>BLSH010536470.1:998120-1032321 GCA_018402905.1 Glandirana rugosa | reverse complement strand
AATACAACTACTGATAGCCCATTGTATCCTATCAATACTTACCAAGTAATACAACCACTGATAGCCCATTGTAACCTATCAACACTTACCAAGTAGTACAACCACAGCCCATTGTATACATCCTGAGTCCTTGGGGAACGCCAATACCCCTTTGTGACTTAGAAAAACTTTTTTTGAGGAGGTAGCCATTTGGGTGTATGTACTATTTCTTTCTTTTGTTGGTGTATGTCTACCTAGATTTTTTATAGGGGCACCACCTCATCTGTTTATATACTGTGGCTGGGTTCCCAAGACCATTTACACTTTGTTGGGCGCCATATCCCACCCCCCCCCCCCTTGCTACCCTTTCACCCCTAACATCCCCCTACTGTCTTCCTCCTCCTTCCCTCTTCCCCTTCCTTTCCAACAGCTACTTTCCATCCTGATGCCCAAGTCTTAACAATGGTCACAATTTGAGGCATTTCTCCTTTTTTTTAAAATCAAGAATCATTTCTACTTTAGTAACCTAAATACTCCTTGTAGTGCACCTTGGCAACCCATTGTTTGTTTTCTTTCTTTGGAACCCTCCACTATCCTATGCCATGTTTCAAACGATTTTAAATGTTTTCAGTAAACTCCTGCATGGGCAGTACTGTGGTTAACCCCCAATTCCCTGAATGGGGTTATTTCTGCAATTAGGTTCCCATGTCCATGGCTACTCCCTGAAGGTTTCACTCTCCCTACTGGTTTTTACATTTCTTTTAAATAACCCTGTAATCAGGATGACTCAAGTAATACAACCACTGTATTACCTTGCTTAGAAACCTATTGAAGTACTGCCTTTCTGAAAGTCAGTATTGCATAGGGCTCCACCCTCCACATAACAGTACTGAGAGTTTATCTGAAGGCTAGGGTTCCATGGAATCCTAGTGTTCCTCTTGAGTTTGTTAGGGGTTCCTTAACGCCCAGCTTCCACTAATATGTGTCGCTGTGTGGTTCAGGGGCACTTTCCATCTTTGCCCCCAGAACTGTGACGGAGCTGTCACCAACAGCTGTAGACAGCTGTAGTTATTATTAGCAAGGGTTCCCTGAAACCAGAATGTTATTTTAAGTGCTCCTCCATGTTAAAAGGGTTGGCAAAGGCTACTATAGGCCATTAAACACTGCATTGTAGGAGATGGAGGGTAATGTGCAGATGCAGCTAGTGCCTCAGGTATTTTTGGGGGGACCCAGAAGTGGATCAGGTCATTACAAGGAGCTTCAGTCATTTTTGTGTTTATTAAAAGTCAGCAGCTACAAAAACTGTATCTGCTAACCTTTAATATGCAGCCACTCACCTGTCCCAGGATCCAGTGATGTACTCACCTGAGCCGTTCCTTCCCTCGCTGCTCTGTCCCTGGTGCTGGCATCTCAACTGTGGGCATCTGGCTATGACAGCTTGCAGGTTCACAGCCAGATGCTCACTGCGCATGCGCGAGCTGCGCCGCGCATTGTGAATGGCCCGGCAGTCTTCTGGAACCTGTGACATGTCCCAGAAGACTGCAGGGAGAGAGGGGGAGAGGAGAACTTCCAACGGAAGTGGGAGCGGGTACCTGTCAAAACCAGTTATCTGCCCCCCATGTAGTGAAGGGGATGGATGGAGCTCCGCTTTAATGTCAAATTGGGAGTAGATACCTTATGGTGCCTATTTTAGTTGCTGTTTTAATTTGTTTAGTTGGTCCATATTACAGGGTCTCTTTAAAGTGTTGCTAAACCCAGGTCCCGGCATTCACTATATCTAGACTCATACAGTACATGGAGCAAGGAAATGCTATTATTTTAGTAAATATAAACTGCTAAATACCTTTTCTCATTGGCAGTATATAGCAGTCTTATGACTTCTATCAGTGTCTGGTGAAAGCTTGTAGGAGGAGTTTTTACTCTGCTCTGACTGTCCTATGAGGCTGACCCTCTGTCTAGACAGTGCCAATTGGCCCTTTGCTGCACATGCACCCTCCCAAGAAAAAAAACCTCTCTATCAATACACACCAAACTGAGCTCCCAAGGCTCTGTAATATCAGGATGTGGATTGGTGACTGTGGAAGAAGGGGATGATCAGAGAATACACGATCAAACAGCCTTTTTACACAATGCACACAATTAACCCCTTAGGTTCCACAGTGAGTATAACAAGCATGCTTTACTGCATATAAAGATTGCTTTTACTGTTGAGAGCTTAGTAACACTTTAAAGAGAGCGGATGATTCAACTCACTAGCATTTACCAAAATAGAAATACCAGTTTTAAATGGAATTTTATTTAATTATTTATAATTTTTTACTCATTTCATGGGGAAGACTATCAAAATAGGAGAGTCTGTCATGATCTGTTCATAACACTTATTAATTTCATGCAGCAGAATTATGCTGTACAATGTGGAAGATGTGCACAAAAAGGAAAAAAAAGTTCCTGTTGCCTTAATGCGGCACAGATCCCGGAGAAAAGGCTCCCAAGCCCACAGTGAGTCACTACTAGATAGAGAGAGACTGACGTATTTCTGTATTCCTAGCAGCACTTCATATATCCATCACCAGCACCACAAGGGTCACTTAGCTTCATCAGTGCCCGGATGACACATGCTGCCTTTTGAGTCTGATCATGCACAGGAAATGTACAGACTGAAAGTTTCTTTTTTTTCTTGTACAGCAGCCGGTAATGAGGGACGTTGGAGATGCTCACTTATTACTAGTTTAGAGGGGGCATCTCCTATGTGGCTATAGGGGATGAAATATATGGCTGGTGGGGGTTACATCACCTCTTCATTAAACATCCTGTGCAAGGCCGATCATTTTTTAAATGTGTAAACTATGTGACCAGCTAGTGGAGCTAGTTGCAGCTAGATTAAAAATCATAATATAGTGTAGATGTTGTGCCCTTGGGAAATTAAAGATAAGCAGCCTTCAAATGACAGGCTGTCTTCTCGGCTGATAATAATGTATTAATACAGCCTAGACAAAGGTCTCTTTAATTCACCATTTCACATTACAATCCTTTGTTATATTGGAACTAATTTGAAGTTGGTTGTCGAGCAAATTACCAGCAAGTGAAGTTTTAATGCAAGGAAATCTCCGCCATTATTCTGCACATAATAGGCTTTCCTTGATTAATCCTGATTGGATGCGCTAGAGTTCAGTAAAGATGTTTGAGAGACCTATGTGGAGTAATGCAGATGCACCATGCTATTTATTAAAGGAGCTCTGAACAGTAAAGGAGATCAGAGAGATGCTAGCACCCACCAATATGTATTTACAGAACTGGCTTGGCTCAGTCTAATTTGATCTTTCATTTATCTAGTTCAAATATGAAGTAAAGCTGGCCATACACTAGTAGATTTTCAAATGAATATTTGTACTAATGTAGCCATTGCCCCCTTGGGGGTTGCTGAATGTAGTGGTTCCACCCTTCACACTGCCCTCAACCATACTCCTCCTTTCCTCCGGAGTCACAAAACAGACTGGTACTTTGTTGTTTTTATCCACTTTAAGACCGAGCCTCTTTTTGGAGTTTGGAGGTTATCAGCTAAAAACAGGTTTTTTTGCTATAAAATTACTTAGAACCCCCAAACATTATATATTTTTTTTTTTCTAAGACCCTAGAGAATAAAATGGCGGCCATTGCAAAACTTTATGTCACACCGTATTTGCGCAGCGGTCTTAAAAGCGCGATTTTTTTTGAAAAAATTCAGTTTTTTGAGTTAAAAAATAAGACAACAGTAAAGTTAGGTCAATTTTTTTTCATATTGTGAAAGATAATGTTACGCCGAGTAAAATGATACCCAACATGTCATGCTTCAAAATTGCGTCCGCTCGCGGAATGGCGACAAACTTTGCAACATAAAAATTTCCATTGGCGACGGTTAAAAAATTCTACAGGTTAGCATTTTTACGTTACAGAGGAGGTCTAGGGCTAGAATTGTTGCTCTCGCTCTAACGATCGCGGCGATACCTCACATGTGTGGTTTGCACACCGTTTTCATATGTGGGCGGGACTTACGTATGCGTTCGCTTCTGCGCGCGAGCTCGCAAGGACGGTGCGCTTTAAATTTTTTTTTTTTTTTTTTAATTATGTATTTTACTTTTTAATTTTTATTTTTACAACTTTTTTTAAAAAAAAAAAATTTTTGACCACTTTTTTTCCTATTACAAGAAATGTAAACATTCCTTGTAATAGAAAAAAGCATGCCAGGACCTCCAAAATATGAGATCTGGGGTCAAAAAGACCTCAGATCTCATTTTTGGACTAAAATGCACTAGTCACTAGTTCCTCTCCTGGAGATCTCTCCGATAGTGCTCTCTTCCGCTGTCCTTTCCCGCTCTCCCTTGTGCCTCTCCTCCAGGATCTCACCCTCTCCTCCTGGCTGCACCCGAACTCTCCCAGGCCAAGGTCACCCCCCCGACTGGAGGCTCGCCAAGGCCCTGACAGCCTCCGCACTCTCACATCTCCATCTCTTCCACCCAAACTCTTCTCCTAGACTGGGCTGACCCCTGGTAATTAGGAGGCCTGCCCCCTGCCAATCCAAGTTGGGAATTGGTCAGAGCTCCTTAACATACCTCAGAAAGGAGGGGTTACTAAGGGGATGTCACTACCTGCAGTCACCAGTCACTCCTTAGGCCACTCCCCGACCCAGAATCAAAACAATCAGGCCTGCCTAAATTTACCTCAACATGCATGTAATAAACCAGTGTTCAGACCTCAGTTCACTTGCATAATTAGGAACACAGGCTGTGTAAAACCAAAGTACTAATCTTTCATTCCTCCTAGGTGTTGCAGCTCTCACAACAAACCACTGGGTGATGGTATAAAATCTGTAGCAAAAGGAAAGAAAGGGGAGAGCACACAGCCACCCTAATGTATTACCGTTTATTGTACCAGATAAAATAACCAACAAAGGTTAAATAATGGTGATGTATACTACGCTAAGTGTGGTTGGAAGTTATAAAGAAGGAGCTGCTACACAGCAATCAAATAAAATTGTGATGAAAGTGTAAATGCCAAAATGGTGTAGAGCTCACAATAGATCTCCAAAGTAAAACCAAAAGTAAAAACAAAAAAATAAAGAAACTTGAGAGGATTCAATCTCACTACAGTATCATTCATGTGTTTCCAGGGCTGGTGCAAGGATTTTTGACACCCTAGGCGAAACCTCATTTTGCCGCCCCCCCCTTTGGCTCTGCCCCTGACTCCAGCCCCTTTGCCCTGTCAATTTATACGATGGAGGAGGCGGAGGTAGAGATCTTTTACAGAGCCTCTCTACCCATTTCTTTAGCTGTGGTCCACAGGCCCACACCTGTGCCCCTGGATCCGCCTCATTTTACCGACCTGGGGTGCTGCCAGCTGATTGATGCAGAGCAGTGTCGGATCAACAGCGGATGGGCACCCCTGGTGGTAGTGGCACCCTAGGCAGCTGCCTACTCCGCTAGTAGTAGAGCCGGCCCTGTGTGTGGCTCTGTGACTCCATATTATATTCAGACATGAATATAACTACTATCTGGTATGTGCAATTATGTGGTGTTGGATGATTCATTAAATATCCACTAAAGTTCTTCTTTTGAATACGTCAAGACACCCATGAACTTTATACTGAAATACCATTTGGTATTTTTGCACTATTGCTACCCATGAACTTTGAAAATTGGACTATATATTTTTGATTACCACAACGTCTTAACTTTTTGCACTAGCACTTTTTATTCTGGACACACTATTTTGCTGATTAGCATGAGATATATATTTTGGTTACTCTATGTATAGCACTTTATATGAAACACATGTATGATACTGTAGTGAGATTGAATCCTCTGAAGTTTCTTTGTTTTTACTTTTGGTTTTACTTTGTAGACCAATTGTGAGCTCTACACCGTTTTGCACTCACAAGGGGCTTCTTAAACATGGCAACTGTAGCCCAGGTGGGGAATCTCCTCTCCAGGCCAGTCCGCACTCGATGTGATAGCTCTGTAACTCCAGGGGAGACTGAGAGGGCAAGCTGTAGCATCCCACAGTGTAGTTCTCAGCAGCCGCACATATGCCTGGGCAGAGGTGTAACTAGAACCTTCAGGGCCCTGGTGCAAGAAATTATGAAGGGCCCCCCTGACCCCTAGCCAGTGCCCTTCCCTCTTCCCACTGACCTTGGGACCCTTTGCTCCCATTGTGGGCCCCTTTATTACGGTCCCACCGAATAAACGAATAGTTGTGCACTGAGCCTCCCATTCATCCAAAAGTGGAAGTATAGTAAAAACAGTTTGCTATGCTTCACTTATGAGTAAACCAATTGGTACCAATCACTGACTCTGTCCATTCAGAAAAGGAAGGAGCCGGTAAATGACAAATTTACCGACCCGTTCCCATCTCTCCATCATGACACATCTTCTACAGCATCTGGCAGGAGAGAGGAGGGGGAAGACAGCAGCTCTGTGGGGGGGGCCAGGGAAGCACACAAGGACCCTGGGAACAGCAGAAGACAAGTAAACTGGATAGGAGGGGCGACGGGAGCAGCATATATCCAATCTCCTCCATTAGGAGGAAAATGGGGGAGATAGGTTCCTCTAAATGCCGCCCCCGCCATCCCTCCTATTTAGGTGTACAAGGGAGACACACGGGCCCCTGGAGCACAGGGCCCGGTTGCAATTGCAACCTCTGCAACCCCTATAGTTAAGCCCCTGTGCCTGGGCCAGCCTGCGTCGCACAGCGCAAGTCCAATACACAACCGACAGCAGAGCAGGATGGTGTCACCATGCCATATGCCAAGTGGTTAGTGTGAAAACAACTACATGGCGTGACCTCGCGCTGTGCAATGCTGGCTGGCCCAGGCATATGCCCGGCTGCTGAGAATTACACTGTGGGACAATACAGCTTGCCATCTCAGTCTCCCCCAGAGTCACAGAGCTATCACATCGAGTGTGAACTGGCCTGGAGAGGAGATTCCCCACCTTGGCTACAGTTTAAAAAGCCAAAGATTCCCCTTGTGAGTGCAACCTTTATTGGTTATTTTATCTGTTACAATAAATGGTAGTGCTAGGGCAGTTGTGCGCTTTCCCCTTTCTTTTCTTTTGCTACTAAATTTACCTCACCTAACACAAAAATCTTTCTCTAAGCACCTACCTATGGTAGAGGGTGCTACACTAATATCCGTACGAAAATTCTTATCGGTAACCAATGCAAGTGAGTGGTGCTGCACTGCAGCGGTGCAGCGTTTTAAAGGTTAAAATAGGCAGTGAGGAGAAGACATACCACCTCTTTACTGCCTGTCAGATGCCCTCTGAAAAGTAATACACCATGGATCACTTTTTTTTTTTTAGAGAAGCGGCTATGTTAGCCACACGTGTAAAGGCGACCTAAGGAATTTGTTCATTTGAGAAATTTTTCTATCCTGCCCCTTGAATTTTCTTGTCACTGCAGTTGAAAACGAACAATCTTAAAATTACGATCTTCAAATGACATTCTACTATAGCAGTGGTCTCCTTGTTTTGTGCACTGGTCCGCAGTCATGTTTGAACAGAAAGGGGCCATCCCCAAACTGTTCCCACAAAGTTGGCAGGCATGAAATTGTCCAAAATGTCTTGGTATGCTGACGCCTTAAGAGTTTCCTTCACAGGGTCCCGAGTAACCCCCCCCCCCCAAAAAAATGACATGCCAATTGTGGCATGTCGGGGGGGGGGGTCACCTTCCCTTAAAGCGGACGTTCCACTTGTGGGTGGAACTCCGCTTTAAAGTGTTACTAAACCCAGTAATATGAAAATAGTTCATCTGCCCCCCCCCCCCCACAGTGCCCACAGCTTATAAATCTTCTTTTTACATTAAAATACTGCCACTATATTCCTTTTTGGATGATCTGTATACCACGGTCAGTGATAAACTGCACAGTTTCTCCAGAGCCTGAATACACGCCTACATGTGTGATGTCAATATCATGTGACCTGGCTATCTTTGAGAACATGTACATGTTCTCTCCAGCATAAAAGACACAACTGAGCATGTGCAGGTCGGCTACCCTGCCTGTTTTGAGCTGGCTTTCCCAAGATAGACAATGCAGGGAGGGGTAGAATCTATGCATACAAAATAAAACAGCCTTTTTTACATAATGCAGAGGATTAACCCCTTAAGTTCCACAGTGAGTATAACAAGCATGCTATGCTGCGTATACAGACTGATTTTACTGTTGTGGGTTTAGTAACACTTTATTAAACACCTTTTTTTTAAAAAAAAACCAAAGGGAGGGATAGCTGCATTCCTATGTTGTTGGCTCAAAGTGTCGTGTCCGCCTATGTCAATCTCTCTAGAAATCATTGTATAGTTTATTCCAAAATTCACAAATGTATCATATATGTTCCTTTACACATTGTATTACGTTTACTGGTTTGTACAATCAGATTGTAACATTTGTTATTTCATTCGATGCCATAAACTCAGTAATCAGAATAAAATCTTTTTTTGTGTACAGGAGCAGAGTCCTGTTGGGATGTCCAGGCCTGCTGGTCCCATGCAACAGTCTGTGCCAGGAGCCACGGCAAACCCTGGAGGACCAGGCTTCATAACCAGCCAGCCCCAAGCCGCTATGATGAAGCAGATGCTGATAGAACAGAGGGCTCAGCTACATGCCATGGAGCAGCAGAAACAGCAGTTTCTCAGGGAGCAGAGACAGCAGCAGCAGCAGCAACATATACTGGCTGAGCAGGTGCAGTGATGATGATGACCCTGTATCTCAGTAGCTTACATACACATGTCAGGAACAATTGCTTTTCATTTGATAAATGGCACCACATGTTTCCATTGTCCTCTCATGGAGCTGCATTTCATTTACCGTCTTGACTTGGTGTTTACTAAGAGATTCTATTTTACATTATATCTTATTATCCATGAGAGTAAGAATTATAACAGTAAAAAATACACCCGTAGGAAGGCACAGTAGCGCTGCTCTTATAACCAAGAGGAGTTAGAAAACAAGATTTTAATATCAAATATTCAAAGTTCTTTTTATTTTATGAGAAGGTGCTATGAAAAATGAAGACCAACCACCAAATAACTCAAGTAAAGCAGCAGTGCCCTCTTGTAGCCATGTAAAGTAATTGCATGTACTGTGTCTGCGGCCTCATTCAGACTGGCACTGTCAAACCTGCATTCATATGACATATATAAATGCATGTACGGATTTTTCAGTGGTGCCATTCACACTGTATGGCTGATTTACTAAAACTGGAGAGTGCAAAATCTGGTGCATCTCTGCATATAAGCTAATCAGCTTCCAGGGTTTTTTTTCTCAAAGCCTAAGGCTCCATACGCACTGGACACTCTATATAGTGGTTTTGGATGTCAGATTTCTGGTAGAAAGATGCCGCTTTCAAAACTAGCTTTTATCAGCGTTTTGTAATAGCGTTTATTGGCGTTGGCGTTTTTGACCGTTCTTTTTTCTCATTAGCTTCTATTGACTACAAAAAATGCCGGGTGCCGATAAACGGCTGTTTAGAGGCGTTTAGCGGCGTCCAGCGCTTTTTGTGGTCAGAGGAACCATTCTTGAAAGCCAATTCAGGACGCTCAGATAACAGCCCAAAAACACCACTGCTGTTGAACCACAATAAACGTCCATGTGTGCATGGACACATTGGATAATATAAAGGGGCCTTTTTGGGCTATTAAAAAAAACACCCAAATGACCATAAATGGTCATTTATCAGCTTCAATGGAAGCTGAAGTTAGAAGCCAATTGGCTACCATGCACAGCTGCACCAGATTTTTCACTCTCAAGTTTCAGTAAATCAACCCCTGTGTGTTTACCTGCATTTCCGTTTAGCTGCCTTTAAAGAAAATAGAATTGTGTGCGTGCAGCATCTGATAAAATACTTGTGATGCTGCTAAACGCATGGAAGCATGGCTAAACGTGCCTTAATGTGGCTAAGTCCGCTTTAGGCTAAGTTCACACTATTGCGGTTCTGAGAGCCGCGTTTTCCACACTTCACTGTGCGGGTGGTTGCGGCTATGGGAACAGGGGCAGTCCTGCAGTGGGAATCACCCACACAACTGTGAACTTAAAGTAGGAACATCGAAACACAGGAAAAAGTGAAGCGGTATAACAGTTGTTTATACTTCCCAGAAGCCTTCTACAATTTAGAAAAGCTAAATGCAGGAGTGAATGAAGCCTTAGGTCTCCCGCACCCAGGACCATTGAGATGTAGTGTATCCTTCCTGGCATTTTAGTGCACCTGGGAGCCGCGGGTGCAATGCCTAGCCTTGCTGCAGGCAGCCTGTCAAAGTCTTTGGCAGGCTATGGCTGGACTGGGCTGAATACTGTGCTGAGTGGTACTAGTCTTAGGGGCCTTGTGTGTTTGGGGACAATGGTCCAGAACCTAGGTCTTCTCCCTCCCAGGCACACTAAACCACCAGGCAAAATGCACTGCAGATGGATGGCCCAGTGTGCAAGATTTATAGCATACCTGGCTGTAAAGCAGACCTTACTGTGCTATGCAATGTTTAGAGTGAGGGCCTTGTGATTGCTTTAGTCCCTTCTTACCATAACCTGTATAATTATACAGGCTTGGGTCCCGAGCCAAACTCCATAGAGGCCTTGGTTTCCATACACTGCACTGATGATGGCTAAATAGCCTGAAACAGCTTATGCAGTTTGGAATCAGATGTTCGATAATATTAGGCTATATCTGCACTATACACCAGTAGTACAGGGTGTGTATATGGCAAAAGGGGCAAAATTCAATGATTTTCATGTCTCTGTCTTCAAAAGAGTAATAATCCTCTATTTTTTGGGACGCGTAATTTAGGGCGACTAGACGTCCCCAGTTTCAGGGGACAGTAGCCAGATTGAGGACACTGTCCCCGGACCAAGTCTGTCCCCGGGTTTGTCCCCAGATTGGATTTGTACAGGGGCCCGGGCAATTTCAAAGATTGTAGAATTTAAAAAAAAATCTGTATTACCCCCGCTCCTACTTGCTTAGGGGGTATATTTTTTCCATTATCTGTGCTCCTTTATAATGATCATGTGCTGGTCGGAGCGGAGGGACTATTTCTTCAGTGTCGGTCACTTGCCCATTCGGCTCGCATGGTCTTCTGCCTTGGCTCAAGTCCTGGCCAGCCACCTGCCTGCCTATCTCCTTGCCTTCCCTGGCGGAGTGACCTTCCTCCGCTCGCCACCCAGTAGTAGCCGGGGCCTGGAGAGTGAGACTTGAGAGGCTGTGAGGCGGGCGGCGGAGGCAACATGCAGAGAGAGGCAGCTGAGCTCAGCTGACTGTGTCCAGGAGCAGGAGGGAAGTGAATCCGATCGTGGGGCTGCCAGTGCCTTCAAGGCTTCAACATAGTAGTGCTTTGGGGTGTCTGTGACTAGACTACGTTGCACTGAGTCTGTCTCTCTGGCATAATGGATGGTATCATAACTCACAGGCAGCAGGCACTCTATCATGACTCTGGCTGGCAGTGCACTATCACAGTGTTACATGACATGGCTGCTGGGTGCTGATTTTGTTAACCTATTGGTCATAAGTATCAGCACCCAGCAGCCATGTCATGTGACACACTGTGACAGTACACTGCCAGCCGAAGCCAGAGTGCCTGCTGCCTGTGTGTTATCATAATGCTGATGATCTTAACCAGTTGCCGACCACCCCATAGCAGATTTACTGCTACAGGGCAGCCATGCTGCACAGGATCATGCATATATTTAAGTGATCCGGCATTTCTGGGTATTGGAGCCGATCAGCAGGACCGTACCCACCGATCGTTCTGTACACAGGCAGAACGGAGTTCTGCCTATGAAAACAAGGCAGATCGCCGTTTTGTCAGTATGGAAGACATTGATCCTGTGTTCCTGCAAATCAGGGACAGGGATCTATGCCTTCCCTTAGTAAAAGCACCTCCCCCATAGTGAGAAAACACTAGTTAGGCACACATTTAACCCTTTGATTGCACTAGATGTTAACCCCTTCCCAGCCAGTGTCATTCGTACAGTGAGAGTGCATATTTTTAGCACTGATCACTGCATTAGCGTCACTGGTTCCCGCAAAGTGTCAAAAGTGTCACTTAGTGTCAGATTTCTTCAATATCACAGTCCCGCTATAAGTCACTGATTGCCGCCATTACTAGAAAAAAGAAAAATGTCCCCGTATTTCATTTTAAAAATCTGGTCACCTTAGCGTACTTACCTTCTGTTTTAGGAAGGCTTTTCTGTGCTATGCAGACTTTTTGATTATTTTAATTCATTCTCACCATTACAGTATGGTTATATTATCTTAAAGCAAATCTGAAACATATAAGATGCAGCCATTGCTGCTTGTTGCCTGGCTGTTATTCTGAGCCCCAGGCTTTAGTACCTACTGAATCACTGAACCAAAACAAGTACGGAGATCAAGAAAACCACAAAATGTCTGGCCCCTCCTCCTCCTCCTTCCACTCCCCCCCCACTGCCTTCTGGGAGACACACAGGTCCCAGAAGACAGCGGGACCATTCAGAAAGTGCAGCGCGACTCGCGCATGTGTAGTAGGAAACAGGCCTGTTTCCCTTAGTGAAGATCTCGGCACCTGCATCCGTAGCCAATGTACAGATCTGCTGGCAGCCGGCATTGCGGGATCCCTGGACAGGTAAGTTTCCTCATATTAAAACTCAGCAGCTACAGTATTTGTAGCTGCTGACCTAAAAAAAAAAATTTTCAGGCTGAAACTCCTCTTTAAGCCTAGTACATGCTGTGGGGTTGATTTACTAAAACTGGAGAGTGTAAAATCTGGTGCAGCTTTGCATTGAAGCCAATCAGCTTCCAGGTTTTTTTTTCGTCAAAGCTTAACCACTTCCTTACTGGGCACTTAAACCCCCCTCCTGCCCAGACCAATTTTTGGCTTTCAGCGCTGTCGCATTTTGAATGACAATTGCGCGGTCGTGCGACGTTGTACCCAAATAAAATTTGCGTCCTTTTTTTCCCACAAATAGAGCTTTCTTTTGGTGGTATTTGATCCCCTCTGCGTCATTTCTGATCGCCGCTATAAACAAAAAATGAGCGACAATTTTGCAAAAAAGAACAATATTTTTTACTTTTTGCTAAAGTACAAATCCATTAAAAAAAGTATTCATCAGTTTTGGCCGATATATATTCTTCTACATATTTTTGGGAAAAAAAAAAATCGCAATCGGCGTATATTGATTGGTTTGCGCAAAAGTTATCGCATCTACAAACTGGGAATTGATTTATGGCGTTTTTATTATTTTTTTTTTTACTAGTAATGGCGGCGATCTGCGATTTTTAGCGGTAATGCGATATTGGGGGGGACATGTCGGAACATTTTGACACATTTTTGGGACCAATGACATTTATTCAGCGATCAGAAATTTAAATGTCCACTGATTACTGTATAAATGTCATTGGCAGTGAAGGGGTTAACCTGCAGGGGGCAGTGAAGGGGTTAAATATGTTCCCTGGGTGTGTTCTAACTGTGGGGGGGCAGGGCTGGTCGGGACATAACAGATCTAACTGATCCCAGTGACAGGGATCAGTAGATCTGTCATGTCCCCTGTCACAGAACGGGGAACCGCCGTGTTTACAACGGCGGTTCCCCGTTCTGAGGCTCCTGAAAGTGATCGCGGGTCTCGGGCGGACATCGAGTCCGCCCGACCCGCGGGCACGCTCGCGCAGCGTGCGGCGCGCGCGCGCGCTGCCGCTGCCTCCAGGGGGCGCGTGGGAGCATGCGCAGTGGGAGGACGTCCATGGACGTCCTCCCGGCATTTCAGGTCCGCGCTGGAGCCGTATTTCGGCAATAGCGCGGACCTGGAGGGGTTAATTGAACAAGCTGAAGTTAGAAGCTGATTGGCTACCATGCACGGCTGCACCAGATTTTGCACTCTCCAGTTTTAGTAAATCAATCCATGTGGGTTTTGTTTTTTGTTTAACCAGTGGGCTGAACGACAAAAAACTCACAGATTCCATCATCCACACAAGCGATGTAGATGCAGGGATCTCCCCCACTGTGCTTTTCTTGCTCAAGTAATTTTATTAGCGCTGAGGGGAAAACATACATGAACATAACAGGTGTAGACACCACTCACTGCCTTAACACAGGGACAGGAGGAGAATCACATTAACTCCCCCACTGTGCTTTTGTGTGGACTCCTCCCCTGTCTGAAGACACTGATCAGCGCTGCAACCATTGGCTGCAGTAGCTGATCAAATGCTAGTTTTCCAACAGGATCCTAAGACGGGAGCGGGCATAACATGTGGCTTCTGTTGAACAGAGAGTGATACACACATATCAGAATTTGTGTTTCTTGCTGTATCCGCTGAATTTTGATTCATGTGTACTCAGTTTTAGGCTTTAAGTGGAAATACCATCCCTAAACTCTTTGTTGCAATATTTTCAAGTTATAAACTGTCATGACGGAAAGAATGTAAGTGGTAAGTAGGGCCTATATTAAATATAACCCACTTCTGTAAATTGTCAGATAAACTGAACAAAAAAGGATCAATGTATATTGTGATTGCTACAAAAGCAGAATTTCAATGAAACTAAGTACACTGTTAGAATATGCATACATCATGATTCAAAGCCTGAAACTTTGCATCTTTATGCATCACCTAATCAGCTACCTTTGTTGACCTAATTGGACAGTGAAACAGCATCCTGTGCTGTAATGTTCCCTGTGCCCTCTATCTACTGTAGGTTGCATAGACACACCCCGTCTCCCAGGCCATGAAAACATTTTAGGCTTAGTTATAAATCCGGCCATAGAAAGTTTGAATCTTGGCTAGTTCAGCAGGGACCAGCTGAGATTCGAACCATGTATGGGCAGGCTGTATGTACCCAAGTTGATAGACCGATCAACTTGGGTAAAACCACCATGTCGGTATTTACATGCGATTATTGCTAGCGCCCATTTTAGCCGCTAGCATTATTCACTGTGTTCTCCCGATGAGGACTGCTCCCTCTGCTGGGAGAACACAATGGCTCCACAGGAGGGATTCCCCCATCAACACTGACCCATGGTTGCATGAAAGAAAATCTCCTCATCTATGGCCAGCTTTCATCATGCTGTGTAGGAGTTTTGAGTAACTTTCCATAGCCAGTCTGATGTTTAAAACAATCATTCCAACACAGTTTGAAAATACCTTTCATTTTTTTAACCATTGTCCAAAATCCCCTTTATTTTTCCTTTACATTAACAGAAATTCACTGGTTATTAGTTGTTTGCTATTTGACATTTTTAAATGATCGCTATTGACAGCCATAAAAATGTGTATGAGCATACTGACAGCCCATGGGTGACTGGTAAACACTAGCAAAAACAATTTAGATTTGTTTTAGCCCTATGTGCCACTCATTGGTTGAATGGCCCACTGCCAAGCAGCACATACTGGTTGATAATTAGCCTAGTGTGGTCATATGGAGGAGACGGGAAAAGTCCTCAGACCTGTGTAAGCTCCCAACTGGAACATCTCTCAGATTTTACACAGGATCATTTTTATTGACCCTGACTGAATGGATCAGTGGAGAAATGAAGGAAAGTTAAGTTTGTACTACTGTGGATGGAGTAATAAACCAAATTTGTTATTTTTACTGCACTGAGGAAAATATGTAGGCTGCAGTTGCTGATCTCCTTCAGATAATGCTAGTTGCCTAGGTGTCTACTTTTTGAGACATTTATATGGTGACCAGAGTGAAGTAAGGACTACGTACTTTCATATTTGGTCCAGATCAGTGACTTAGAAAGTTTTGAAAGCAACTAATATTTTCAAGGGGAAGTCGGTAATAGAATCCTCCATACTCCCTTAATGCAGGTTTCCTCAAAACCAAAGGTGAATAGAGAAAACTCCAGATTACTCCACATAGGGAGGAATGGAAAGATCCTCCAACAGGAGAGAAGAAGCTTGTCTAGGAATATCATGGTTTTCTGCCAGTGAGATCCGTTCCCTCATATGGCCCTCTTACGTATAAAAGAAGTCAGATATGGAACTCCAGTGTGTATTCTTATTTACCATCTCTTTCTGCTTTTCACAGCAGTTACAGCAGCCACACATGAACAGACAGCATCTTCAGCAACAGAGGAATCCATATGGAGTTCAGCAAGTCAGCCAGTTTCAAGGTGAGTTAACATTTCCTCTGGGCGTTAATATAAACACAAAAGCTAGAGCTTGAGTCTATGCCGGGGCATTTCATAAAATTTTCTCCAAACATCCGGAAGTTGAAGGTTCATTATCCTTCCGTCCTGTTTTAATAAATCATCTCCAGAATTCAGGGTAAAAATCTTTAAAGGCATTTAGTCTTAAAAACGGGAAATTTCAATTGAGTACATTTAACTGAGGCTGCCGTTGGAGAGTACGATTTTTAACTTAGGGATCAAGATACTTTCTATGATTAAATAGTGAACAGCGCTTGCTAAACCCAAACTACTAAACAATTACCAATTTAAACGTATTATTATAACCTGTGACACTTATAATGTTATTCAAGTGCTATGTAACCAAATTTTAAATCATATACAAAATTGACTATAAAGTGCTTCCAGTGCTAAAAAGTGCTTATTGTGATAATTGTGCAAAATATATAAATAAATTGTGCAATATAAAGTCTCTTTTTCAATATAAAGTGCTTTGTGCTATGGTGCTTCTTCATATGGTGACTTCCGTGCATATGCTCCGTAGGGAATTGAGAATATTCGGCATGTCCTGCTTTTGATAACGTCGCACTTGAATGACGAAACGCGTCAAGCTACGCTTCCTGTACTTTGCCATAGGCCTGGAGAGTGGAACGCACGCCATGGACTGAATAGCGTCCATTATCTCCCATTGGCGGGGCCTGTTCGTCTAGTATATGGGACGTAATTACAGGTCACTGACAGAACTATTAGCAAAAGGCTTTTTATTTGTTGTTAGCATACAAGTAATGAGAAATAAATCAGTTTAAAAGATCTTACACTATAAGAAGTTTCTTTCCCTATTGAACGCCATATTTGCATTTTCTGATTCTGTAACCATCACTTGGAGACCATCCAAACCGGAAGGAGCAAGCAGATGACACTGCAGCGGGATAGGTCCCCCTAAAAGGCCTACAGGCTATTCAGACTCTCTTTACTTTAAGGCAAGTGGGTCTATCATCTCTGGTGAGTGCAGAATATTTTCAAAACCCTATGGAGCAGATGCACGGAAGTCACCATATTAAGAAGCATCATAGCACAAAGCACTTTATATTGAAAAAAAGACTTTATATTGCACAATTTATTTATATATTTTGCACAATCGTCACAATAAGCACTTTATAGCTCTGGAAGCACTTTATATTTGTATGTGATTTAAAATGTGGTTACATAGCACTTGAATAACATTATAAGTGTCACAGATAATAAAAATACATTTAAATTGGTAATTTTTTAGTAGCTTGGGTTTAGCAAGCGCTGTTCACTATTTAATCATTCACTTTGCCCCATTATTGGAACAACATATACAACAGCGGCCCCATAGAAGTATCATATATATCTCCTTGGTGCAATAGTCTAACATTTTCCATGATACTTTCTATGACATTTCTACAGAAATTTTACAAAAAATAATATGAAGTTTTTTGGACAGAGCAGGGAAGGGTGAGAACCACTGTCATATTTTTATTGCTGTCTAGGGCAATATCTATTCACGTTCTCTCTTGAGGATGAAAGAAGAAGTAAGGTGAAATCCTACCTTTGGGTTGTCTCCAATGGGAGATTTCAAATTTTCCTCCCTGTTTTGGTGAAAGCTATAACATTTAAAATTTTTCTTGACTTTCTATCCTGTTAGCCAAGGTCATCACAATAGATAAACCTTGGTTGACAGCACAGTGGTTTAGTGGTTTGCACTTCTGCATTGCATAACTGGGGTCCTCAATTTGAATCCTGGTCAAGACACAATCTGCACAGAGTTGGCATGTTCTTCCTGTGCTTGCGGAGATTTTCTGAGGGTACTGCAGTTCTCTCCCATTCTCCAAAGACATGCTGGCTGCTGTCTACATTTACCATTGTATATTCAAGGGTAGTCTGAAAAGCCACTCTTCCAGATGCTCAGCACTGAAAATGGCACATGCACAGTATACGGCTTTTGTGTGCTCTTTGCAAACAGTTGGCATCCCCCATAATCAAGTTGAAAATGGAGAAAGTGGAAGAAGAAGACTTGAAGCCTTCCATCAGGGAGTACAGTGGTGGCAACAGTCTTCTGCACTGCTGCTGCATGACCACAGAATCCCAGAAGACTCTTGCCATCACTTTGCTCACTTATGGTACACTTTGAGCTTTCTTCTTCCACTTACTCCATTTTCAAATTGACTAGTGGGGGTTGCTAACTGTTTGCAAAGAGCGCATGAAAACTGTATAGTGTGTCTGGAAAAATGGCTTGGTGCAATGATAAAGTTTCATATCTGCGTGGTCACTCCTGTGTCGGGCTGTGAACTTTTCAAACTACCCTCATATATACAGTACAACATGTGTGAGATAGAGATTGTAGGTTCCTTCAAGTCAGAGGCTAAAGAGAATGTACAGTAAGTAGATTGCTGCATAAATTGTCAGTGCTGATTAAATGCCTGTAATAAATAAATAATAAGAAAATGAGTGCGAATCTCCCTAACTAGGACACATACAATAATGGGGAAAAAAACATAAAGGGGTTCTACCCCTTTTTCATTGCATCCAAAACTAAAACAAAAGTATTGGTTGGAGATCTATTTAAAGTGTTACTAAACCCACAACAGTAAAATCAGTCTGTATATGCAGTAAAGCACGCTTGTTATACTCACTGTGGAACCTAAGGGGTTAATCCGCTACATTGCGTAAAAAGGCTGTTTGTCCCTGTCTCCTCTGATCCTCCCCTTCTTTCACACTCCCCAATCTATCTGCTGACAGAACAGAGCCTGAGGGGCAAGCTGCACATGCTCACTTTGGTGTGTATTGAGAGTTTTTCTTTTTCATGGTAGAGTGCATGTGATCAGCACAGGGCCAATCAACACTGTCCAGACAGAGGCTCAGGGGTTCTGCAGCCTCATAGAACAATCAGGGGAGAATGAAAACTCCTCTTACAAGCTTTAACCTAACTCTGATAGCAGCCACAAGACTGCTATATACTGCTGATGAGAAAAGGTATTTAGCAGTTTATATATACTAAAATAATTGTATTTCCATGTTCTGGGTACTGTGGGGGACCAGATATAGTGAATGCAGGGTCCTGGGTTTAGTAACACTTTGTTAGCTGTCAGCTCTGCTCTTTGTTTCAGGGTGAAAAGTATTGTAGGTGTGCTTGAAAATCCTGCCTTATCCTTGCAGACTACATGAATAATATTTCTAGCATCCTTCTCCTATAAGAAAGAGCTTAGGTTAAAGTCTATTGGCTGGCCGCATCCTTCGGCAAAGAAATGATAGAACAGTATTAATTTACCTGGCCTAGCCTGACACTGACTTCAGAGATATTACACTGCCAGAGCCATAACACCTGTGTCTGCTCCCCGTGTAAGTTATCCTGACTTTATGTCGCACACATTCAGCAATCTGGAGACAGTAAAGCCAAGATTGATGCTCCTGACCTCTTAGCTGCCGAAGGGATTACTGCACAGATCAGGGCTTTCCAGCCGCTGTATAATAATAATTCATCATGTCATGATAAAGCCTGCTGCTCTACCTATATCTTCATGCCACACAGAAATGCTAGGACAGAGCCTTCAATCACCGCAGTTTTATGTCTGACATATTCTCTGCTCCCTTACCCGGCATGTGTACAATAAAAGGTGAAGGAGCTGACTGTGAGCAGATCACTGGAGAAATCCCATGTTGCAGCAAATTATCACTAACTTACTTTTACAACACAACAGGACTTAATCAGTCAGTTAGTTCATTGCTGGGCTTTTTGAACTAATGGTTGATTAAAAAACCAGGGGGACAATTACTGTATAAGTTGTATAGATTGCAATAATCTTCATTAAAAACTGATGCTTGAGTTAAACCTCCTTCTAACAGTTTGGTGAGTCCTCTGCTCTTCAGCTCCTGGGTCTGACGAGGCCATTATGATGGGATCCCAATGTCCCTGTTGAATATGTCATTTTTTTATATTACAGTAGTTGCTAAAAACACACAAAGGTGGGCAGGAACACCCAAACTCTCAGCAGTATAGAGTTAAGCCAGCCATACATGGATCGAAATTCGGCCTCTTCAGCAGGGACCAGCTGAATTTCTATTCATGTATGGGCTAGCTGGTTGTACACAAGTGGATCTATAGATCCACTTGTGTACGGCCAGCCTGTTAGGTTTTTCCTGAACAATCAGTGCCACTGGCAATAGCTCAGCAGGAGGGATTCCCCCATCCACATCAAATGGTTGAATGAAAAAAAGAATCAGGTACTGTATGGCCTGCCTTAAGAATTAGGAACTCTTTCTAAAGAAGTGAAATGTACCCTTGACGCATGACAAGCCAAGGGTTGGCCCATCAGGTGCTATGTAAAACTAAAATATCACTTTTGGGTGGATTGACCTTTCCATTAGATTTGGGGGTTGACTGAATTCAAGTAAGGCAAGGTCTAAATCCAGTTAGCCACATATCCTGTATAAAGACTCGTTTACACCAGCCCACAGTGTGTTGTGTGCAGGCTGGTGTTAGTTGTGTTACAGCAGTGAGAGGCAGGTATTTCAATGAATTAAACTGTTGACATTTTTTCTTCTTTTATTTTATTGAATTGTCACAAAATGAGCTGCAGTGGGGTGACATGCATTGCATTGATTTGCACTATGGGAAATTGCAGCATGTCTCCGTTTTCCGCACATCACCACTGCACTGTGGTGTGAACAAGGCACATATAAAACAATTGTTTTCTTTCTGCTGTAGTTATTTTTGTACTGAGAAACCCAGGTCACTGTATATAGTGTGAACGAGCCCTAATGTCCATAGATGAATGAGAAAAATTGACTTGATTCCCCTATCTACACGCTCAATGTGGATGGAGGAATCCATCCCAGCATTATCTTTGTATTCTGACAGTGGGGAGACTTCCCTGTAGTCATAATAACCTGCAAGCTATAGCTTGCATCCCTGATCAAGAGGTGCAAATCCAACAGGGTGGTTTAAACAGAAGTGGATCAGTAGAAAGACTTCTGCACAACCCCTGTGCACATACATAGATCAAAATTTGGCTGATTCAGCTGGGACAGTCCAAATTTTGATCCATGTATGGGCAGCTTAAGTCAGAGCTCAGGCATACTGATTAGTAGATATGCAGGATGTAATACATATAAATTACAGGAGAACACCTCACTAGATACAGAAATGTACCTATGTTTTTATGTACTGAAGTTTCTGCTGACCTAAACCATTTGCGCATGAAAGGCAACAATCACCAAAGAGGCTAATGTGGCTCATCCTGCACATTCCAACCTATGTCAGACCAAGAGAAGCAGTGGCTGTCAAGTTGTCTTTCTTCGAAGTTAACTAAAGCTCTGGTCTGAATATTTACAGAAAACATTTCCTCTCAAATATCAAGTTTAGTAACATCATATCTAATATAATCACGTTAAAGAATCTCTTTCACTGGGGATAACTGTTCCAGGCATGAAGTGCAGGTCCGAAAAGAGGGGTACCAGTACATACCTCCCAAACCTTCCCACATGACTCAGGCAATGCTTGAGCATTTCCTAGTACTGAAACTTGCCCATCCCTTCCTACCTGCATGTTCTTACTGGCCAATGAGGCTGCATATCATAATTATGATACCGTAGTAATGTGTGAGGCCAGGGCTTAACTGCAAGCTCCAAAAATGATCTGGCATTGAGCCATGGTATGGCGGTTTGGGAGGCTCCTCAAGGTACCAGCAAATTGTAACTGCAGCAGATTGTCTCTCCCCAGGACTGAATCTCTTTAATAGAATGCATGCATGCCTTATTTAAAAGGACCCTAGATGTAAAGAGAAATAAGGTACAATTTATGTCAATGTTTTGTATTTAATTTGGACACTGTTTGCTGAACAATTTCGCACAAAACCAAACTAACAAAATAATGTGAGCTCAATTGCAGATGGGTAACCAGAATCCCTGTAGCCAGCTTATCTTCTTAATTCCATCCTAAGAATGAGATTGGTCTTCATCTTAAACAGCTTCATGATAGGCAAGGACGGGGAGCTATGCTGGTATTACAACAATCAATAATCCCTGTCACTGAGACCCTCCTATAGATTTCATCTGATTCTGTATTGAACAAGGTTAAACATGTCTGACTACACATCATAAGGCCAGCACAGCAGGCAATTTTCCTATTATATTGATTTTTACCTTCCTCCTTGACTGTTAAGACATCTTGCACTTCAGATTAATGGCCTCGCTGTTATTCAGAATTCAGTTTACTGTCTCTTATGGTGTTTTTCATAGAACATTGATTAGTAGCCATGCAATGGCATTTCAATAGCCCTGCATTTGCAGGAGATCAATGCCTAATTCAGTAAAGACAATTAAATAAAAAGAATGTGCTTATACATAAAGCAATGAAAATATTTCATATCTTCATGATTCTTTTTTATATAGGGTCACCACAAGACATTGCAGTGGCTCGAAACCAAGCAGCACTTCAAAATATGAGAGCATCTCGGATGATGGCCCAGAACACTGGTATGATGCCTATGGGTCCTTCACAAAACCCAGGAACAATGCCTACTGGCCCTCTCCAGCCTGAAATGGGAATGGCTCCCTATAGCAACACATCATCAAGTCAGCCGGGAATGTATGGCATGAATGCAGGAGTAAACCAAATAATGCAGCACCCAAACCAAAACTTAAACATGAGCCATGGTGCTGTACAGGGTCCACGGCAACCCAATTCTGGACAGCCGCTGGGTATGGTTGGGGGATTTAGTCAGAATATGCTTGTGAACTCTGTGATGCCTCAACATCAACAAATTAAAGGACCTATTGGTCAACCCATGACCAGATCTCAGGCTCCAAGACTTCAAAACATGATGACATCTTTACCGCAGGGTGCACAAAATTGGACTCAACGTGGATTACAAGGCATGAGAACTAGCGGTGATATGGGGGCTTATAACAATGGATCTGTTTATCCAATGCAGTCTGGACAGTCAAGGATAAGCAAACAGCATTTTCAACAAGGGATGGGCCAGAGTGTTGTTGACAGCACAGGAGCAGTAAGAGCCCTAAACCCTGCAATGGGCAGACAAATGATGCCATCATTACCTGGACAAGGCACCAATCAGACAAGACAAATGATGTCTGGCATGAACACTGGAGTCCCAACCATGACGGGATTTAATCAGGCTCCACAGCAATTACCCACTGCAAATTTTCCTCAGAGTAACCAGAGTCAGGCATATGACAGGAATCAAGACATGTCATACAGCTACACAGATTCCAGCACTGGACCCTTTCCAGGTCTACCAGATGGCACAGACCTTGTAGACTCAATTATGAGCAGGGGGCCAGGAGATGAGTGGATGCAGGAACTCGATGAGTTATTTGGAAATCAGTAAAAAAAAAAATCGGAACAATACATAACAATTTTAATGTACTAAACAGAAAAGGACAGCACCCCATCTATTTCTTTTCTGTGTAGATAAGCTCAACTGCAGGCAGTTACAGAAGCATTTGGTGGGAAAGCAATGCTGTCAAGGTGGAGCAAAGGTTGTCTTATAGTCAGTAGCTTGAGATGATAGATGTTAATGGTAACGGTGATGTGAAAGCGTTTGGTTTATCCCATTATCACTGGCTTGGATTCATGCATTACATACAAGCAGAAGACAACAGAGTGGCCAAATATCTGCATGGTTACCCACAAGTTTGATAAGGGTCTTACCAAGGAAGCAGACACTTCCAATAGAGTAAATTAACTTATTTGATTTTGAAAATATATATGGCTAACGGGTTTAGCCATTAAATATCTTGCTTTAAAATCAGACAGGGAGGCAGAGTTACAAAGTGCCACATTTCTACATTAGAGTACAAGACAGGAAACAGTAAAGATATATATACTACTCAAGAATTGAGAGAGCTTATAACTATGGCAGGATCCTAAAATTATTACAAAATAAAGTTCAGTTTTATGATGTAGAATATACATTGTATAGACTAAACATTAAAGTGTATAAACTGGCACCACTATACCAATATAATTATATATGTATTAGACTATTGCTGAGACGTTTTGCCTATATAGTAGGGACACCATAATAAAACATCCTTGCTCATTCTTAAGTAAACTTTGCCTAGAGTTAGTCCCACCAGCAAAATGAGCTAACTGGATTATCCTTCCATTTCTCCACCAGTTCTTGGGTCCGTACCCAGAAATTTTGGACTGTTGGCAAGTATTATTAAGTATTCTTCAGTCACAGGCAGATTGTTTGAGGGTGATCAGCAAAGCCAGGAATGGTAATAAAATGACTCGTTAGCAGCATATTTGGTTAATGATTTCTTTTTACCCCTGCTATTCCAAAAACATTTGAAGCATTTATTAATATGAAAATGAAAAACAAACTGTGGGGAATTCCAGCTTGAGCATTTCAGCATGATATTGCAGCTATTTCCTGTGCTGCTGCTAGGACAATTAACCTTGGTGCCAAAACACAGAAATGTTAGATTTCTTCCCCAATTCACCTTTTCACAATTTTTAACTTTGAACCAAAAAACTCATCTGATTTTTTAGTGTGACTATATTGTTGTCTGCCGTTTTTAACTAGTTACATGAAAGGCACAATTGCAGATGGTTTTATTTATTTTAAACCGATAGGGACAGTTGGGCACAAAAAACTGAAGCAAAAACAGAAAATATCCTCCACTAAAAATTGTTTCATGGAGTTAAATCATACTTGCATTTACATCCCTGGTGTGAAGATTCATACAGCATTTTTATTGCAGTAGATAACTATTACCACTTTAAGGATCTGGGTCTTAATGTTAGGCCTGCAGGGGTAAAATTTGTTCCTCCATCACTCCAGGTACAAAATTGAATTAGCATAAATCAAAGTATCCCAGTCTTGTGTAAAGAAATAAGCCTGGGCCTCCCGTAGCTCCCACCACCGCTTAACCATTCTCTTTTATTTATAGCCAACACCAGCAACCCCTAACGACTCCCATTTAACACTTTTCTGTCCTCCTTAAATAACACCTGCCTATTACACAATGAACGGAATACAACTTAAAGGTGATTTTCACTTTGCAAGATACTTACAAACCTAAAACTACTCCAGTTGCTGCATGATTGTGATAGTCAGGGTCTCATTACCCATGCTTGAACCAATTCAGTCCCAGTAAGCCGCTTGGATGCTAGCAGTGCACTCAAAGCTGCCTGTTCTCCATTAAAAACAGTTTCATAGAGAAGTCTATGAGTTACATCCTATTTACATTTACATCTTTGTTGTGAAGATTCATACAGCATCCTTGTTGCGGTAGATAACTGTTACCACTTTAAGGATCTGGGTCTTAATGTCAAGGCTGCAGAGGCAAAATATGTTTCCTCCATCACTTCAGGTACAAAATTGTATTGACATAACCTGAAGTCTCTCGGTTTCGGGCAAATAAATAAGCTTGGGCCTTCCTTAGCAGTTTCCCACCACCACTTAACCATTCTCTTTAATTTATAGACAATACCATCAACCACTAACAATTACCTTTCAATGCCTTTCCACCCTTCATAAATAACACCCACCTATTACAGAATGAATGAGATAAAATTTAAAGGTGTTTTTCACCTTGCAAGATACTTACAAACCTAAAAATACTCCACTTGTTGCATGAATATGGTCGTCAGGGTCTCACTACCAATGCTTTCACCAATTGATTTCTATTTGGAGTCCCAATAAGCAGCTTGGATACCAGCAACGCGCTCAAAGCTGCTTGGCCTCTCCTAAGAAGAAGCTCCAGCATTGAACATTCACTGAAAGCTTTGAATTCTGGAAGTGTGTTCTACGGAAAGAGGCGAATCAGCTCTGAGCAACCTTACAGAGTTGCTTATGGGGACACTAAAATTAACTGATTGACAGTAGCAAGACCCTTGCCAATATTTCAGCAAGTGGAGTTTCCACTACATAACTAAATAAAGAAACCCCTTTAAATGTAGGCTTATGAGCGATGAGAATCATGCACCCACAATGGCGTACTATAGTAAGATCTTGAAATATGCTATCACTGTGCTTTATACATTTATCGCATAAAAGATATGGGTTGCAAAATCATTACACCATCAGGGGATTGGAGGACAAAGAACCCCATTTTCCAATGCCAAGCAACCAGAAGGTCCTATGGTTCCTATAGTAGCAAAGGTCTGGTAACACTTGTTAGCCCTGTTACTGTTGGCTGGATTTATTGCAAAGCTGAACTCTTTAATACAGATAAATTATTTAAAGATATAAAATCTGCTCTGTGTACCTAATGCCTTTGCAAACCCATAAATTGCCCTGCCAAAGTAATGATGGCATTACCATTGGGCTACACATAGTGCATAATACAGAGATGTAGGTAGGAACCAGCTGGTCCAACCATTGCAGGCTGACAGCAGAAACCCTCATGGGGTGGACACAAGACTCACCCTGCACAAGGAGAGAGAGAGAGAGCAGAGACTCATCTGTATTACAGGAAACCCCTGCACAAAGGCAAATTATAGGAGCTCTTTTATGCTGGATTACTGCACAGAGCTTAAAGAAATACGCAAAGAACACAGAGATTCAAGTAAAAATACACATAGCTCTTGTATTTAGTCAACATATTGCCCATATTTCAGCTGTAAATTTGATCTTTAACTGGCTCAGTCCACCAAAACTGTAAATTTTTCAGATTTTTCAAAACTTACTATTCAGAAGCATTTTCTGTATTTGACCTTTCTTGCAGTTGTTTTTAAGTCTACAACATCAAATTTATGGATGATGCTTTCTTCTTAAACACAGCAAAAATCATGCTTATTGTTGAGTAAAGGATGGAGCAGGAATTAGGGTTCCATCTGTAATTGTATATGCTGAAACTGATATAAATACGGTATATACTATTGCTATTAGATGTTTTCTGAGATACTTACAAGTGAAAGGTTACAAGAATATGCAAAGCAATATTGTCTTTTGGATTGTCTATGTTCATAATGGTAACACCAGGCTTAAATTATTATTTTATGCCAGACTCAAAATCAGACAGTTTTTTATATAAAATCTTGAAAATGCTGCTATGTAAGGTAAGTTCAAAGTGTGAAATGCTTACAATTAGTAGATATAGCTTCTTATGCTATTCACATGGACACAGTAGAGACAGATGTTTTAAGGGCTGAAGTAATATTTTGAACCACATACTGTTCATTTTTTAGGTTCTGCGCCTTGAACATGGGCCTTGAACCAATTAAATTCCTGTGTGACCACATACAAAGGGATCACTGGTGTTGTATACCAAGGTCAATAAAGATCTTCTAATCACATTTGCCAAAATGTCAGATAATGAACCTATCACTATTATTTTTTCTATTGGAGGTGGAGTGAGGCAAAGTTCAATATCTTGTGGGTTTTCCCTAGGCTTCCAGAACCATGGAGGGTAGAAAAATAAATGCTTACTGAATATCCTCTTGCGGATTCAGGAAACAGATGTGTTGCATCACCTGCTTTCTGCTGGAAACAGGCTGATAACATTTAATTAAAAACCTAATATCATCTTGTCAAAGCTGGGGATAGTCCAGGAGCTGTATCTGCAGATTTACTACGGAATACTGCTTGGGCCTTGAAGAAGGGGATACACCCCAAAAGCTTGTCCTGAAAATTTGCATGTTAGTGAAAACAAAAAAACTATCATGGAAGGTGTTTCTGTGGCTTTGAAATAAGTTGCCTCTGGAAATAGAGGCAGGTTTGCTTGCAAAACACAAAAACAATTACAGGAAAGCAGTTACAGCACGTTTGAATTAAAGTGGTTGTAAACCCTTACATACTGTATACCCAGTCAAGTGAATAGCCTTGGGTGATACACAGAGACTAAACAAATCCTCCTATATAAATTATGCATGTTTATCTTTCCCCTACTTTCATTAAAAGTGCAGAATTTGCACAGGATCTCTCAGCTTTGAAAAGTAAGGGGTGGAGAGCTGAAGTTACATCAGCGAGGAGAGCTCTTGAGAGCTGATTGGAAGGAAGAGACACACCCAGTTCACACAGCACATAGAAACAGAGCTGAGGCTGTCAATCAGCTGGAGCTCCATCCCCTGTCACCTTTTTTCTCTTGGTGTCAGGAAAACTTGTTCGAAGTGACTCATGCTTATAGCAAAGGAACCAGGCAGTGGACAGAAATGACACGTAGTTCTCTGGATTGAGACAAGTACACACTATAGAGGGATATGCTTTCATGAGGTTTACAACCACTTTAAATGTCTATTGCAGCAGGAAAAGCACACAATCAGTAACACATCGGAGCTCAGTAATGTACAGCTACAGCCAATCTAACTCTGCAGTGGCTGTCCAGATAAGACTTTCATCTGTTTTTTAAAAGACCTGCAGCTGGCTTGAAGTATAATGTGACATTAGATCATTTTGTAATGTGATATTATCAAAACTTGTTTCACATAAGTGCCCGTTCACACAGGGGCGACTTGCGATCCGACTTGAGTTGCCTCAAGTTGCCCCAAGTCGCTTGACATTTGAAATCCCATTGAAGTGAATGGGAGCCGTCTTAATATACACGACTGAAGTCGCTCCGACTTCAAGGCGACTTCTGAAAAGGTTCCTGTACTACTTCTAGGCAACTTCTATCCAACTTGTGCCCATAGAATTCAATGGAAGTCGCCTCCAAGTCGGTCCCCATCTACATGGAAGCGACTTTACAGTTAAAAGAATAGAATTTATTTTTAGGCAGCCCCTTCCCTCCCTTCACTGATTGGTCAAGGCAAAGTCGCTTGGCAAAGTCGCCTGAGTTCCTTGAAGTCACGCTGAATGTCGCGCTGAAATCACCTAGCGAAGTCACGCGGAAGTAGGGTCACCCCAATGTGAATGCAGGCTAAAGGGAGCTAAGATATCCAAAAGGTGCCCACAACAAGGTACCGCGATGAGTATACAAGGGGTAACAGTATGCCCTGAGCAACTCCTAAAGGAAAGGAAGGGCAGATGAGGGGTGCGTAAATTATGCTCACCTCCCCCTTGTCAATTCGTAAACCGCTACTTCACAGTTTTAAAAAGGAAAGGGGATATAGCTTTGACATGACACGTAACCATATTGCCCCCCCCCCGAACATTTTTCTTCTTCATCTTAATTGTGCTCCACTTGTTTCAGAGTTCTGAGCACAACAAACATTTGTAAAGCACACCACTATGCTATATAAATGTTTTGTTTTTGTTTTTTTTAAAAGTGGTGGTATGGTTATTTCACTATACTCTAATACTGCTGCTTCATAAATGAACCCCTTAGGCCAGTCATAGACGGAGCGATTTTCTTTCTTGCAACCACAGGTTGGGTACATTCACCACTTGGGTACATTCAGCCTGCCCATACATAGTGCGAATCTTGGCCGGTTCCTGCTGAGATTCAAACCATGTATGGCCTGCCTAAGTCAGGTAAATAGGGCTCTTTCACTCTTACACATATGCAGTCGCATGCATTTTTGACAAGCATAATTTCATGCATTTATGTATGGACTTGTGTGAAAAGTGTGAAGTTTTCTTTATTCATTATTCAAAGTGAGAAAGATCTATTCAGAATAGGGATTTGCCATGGTAAGGATACATTAAAAATACATGAAACTGCATGACACATGCATTTTTGAGCATTTACTGTTCATGTTAACAGAACTGCTAAAGGCTGGTTTCATACTATTATGTTAACGCTAGTTACCACAACATGTATTAACACATAGCACTTTATGCAGTCCATTGTCATGCTATTTATATTGTCAAACAAATACTAGCTGCGCTAATGGAACTACTTGAATAATTAACTATTTGACAACAGCTGCACTCACTGTATTGCACTTATCAATACCAAAACACATATAAAAATAAAAAATGTTGCTCTGTCATTAGGGGACCTTGAATGCTTAAATGAAAATCATACAACAATGATGAAATGAAGTGTTGTCATAACACCAGTAACCATAATGTGCTTAGAAAATTTGTGGAAAAATCATCCACCCCAGTGTAAATTTGCTCTCCGCTCAAAATAACTCAACACACAGCCATTAATGTCTAAACTGTTGGCAACAAAAGTGAGTACACCCCTAAGTGAAAATGTCAAAATTAGGCCCAGTTAACAATTTTCTGTCCACGGTGTCATGTGACTCGTTAGTGATGCAAGGACTCAGGTGTGAATGGGGAGCAGGTGTGTTAAATTTGGTGTTATCCTCACTCTGTCATACTGGTCACTGGCAGTTCAACATGGCACCTCATGGCAAAGAACTCGCTGAGTATCTGAAAAAAAGAATTGTTGCTCTACATAAAGATGGTCAAGACTATAAGAGGATTGCCAAGACCCTGAAACTGAGCTGCAGCACAGTGGCCAAGACCATACAGGTTTAACAGGACAGGTTCCACTCAGCACAGGCCTCACCACGGTCAACCAAAGAAGTTGAGAGCACGTGCTCCGCATCATATCCAGAGGTTGTCTTTGGGAAACAGACATATGAGTGCTGCCAGAATTGCTGTAGAGGTTGAAGAAAGAGGTGGGGGCTCAGCCTGTCAGCGCTCAGACTATACGCTGCACACAGCATCAAATTGGTCTGCATGGCTATGTTCCCAGAAGGAAGCCTCTTCTAAAGAAGATGCACAAGAAAGCCTGCAAACAGTTTGCTGAAGACAAGCAGGCTAAAGACATGGATTACTGGAACCATGTCCTGTGGTCTGGTGAGACCAAGATAAACTTATTTGTTTGAGATGGTGTCAAGCGTGTGTGGCGGCAGCCAGGTGAGGAGTACAAAGACGAGAGTGTCTTGCCTACAGTCAAGCATGGTGGTGAGAGTGTCATGGTCTGGGGCTGCATGAGAGCTACAGTTCATTGAGGGAACCATGAATGCCAACATGTACTGTGACATACTGAAGCAGAGCATGATCCCCTCCCTTCGGAGACAGGGCAGTATTCCAACATAACGTCCCCAAACAAACCACCACTGCATGTCTGTGACCTAAACCCTATTGCGCATCTGTGGGGCATCCTCAAAGGGAAGGTGGAGGAGCGCAAGGTCTCTAACATCCACCAGCTCTGTGATGTCATCATGGAAGAGTGGAAGATGACTCCAGTGGCAACCTGTGAAGCTCTGGTGAACTCCATGCCCAAGGGTTAAGGCAGTGCTGGAAAATAATGGTGGCCACACAAAATATTGACACTTTGGGCCCAATTTTGACATTTTCACTTAGGGGTGTACTCACTTTTGTTGCCAGCGGTTTAGACATTAATGGCTGTGTGTTGAGTTGTTTTGGGGGACATCACATTTTGACTGTTATACAAGCTGTACACTCACCACTTTACTTTGTAGCAAAGTTCTTCAGTGTTGTCACATGAAAAGCTATAATAAAATATTAACAAAAATGTGAGGGGTGTACTCACTTTTGTGAGATATTGTATATACCACAAAAACTCATCAACTTAAGAATAAATAAAAAATTAAAAAACAAAAATTTATAAAGTTCATGCTATCATGCAAGAAATATTGTGCCAAGTGCAAAAACATGAAATCCCGACTGCAATAATGAAGTTTAATGGTGCTCCACACATGCACTTACTAATTTAGTGCTCCAGGTGTTCACCCAATCATGCTCTTCGCCAATATAATAAATGGCCTCTTACCGAACATGAAGATCTAATTACAGGGTCTGACCTTGCTTCAGTGAGAACACCCCTTACTATGGGTATGGAACGCAACTCCCCTCAGAAATGCCCATGTGGTGATTAGTCTCTTAGTAAGGATCTCCAGATCCCTTGGAAGATCAATTGTCACACACAACCATATAGAGCAAGACACGTGTGAAGAGAGGAGAAAAATGCTTATTGCGCAATGTCCATGAAAGAGTGTACTTTATTAAAAATAGGCATATACTCACGAGTCTGATAAAACAACAGCCAGTCAGTACATAAGGCTATCCTATGCCCCGGCAGACTTGCTGACGTCACCGCTACGTCCTCCACCCAATGTATGTTTCGTCCTAGGAGACGTCACTGGGGCAACGGAAATCACACTTAATGATAACTAGTGCTATGATAACACTCAATTTAATTATTGCTGTATGATTTACATTTAAGTATTCAAAGCACCCTTAATGACAGCACAACATTTTTTCTTTTTATATTTATATTGTCAGTCTGACATGTAAATTTATTAGGGTGTAATGCACTGGCGCTGCAGGATTCCACAGCCTATGTGGCGAGGTGGTGCATATGTTACTTAAACAATATAAGGTGTGAACGGGCCTGAATGTATTGCTCCGATACAGCATGCTAACGTGTGAATTACCAAGCATTGGTGTGCATAACACATGTAACTACACAAAAACTCAGCTTGTCCTATATTTTAAAACAGCTGTAAGCTACAGATGTAGGTGAGAAGTAACCCCCCGGGATGAGTGGAGTTTCTACTAGAATGCTTTATCATGCCATAAAATGCATGAAGTTTACTAAATAATAGAGGACCAGCATAAATAAATACATATATAGGACCAGCAGTGGTCAGGTTATCAGTCTACGAATATGTCTGGAATTTTCTTATAGACTGTTCTGGGGCAATACCCAGTGAAGCCAGAGATTTGTAAGGCCAAGTAGTCACTCATCACTCTGCATCCACAGAAGCAGATGAGGAACACCGATGTGAGTGTAAACACCCCCAGCTCCCCAGATCCCAATGAGACTTGGTATGTAATAAATCTGGAGACATTTATGATTGGAAGGGTTGATGCTTGGTGGCCTACAGCTCCTCCGCCCATAAAACCACTGCCTCTACTGTGTGTAAAGTTGGCTATAATTAGTAGAACTTCATTCAAAATGTTTCATTTTAAGAACGTTCAATCGTTTTTTTTAAATGGTTAGTGGAGTCAAATAGATGTTCGTTTTTGTCTACACTAAAAAATTGGAAGGGTAGAAAAACTTTTTGAACGAATGAATTTCTAACAGTGAATGCGGTTTTCATTCAGAAAATTACATTCAGTCCGAAACTGAATGTTAAAAGCAAATGATATGTTAAAGTATTTTAGAATGACATTTATCCATTGATCGAATGTACAATTTATTTTCGTACAAATGTGTACTCAAAAATCTATTAGTGTATAGCCAGCATAAGGAGATGTCTACCGAGTGAGGAAGAAACAGGGGAAACATCTAACACTGCCAGACCACAAAGCATTGTTCCTGTTAGCAGTACGCCGTCACATACAAAAGGTGGCAGGGAGATACAGTGGCATAATCTGCAGGTAATAGAAGAGCGATCTCTAATGATATTTTAAAGCTTCCTCCAAATAATCTTCATTGGGACCAAGTCATATACAGAGGAAGGTTAGATTTCTTTTCTTTTTTTTTTAGTTTAATTATGGTGCTGATGTACATGTTTAAAAAGGTTATTTGTAAATATCTTTTTACAAAATGCAGATATCACTGGGTCTATTGTCTGCACAAATATATAAATAAAATAAATATATATATATATAAATAATTCTATACATATATATATATATATATATACTGTTTGTTTAAAATAGAGTATTTTTATTTCTTTCTCTGACTCATCATCAATACGGTGGAATTACACTTCAGACAGCATTTCATTTTAAATCTGGACTGTACAACTTACAACAACCTTCGTCATTCAAAGCCGATTTTTTTTTTTTTTAAACGTTTTCAGATTTTCTATCGGATTGTTTCTTGAAATTGTAGATTAATGGGCTGTAGAAAAAAAAAAGTGATATTGGCATACCACTTTTGATGAAAAAATACATTGAAATAAAATGTTATCTAAACAATACAAGTGTGTTTACTCTGAATGAGCAGTTGCATAATCCTTATCCGTTTTTTTTAACTAAAGGTAACTTTATCGCACATAAAAAAGATAATGTACATACCGTAATTTTTGCTCCATAAGACGCACCTGACCATAAGACGCCCAGGGTTTTAGAGGAGGAAAACAAGAAAAAAAAATATTGTGAACTAAATAAATGGTGTACTAAAATATTTAATAAAACATAACAGAATAATATTATACTACTACTACTACTACTACTACTACTACCACACTGACCATAGGTGGGTGGTGGACACACAGCAATACAACCCCCCCCCCCCATC
>BLSH010536470.1:946802-970189 GCA_018402905.1 Glandirana rugosa | reverse complement strand
TCCTAAAGGGTGAAATCCTGGTCTCGGGAAAAACGCTAAGCCGCGACGCAGCGAAATTGACTTTTAACGCGCCAGCATGCTGCAACATGGGTATACTTTAAACGTAGGAAAAAAGGGGTGTTTGTCTCGAAAGAAAACCACCATAAACTAGTAGCGACGCAGTAAAGACTAGCGGCGATATTTGTTTTCTTCTCGCTGTTAAAACGTTTTTTTGGGTTTAAAGAATGAAAAACGATTTTATGTTTATTTTTTTTTTTATGGTTTTTTTAAAAAAAAGTGGCAAAAACCGGTTAAATATAAGAAGGAGTATAAACGCTATTTTTTTTAGCGTTAGCCGCAAACAAATGAATTCTCATCATCCGTAAACGCGGCCACTTTTGCGCAAACCAATCAAACGCCGATTGCGATTTTTTTTATCGCAAATATGAGGAAGAATATAAATTGGCCAAAAACGGTGAAAAAAAATTTTTTTGGTATTTTTTTTTTTATTTGTATTTTAGCAAAAAGTAAGAAATTTGGGTTTTTTTGCAAAATTGTCGCTCTTCTTTTGTTTATAGCGGCGATCAGAAATGACGCAGCGATGATCAAATACCACCAAAAGAAAGCTCTGTTTGTGGGGAAAAAAGGATGCAAATTTCATATGGGTACAACGTCGTACGACCGCGCAATTTTCAGTTAAAGCGACGCAGCGCCGAATCGCAAAAAGGGCTCTGGTCCTAAAGTGGGAAATCCTTCCGGGGCTGAAGTGGTTAAGGAGAATTATATTACACAAAAAAAAAAAAAAAATGATTAGTTAAACCCAAAAGTGCTTTTTTTAACCACTACTATTCCTTTATATTGGCTTTTGAAATTTACAAATGCAGTAATTTAGAAATTGGATGAAAGGTTTAGCACTGAGAAACACTTTTTGAAAGATAAAAAGTGCATTTTATATACACCTCTATAGATCAGACCAAAATGAGGGACAAATGAGGAGGACAGAGGGACTTTGTTCCAAATCAAGGGCAGTCCCTCGAAATCAGGGACAGTTGGGAGCTATGCAATATACTGTATGTGAAAACACGGACATTTAGGAGAAAGTGGGAGGCAGAGTACAAGGTGATGATTTAATATACCATTGAGTTAGGTTTTAAGCATACCGAGATTATGTTAATTACAAACAGCCTTGAAAAAGTTTGCCTTTATTGTAAACAATATATTAAGATAACAATGATAACTGAACAAAGAACATTCAATACACTGTAGATTTTTAAAACCTTATGCCTTTTTGTTTGTGAGACACAATGTAGTATAAAAAAAATATTGCAGTTCAACATCTTATACATTGGACTGGGTTTAGTTAACTTCATCAGAAAAAAGTGTTCAAATGTGACATTAAATGCTCAACAGCTGAGAGGTTGCTGGCAGCTTTTCCACTTTTCCAAAATTAATTTGTATATATTTTTTTACTAAAAAAATGTTTATAGAAGAAATATGCATGGCCTGGGCTAGGATTAAAGCCAAAATCCAAGCAAACATGTATATACACATTCGAAATACACACATAATCTGTGTTATCTTCCAAAGTTCTATCCAGCCACTTTTCTGACTTCTACACCTCTACCAAACAGCACAGTGAATGACACTATGTTCTCTGTTAGAGTTAAAGTGGTGGTAAACCCACTTAGTAATTATCACGCAATCTCCTGTCTTCCATAATATTAAGTTCCCTGTATATGTGCTTTATTAAAAAAATTCTGTTCTATACCTGATTTCAGAGTGCCGCTTGGCGCACATGTGACCAGCCGCCCCTCCCCTCTCCCAATCTGGCAGTTACAGCGGGAGGAGCCAGGAAACCCCCACTGACGGCAGTCGGTAGGAGGAGAGAGGCGGCCAGTCATGTGAGCGCTGAGCGGCCCTCTGAAATCAGGTATAGAACAGCATTTTATAATAAGGCCCATATACAGGGGTATTATGTTATTTCAGCAGCAGGAGGGGGAGGGGCGGGACACAGAGCTGACAGGCAGGGAGGGAGGGGGGAGGAGGAGGACAGAGGAGAGCTGCAGATTACGGACGCACGTAAACTGACCATGGTGTCAGGGCTCAGCAGCCATGATAAACTGTGGTCAGTTTACAGGGGGGAGGGCAGAACCAGACAGGATCAGCCAGGTATTTCAGGTGATACAGGAGGCCAAATTAGACAGCACAAGCACTGTGCTGTTATTCATACTTTTTATTTTTACGATAACAAACACTAAGTTATACAGTACTGTCACCTGCCCGTCCACAGCTTGTAGATTGGACATCAAAGAAACAGCAGCACATTGATAAGTCACCAGCTTTGCTTAAACTTGCCATGCATACTCTGAATATCTCTTGTTTAAAAACCCATTGATTCCCCCATCCATGCTAAGCAGTGTATGGACAAGCTTTACTCTGCACTCTCCTGTCAGAATGTTACCTGTCTGTACATGTGCATACAGCGGAGCAAGATTATCTCCTTGTGCTGCCACTCCTTCTCTTAGCATGGGTATTGTGTTGAAATGGAAGACAAAAGGTTGATATCCAAACAGATGCAAGCACCCAGGTTAGTTAAAATTAGAAATATAAAAATAGAATCCTGGGTAACCCTATCTAATCTTACAATAATCCCTTCCCCCTCCTAACACCCGGTAAAGTTTGGTGTGGTGACATCCCCCATAGGTTTCAATGACCCATCCATTGTCGGTGCTCCCTAATCTCTCCTGCAGTGGTACTGGCTGACACAGGGGAGCAGGATCACGTGACCTGACCAAAATGCAGTGAAAACAGGTAAGTATATGCATCTTTCTTACACAGGCTAGCAAGCATAGCTGTTAGGAGGTGGGAGAGAGAATTTTTTAAATTAGTTTGGGTTATCCTGGAATTCTACTTTAAAAGAGACATTGCCACCTTGCCCATTCAGATAAAGTCAATGTTTGTGTAAAGCCCACACTGAACAATTTATATTCCATTATGTATTGTTCCCTCTACCACTTCTTCTATGGCCACACTGCAAAATATCCAGTGCACACCATTAAAGTGTCACTAAACCCACATCATAAAAAACTATCAATAAATGCTGTATTACATGCTGTTCATACTCACTCAGTCACTATGAGATTTGTTTTCTTTATTTTTCAAAAAGCGGACTGATCCTGCTGTTCTCTATCTCTTTCTGTTGTTCATGCCCCCATTTCAGCTAGGGATTTTGCAGCTGCAGTGGGAATTCTGCACATGCTCCGCCTTCTATGATGAGCATTCCCTCCCTATCATATCTGAGCAGCCATGTGATTATACAGTCACACATATGGGCGTATAAACCATTGTAAAAGACAGCCCACTCCCTCCTTCCTCCTCTGTGCCCACTAACCAGCTAAACACAATGGGGGTGGATTATTACATGTAGATTAATGGAGATTTCACCTCCCACTTATTCTAAGACACAGGCTGGAGGGGCGTGACACACCATGGTGTTGCCAAAAAAATAATAAAGATTTGATTTCAAATACATATTTGTATGACAATTTAAAACTATTGATATTAATTATTATTTTTACTCTGTATTCCAAAGGTAGTTTTTTATTTTGAACATGTAACCAGCAACAGAGGGCTGGAAGCTACTCCTGCTTATGTTTCCTTGCAGACAGGCTGGGAAAGATCTGGGTCATGTGACAGCTGTATATCGATTAGGAAAAGGGTACTTCAATTTTTTTTTTCAATTAAAATAAGTGCCATCATCTATATACAGAAATAGAAAGGGCAATGTAAATTAAACAGTGTGTGTTTAGTATCACTTTAAGATGGAGCACTGTCACATGATAAAGAGGGTTGGGTCACAGGTCCTTCTGAGCCAGCTGAGGCGTTATTTTGGTGGCTGAATGAGAAGATGGAACATCATGGAGTGCTGGAGAGGGGAGTATAATGTTTTGCCAGTGTCTATTTAATTATTCTTAGAGGAATGCATAACTGTGTGAATTTGAGATTTTCTTGGAGTTCAGCACAACTCTAAATAAGAACCGATTCTACATTGTTTGCTGGGACCATGCTGTATAGAGTATCTGGTTACAGTCCTAAAGTACTAGACGAGTTACAATCTACTTTTAATAATCTAGTTAATTGTGAAATAAACATTTCCAAAAAGAAAACCAAATCATCCAACTAGAAAAAAAAATATCAAGTTAGCTATTTCATTTGATTGTAAAGTGGCTTCTCCTTTGACGAGGCAAAGGCATGCTTTCCAGTTGGAGGGTCGAGGGAGGTGGCTTAGTAAGGTTTTCTGTTGTCCCTGCAAATAATTGCACTTAGTGTCCCTTATTAAGGCTTTTTAGGAAGAGGTAGGATTTGCACACGGTAGACTAGAGAAAGAAAGACCACCCTATGTAGATGTGATTGGGAAAGCTGATAACAAATAGGGCCTGTGTCAATGGGCTTTGGGCTTGTGTCAATGGCATCAATTTAAGATACTTCTGAGATCATTCAGAATACATTGATAGGTGCAGTGGGCCACATTGTCACCCACATTTGACCTGCTTCAAGCACATTTTGACTTGTATGGAAATGCAAACCCCCTCTGAGACAAACGAAAGCCTGACATAGGCCCATAGTCATTCAAACTGCCCAAACCAGTCTTCATTATTTTATATGCCTAGTAATGCATGGCTATATCTTACGATTTCAGAAAATCTTCACCAGCCTTTCAAACAGCAAACATGGCAGCAAAACAAATAATTGTTTTGTAACCATATGATAGCACAAGTCAGCTTCATTATGCTAACTGATTTTTCTTTTTGACTGCTGAGTATCTAAATAGTTAGCTGTAGCACCCCTATACAGATGGGTGTTGGCATACTAAAAGTATATCTAAAGCCAAAACCTTTTTTCAGTTTGGATAGACTAGAGTATGGAACAGTCAAACCCATGATAAGGTTTCCCTGTTTGCTGCCAGTGCTTCATTGAAAAGATTTCTCTTCACTTCCTATCCCAGAGACAAAAGGAAAAAGTAAAATGGTGAGATTTATGAATTCTTGATGCATAGTATGTAATGCATTCTTCCATTATTTTTATAGTAGGAACTAATAAATGCAGTTGCACCATTGCCCTGCCTTTTCCAATATAACTTTATAATGAAGCCATTTTAAAGCTTCCAGTCGCTCACTGTTAAACATATGATATAAATTATTTAAAAATAATAATCATATGTCTTCTTTTATCCTAATATCAGGTGCTGTACTTTTTTCAGCAGGTTCAGATGAAGGTACTTGTCTATTAGACCGTTAGTGACTCCAGTTGCAGACATGACCAGTAGAAATATCAATGACCACCTGCACAAAGCAAATCCATGGAGCCTAAAAAATATAATGAAACCAGGGTTAGCCATGCCTGACACACATTAATGAACCACTAAATAGGCAAGTCAGACCTTATTTATCTACACTCAATATAAATCTCAATGTAGGGGAGTCATTTTTGGGACAAGGTTGTCAGTGCCACGCTGCTGGCCGTCTGGTTTGGGCTGTGGTGTCAGTGCCGCGCCGCCAGCCGCCCAGGGGGAGAAAACCCCACCAGCTGCCACTGGCCTACACCTTAGTCGGCTAACTTAACTTCCATAGATATAAAAACAATGGGTTTATCCCTCATTTTCTGAAGATATGCAGTATATCACTTTATTCTTGCATATCCAGAACTGCTTATATATTGTATTGATATGGTCTTATATTAAACTTTCATCTGGATGTTTTGACCTTGTTAGTACCAGATACATAAACTGTCTTTTCCATTTAATTGCATTTTCAGAATTATAGCTTTTTGGACATAGTGACGTAATGGAAATTTGTTTTTTTAAGGAAGTGGAAGATAGAAAAATGAAGTTATTGTAGTAATTGTATTACTTGTTTTATTTTTGTATGGTTAAAGAGTTAAAGATAAAATCAGAATAAGAAAATCAGAAAAAAAAATTACATAGTAATAAAATAATTCACACGATCATGATGCCAACTTACCTGCCCCTAGCTGACTGCGAATAGCCAAAAAAATACTCATGGCGTCCATAAATGTACAATAAGCCAAACAGCGATGCTAATTCTGAAATGACAGAAGCACATTGGCAACAACTTGTTTTATTAGCAATCTTCATTATAAATGTTATTTTCCAGACTATATTTTGCTTAGCCCTTGCTAAGAAACAATATCTCCTATGGGCAGTATTAAAGTGGATGTAAACCCATCACCCACCCAGTATAAACTAATGACACAGTATTAATGTATATATACATGCAAGCCTCCTGCATCTATCCCTACCTTGCAAATGTCCTTCCTGTAAGCACCAGCAGCTCTGTAAAACTCTGAAATCAGAGGGTGTCTGTGTTTTCTGAAGTTTGGTGGGTGGAGTTGTGATGTCACAAGCCTCCCCACCCACCTCTATACTGAGACATTGAGGAAAGAGGGAGGGGGGCGTGTAAAAGTTTCTCTGCTGTGTGAAGGAGATAAGCAAATTGCTTGTCACTCACAGAGCAAGGGGCAGATCGACTGTGTATTTCCCTGTTAGTCTGACTTTCTCTTCCTGAAAAAAGATAAGCTCGTTACTCACAGTTGGATTAACTCTTTGTGGCAAGACTGGGCACAGATGACATCGCATGCTATGCTCTACCAGGCAGAATTATTAATTACATTTTTTTTTTCGGGTTTACATCCACTTTAAGCATGCTACCACCATAAAACAAAGTTCTCACTCTCTTTCTACTCCCTACACACACATTAATACCCTTGCTTTGTCTGATGATGGGTTCTCTCCTGCTTCCAACGTCCCTTGGTCTACTTGTCACTAGTTACTCAGATAAAAGAGATAACATTTCCTGAGCTGTTACCAATCCATAAGGGTCCTTTCACACAGGCGGACTAATCGGACTCGCCAGTCTCCTGTGTATAGGTGGTGACACCCATCTACATCTGACCCGATAAAAACAGATGGATGGGGATCTGTTCCCCATCTGTCTGGTGGATTGGAACGGATGGCAGTCGGATGTAAATGGACAGATGGTCTGTTTTCATCCGACCGCCCATAGACGAGAGCATACTGTGTCTGTTCTGTATAAGCAGAACTAACACGGACCAGCCATTTGCCTGCTCAGCAGGAATCAGGGGACAGATTCCCCACTGACCAGGGGGACATTAATGGAGCAAGTCCCGTGTGGAAGTGGGCATGGATCAAAATTTGTCCAATTAAGCAGGGAATGGCCGAATTCAAATCCATGTATGAGTATTGGGGTTTTACAGAAGTTGATCTACCTGGTATGTGATGGTGTCTAGGTGTACCATCCTTTGCTGCATGCTGGAGAGGAATCTGCAATCTAGGACTGGCACTGTATGCATACTGTACGCCTTTATTTGTGGATCTGTGCCTCCTCTCCTGTTGCTTCTGGATTATTTCCCCACTAACCATCAGATCACCATTCAACGGGGTGGCAGCTCTGACATCTTTCACCAAGATGAACAAAGCAGAAAACAGGCATGGTAAGTCAGTAATGGGGAAAGATCAACTGCAGGTAGACACAAGTTTTGGACACAAGGTTTAGAGAACAGGCCCTCTTTAATATAAGCTAAGGCTAAGCTGGCATCACACAGTTGTGTGACATAATGAGAATTTCCTTTATTTGGGTGGCTACCACCAATTAAAATGACCAATTTTCAGTTGGTTGTCATGTTTAGAGATGATAAAAATATTGTGCCTGGATAATTTGTAAGTGCAGAAGGGGGAAAAAAAAAAAAATGAATACCGGTATGTTTTAATCAAGATTTTTTTCATGTTAAAAAAAAAATCTACTATTTCACCTAATCAAAGTAACAGAGTCTCTTTAAGCCCAGGTTCACACTAATGCAGTGCGATGTGATGCGATTTTTGCAATTTGGAGTGCCAGTGCAATTTTGTGGTGGGATTTATGCTTTTCAGATGTGATTCGCACAGGCTATAAAAGCTTAAAATCCCCCCCGTTCTGCACTAAACTCACACAAGACACGTTTTTTGACCCGCACCACATCTATGTGAACAGCCTTCATAGGAAGCAATGTTTTTTCACTTGACATGCGAATCTATTAATTCTGGAAGGCATCAGATTTGCATAAATGTGAACTGGGACTAAAGTGTATTTCTACTTTTGCAGTCAACTTTGAGAAAACCACACTATCCGGTTGATTTACTAAAACTGGAGAGTGCAAAATCTGGTGCAGTTCTGCATAGAAACCAAGCGGCTTCCAGGTTTTATTGTCAAAGCTTAATTGAACAATCTGAAGTTAGAAGCTGATTGGTTACCATGCACAGCTGCACCAGATTCTGAGTGCTCCAGTTTTAGTAAATCAACCCCTTTGTTTGTTATGTGTTCCCATTCATATTAAATTAATATTTACCTTTTAGAGGTCTTCAATACCATACAATGCAAGAAGTCCTGCCTCTAAACCTTCAATCCTTTTGTTAGAACAGACAGTTCTCAAATCTAGTTACATCGATAATGAAGATCTGCCCGCACAGTACAGATAGGGTTAATTATGCCAAAAAAACTGCCCATCCCCCTCATAAACAAAGGACTATATAGGATTTTTCCTTGCTTGAGGGTCCGGAATAGAGCATCTTAAACTAAGATGCAATTCTTATTTTTTGTTTTTAAGTTATGCTATGCGAATGGGTAAATATAACAAATATAAAGTAGGTGTTAACCCAATTTGGCTGCAAAAGTTGAAATACATTTTAACCACTTCCCGACTGTGCACTGCCTTTTTACGGCGACAATGTGGCTCTATTCCAGGAATCGCTGTAAATAAACAGCGATTTGCGGACGCGCAGCTAGGGGACGGCGCGCTCTCATGCCCTCCACACTCTGCATGAATGTGCCAGCGGATCGGGCGGACCCAATATCTGCCGGCGAGCTGCGATGACCTGCCAGAGTGAATGAACAGGGAACCGCCGATGTAAACACGGCGGTTCCCTGCTCTGTCAGTGGGGACATAAGAGAGCTACTGATCCCTTTCACTGGGATCAGTTAGATCTCTTATGCCCAAGGTAGCTTAGCCCCATCACAGTTAGAACACGCCTAGGGAACACAGTTAACCCCCTTCCCTGCCCCCTTCAGGTTAACCCCTTCACTGCCAATGATATTTATACAGTAATCAGTGGATATTTAAATTTCTGATCGCTGTATAAATGTCATTGGTCCCAAAAAAAGTGTCAAAAATGTCCGGCATGTCCGCTGCAATATAAAAATGTAAAAACTTCAGAAATTAATTCTCATGGTTTGTAAACATGGCAACTTTTGCGCAAACCAATCAATAAAACGCAGATTGCAAATTTTACCAAAAATATGAGGAAGAATATAAATTGGCCAAAACCAATGAATAAATTAGTTTTTTTATATATTTTTTTTTTGGATTTGTATTTTAGCAAAAAGTAAGAGATTTTTTTTTTTTTTGCAAAATTGTCGCTCTTGCTTTGTTTATAGCGGCGATCAGAAATGACTCAGAGGTGACCAAACACCACCAAAAGAAAGCTCGATTTGTGGGAAAAAAAGGACGCAAATTTAGTTTGGGTACAACGTCGCATGACCACGCAATTGTCAGTTAAAGCGACGCAGTGCCGAATCGCAAAAAGTGCTCTGGTCTTACAGTGGGAAATCCTTCCGGTGGTGAAGTTTGGTTAAAGACCAGCCCTGACCCATTAATTCTCACATTCACAGTACCCCCATTTCTCTATCTCAGTCATGGCAAATGTATAGTTTCATCAGGGAGGAGCAAAGCATGTGACTTGGGCCTTAGCTGATAATATGCACACCCAAACACTGCTACATGACGCAGGGGAGACATCATCAAACTTCATTAGTGTGGGAACTAGTGCCAGAGCATCTTCTTTTACATCTATGAGGTCACAGTCATACCAAACTCTACCAAGAATTTATCATTCTTTGTTATTCTTTATTTTTTACAATGTTAGGAGACTGAGGTTAATGGTTTTAAAATCAGATACAGATTATGTAAGCATACATAGAATTTACCTTGGTTAAAGAAGAAACCCGCAGTCCAAAGATCAATCAAAAAAAGCCCATAGAATTCAATACAGTTTTGTCTGCAAGAAAATAAATCCATTGTTACAAATCCATAATTTGAAAAAAAAATTGTTTGTCATATTATCTTGCGCTTAGATATTGTCAGGAAAAGATTCACCAGCTGGTGGCGCTGTGGCTCAGGGATCTATGGGCTGCAGTTCCAGTATCCACCAGTGGGTGTCAGTAAAGGGCTCACCTGTTGGTGGCACTGTGGCTCCTGGATCCATGGGCTGCAGTTCCAGTGTCCACCAGCGGGTGTCTCCCAGCAATCAGAGGCTCATGAGTCATCACCTGATGCTCGGTACAGGAAGAATATTTAAACCCTGTCTGCCATATGCTTAGTGCCTTGGTATTGGTCTCCATGTGCACCTGAATCCTGATCCTGTATCGGTTCCTGGACCCCCGTCTTGCAGCCTGATCCTTTCCCACCAGCTCTCTCCGTCATCTGTTCCCTGTTCCTGCCTTGTCTTGCTCCCAGCTCCCTCTACTGATCTCCTGTGTATGACCCTGGCTTGGCTACATTTACAGTTTGGCATTTCCCTATCTGCTGTATATACTTTGTTTAGGCAGTTGGTCTTTGTGTGTCACTATTTTTGTTATTTGGCTGTTTACACTGTTTGGTATATTGGAGGTGCGTTTAATCATTATCCACTTATCTTTTAAATAAATTATATTATTTACTCTACTTTGTGCTTGGCATTCTCTGTTGCAGTTCACACATTTCTGGTCACATCAGTTGCTGATACTGGTACTGTTACTTTACTGACACCCACTGGTGGATACTGGAACTGCAGCCCATGGATCCCTGAGCCACAGTGCCACCAGCTGGTGAGACTTTTCCTGACAGATATACTACAATAAGGGCCCATTCACACCAGTATGCGCATGTTTTGCTCTTTATAATGCGAGCCTGATGGTGTGCATTGTGTAGGGGCAGTGCAATTGTTATTACAACGCATCCCACTGTCTACCTTTATTTTATTTTTTTATTAACTTTATTGAAATGTCACAAACTTTAATTTCATTCAATGCTATGCATCACAGTGCATTATGTGGTGTAGTGCCTGCAATGTGCAACGTAAAAATGGAAACTGTCCTACTTTTCTTCCGTGTAAACTGAAACAATAAGATAAAATTTCCTTGTCTGTGCATTGAGACTGTAATATCTGGATTAGAGTTGAGCGAACCCGAACTGTAAAGTTCGGGTCCGTACCCAACTTTGGGGTGTCCGTGACCCAGACCCAAACCCGGACAAAAAAAGTTAGGGTTCGGTTATTTGATCCCGCCTGTTGAATAGCTGCAGGGCAGCCAATCAACAAGCGTTTCACTGGTTTGCCCTTAAAAGCCATCACAGCCATGCCTACTAATGGCATGGCTGTGATTGGCCAGTGCATCATGTGACCCAGCCTCTGTATAAGCTGGAGTCACGTAGTGCTGCATGTCACATGCTCTCAGGCTAGTCTAGGGAGAGGATGCTGCCAGCGCTGTGAGGGACAGATTGCAGCTATAACAACATCTCATCCTGCATTACAGAACTATCTGATTCTGGACTAGGTAGAGATTACTACTACTACTGCTTTGAGGGTCAGATTGCAGATCTCATCCTGCATTACAGAACGATCTGACTGGACTAGGTAGAATCTACTGCTTTGAGGGACAGATTATTGTTCTAAAATCATCTCCTAGTTCTATAGGGTCAGGTTCCTGCTGTTGCTGTAAGGGACAGATTATTGTTCTAAAATAATTGCCTACTCCTATAGGGTCAGGTTCCTGCTGTTGCTGTAAGGGACAGATTATTGTTCTATAATCATCTCCTAGTGCTCCAATTCCACCTACACTGCCACAGTCACGGCCTAGTCAACCTCTAGGCTGCTACTCCACATCCACCCCCCCTTCCCATTTTTATTTTTTATATTTGATTTTAAGTTATTTTCCCTATGCCCATTTTTTTGTAGGGCACTTGTCCTACTCTTACCCTCATTTTACTTCCTTTTGCAGCCCTCTAGCTCTTGCCAGGACTTTACAGCCATTTTTGTGCCGAAAAGTTTGGGTCCCCGTTGACTTCAATGGGGTTCGGGGTCCGGGGTCCAGTTCGGTACAGAACCCAAACTTTTTCGCAAAGTTCGGCCGGACCCACCGAACCCGAACATCCAGGTGTCCGCTCAGCTATAATCTGGATACATTTATAACACATGCTATGTTGTTAATAAAGTGCAGGGGCAACCATAACGTTTATGTATAGTCCATACAGTTCATATAATTTCATAAGACTTCATGATCTTCTTAGTGCATGACCATTCCCATGTGCAAAATAACAATTTCCTTGTGCAAGAATGAAAAAAAAGCGCCAAGTGCTGTAGATATTCACTGGGTGCAATTCATGTTCCCCACTTCTGTGCCCTTACACTCACCAGATAACATGGACTTCCATGACAGAGGTCTCTAGCGCTTGTTCTAATGGCTGGGCTTTGTTGTTCTATGGCCTGGAACTCCAGTGGCAGCTCTGGATATCCTCAGGGTATTTCAGGTAGATGGTAATAGATGGCAGAGAGAAAGTGTATAGTGTAATTCTGTTTTATTTGATTAAAAACAAATAGCATCCACTTACATCTAAAAGCACGCTGTACTGCATAAGAAACCGGAAACCGGAAGTGACTTGCGTCTCACCGGCCGGAAATGACGCCATTACCCGCGGTCACCTGACATGTTTCATCCCTCCCACGAGACGTTATCAAAGGTACCCTGAGGATACCCAGAGCTGCCACAGGAGTTCCAGCCCATAGAATAACAAAGCCCAGCCATTAGAACAAGCGCTAGAGACTTCTGCCATGGAAGTCCATGTTATCTGGTGAGTGTAAGGGCAGACAAGTGGGGAGTACGGATTGCACGCAGTGAATATCTACAGTACTTGGAACTTTTTACTTCATTCTTGCACAAGGGAATTGTTATTTTGCACTTGGAAATGGTCATGCACTAAGAAGATCATGAAGTCTTATGCAATTTTATGAACTGTATGGTCTATACATGAACTTTATGGTTGCACCTGCACTTTATTAACAACACAGCATGTGTTATAAGTTAATGAATTTGTATTGTGGGGTTACGCTTTCCTGTTAGTTACATATTAAAAGGTACAGACACCTTCAGAGAGCAGCAACCCATTCATTATCTTTTATCATCACTCATTCATTTATTTTCACAATTAATAAATGTGATTGTTATTTGCACATATTTTCCAGTTAGTGCAGGAAGTATCTATTTGATACACATAAATTGAATATCTGGATAAATGTGTATTAAGAGGATCCTACAATAATTACTGGGTGTAACAAGTGTTGGTCAGGCCACAAGTGCAGCTAGATGTGCTCAGGGCATGTCCAGTTTATACAGCTGGTATAATGAAGGTCATGGCTAAACAGCATCATTTGATTTATTACCCATATTTATAGAGCACCAACATATTACATAGGCCTTCCACATAGGCAAATTGCTTGAACTGAAATCATGTAGATAAATAAATGACTCACTTTCTTCCTACATATAATATAAAGATCTTGTCTTCGGTGTATATTTGAAATGGGGGAAATCTTTTGGCAGAGCAGCTAGTGATAGCATAGCATTTTTTGTAATCAATTAAATTGTATCTCTAGAAAAAAAAAGAAACTTATTTTCAGTTTTGGATAGAGTAGGGATAGAGGTCAGTCACTGGCTGGCAGGGTTGCCAACCGCCAGTAAATTTACTGACAGTTTTACAATAAATATCAGGGTCTGATCATTTGTCATGCTGTGCTGACTTTTTAAGTGTAAACCAGGCAAACTACGGTACTTGATATGGGTATTGTCAGTGTTTGCATGATGTGTTCAAATATCAATTGTCTCCGTTTTTAATAGGGATTCTGTTATTTTTCAGGTTGCCAGTAAAAAATGTGCTCTGCCAGTAAATTTTCCATGTTTTGCCAGTAAAAAATGCTGCGGAAGGTTGGCAACCCTGCTGGCTGGCAGGATTGTGGATAGTGTACAGTTTAAGTGTCACCTAGGTGAGGGGCTCCAGGGTTTGTGACTGACGTGGAGAACACAAACTTTTTTGTATTCTTAGAAACTTAATAAATTACGGTGGGTCCTGGAGCCCAGAGGCTTTGTGGAGGTTGGTATGGAAATAAGCTTTTAACCCTAGGTCTACATATTACCCGATAGCCATATAGCAGGGGGTTACTGCTCTGCGTTCTGCGTGTTCTGTTGTTCTGGCTAAACCCAGCAATATGCCCACCAAAACAAGGCAAGCCTTGGATGATAACGGTCACAGTTGCCCATGTGTTTATGCCAGTTCTCAGCTCAAAATTGCTGGTGTGAAAGTTGTTCACACCATTTGCTCGCAATTGCTTGGGCATGGAAGCCCATTCATTTGAATGGGCTGCTGTCTGCTTTTCCCCCAGGAAAAACAGTGCATGCACCTTTTTAAAAACACGGCCACATATGCATGGGGGTGCCAGTCAGAATGAACGATTTGGCTGCGGGTGGTTGTGGGTGCAGGAACAGGTGCGATTCTTGCACTCTCATCCAGCCCATGGGCAAGTGTGAACCTTGACTATAAGGTTGCAGGGTTTAGTTTTCCCAGGGCACTTTATGGTATGAACTGATTAGACGAGGCCTTGTGAGCAAAGTGTAAGTCATCACTCTGGACCAGGCCTCATTTCGATGTAATAAGGAACCTGAGCATGTGTGGAGCTAGTAGGACAGAGTCTCAGCTGTCCACAAGCCTTCTAGATGTGAGCTGCTTATGCCCAGTGCTCTCTCACAGATCTCACAGTCTGTCTCCTATGTAAACCTGATTTCGGGTGAAAGGGCTGAGTGCTGACAGAACACTAAAAAGGTACAAATGCAGCCTGTTTCTTTTAGGGAACTCAGAGAGCATCCTGTAAGCCAGGAACTGACCTAAGTTTAATTAATGTCCCGGACAAGCAGATGGTTGGTTTGTTTTATGATATGGGCTTGCTGTACAAAGCCCTCCAGCACTGAAAACTGTGTTTGCTTGGTTTCTTGCTGAAGAAAGGGCAGGGATGTTTCTGGGTGTCTGTCTTGTACATGGTTTACTGATGTCAATACCAGTTGATGCCCTTACAGGTTAGACCCACTGTCAATTTATAACTGTCCATGTCCCCACTGGGAAGATTCACCCCAGTATTTGTTTTGGTTACCATTGTCATGGAGAAAGAATCAGAGAAATTCCAAATCTTTAGCACTGTCTCCAGAACTAGAAGTGAGGGGAAATCTTTCGATAGACAGTTGTCCCCAGAACAAGTGTCCCTAAGAGGGAAATCCCTCTCACTTTTCCTTTTGCTTCTTGATGCTTCTCTGGGACAGGAAGTGAAGGAAAATTTCCCCAATGGTACATAGACAGCAAAAAAAAAATATGGCAGGGGTTTTAAGCCCTCCATACTCTATCCAAAACTGGAAAAAGTTTTATCTATATATACAATTCAAGTGTTTTAAAGACATGTTAGCGGTGGAGTTATAATATTCCTGTTCAGAGATTACTATTTTGTTTGTAAATGAAACGATTTCTGATGGCAGCTCTTGTGGTTATGTTGGTGCTGGAACTTTATTTTGTTTTTTTTTTGGTATCATGTTATCTGTAGTTCATTAATAAAACCTTTATAGAACCAAAACATATGAAACCTAAAATATGAAATCTACAGTGTACAACATAAATATTTGGCAGCATTGTAATGTATTTCTCATGTGACAATGCTTTTTTTTTTATCATTCTCAGAGCATGAAGTATTGCATCTATATAATTTTATAGTTAGTGAGTAGATCTGTTATCATAGGCAGTTTGTGATCTTTTGACCGTCTTGTGCATAGGTGTGCACAGGGGGTGTGCCAGGTGTGCCTGGGCACACCCTAATCACATTGTCCAGTGCGGATTCCCCCTGCTGCTCAGGTAGGGTTGCCACATCATTCTTTAATGTAGGACACATATGAATTACACAGGCTCTGAGGCTAATTTAATGCAGATAAGGCACCAAGTGAGTTTAATTACCACCTTAATCAGCCACAGAACCTGTGTAATTAATATGTGTCCTGGATTAAAGGGATGATGTGGCAACCCGATGCCCAGGCCCCCACATCATTGCTGACTTCCCTCCTCTCCTGCCAGCTGCTGCGGGGGATGTGTCAGTGTGGAGAGTGGGGGAAGGGGCTGGTAAATATGCCATTTACCAGCCCCTTCATTTTCTGAATGGAGACAGTGAGTGATCGGTACTGATCGCTCCGGTGTCCATTCATAACTGAAGCATAGTAAACTGTGTTTGTGAAGGAACTGGAAGCTGCTTGGCAGAGAGCACTTCCCATTTATTCACTGTGCAGCTGAGGCTGCAGTAAAAGGGACTGGGGAATCTCTGTCCTCAGTCCCTTTCTATGTCTCAAAAGCGAGACATCACGTGTCTGTTTAGACCCCTGCTATTTCACCAAAGTCCCCAAATAGGGCTCCTAAAAAAAAAAATATATTATAAGAAAGATTTTAAAAAATAATAAAAAAAAATATAAAAAAAACTACTGACACTGTTCACTGCACTACTAAATACGTCTACTGCTCTACTGACATTGTCCATGTTCTAATACATTTTAAAATGTTTGTGTACATTAATGTATAATAGTGTGTGTATGTAAACTTTGGGGTGCACACCCTAATGCAATAGGCTGTGCACACCTATGGTCTTGTGCAATTTAGCAATCATAGTATCATTGCTAGTATATGCCTAAACTTTGCTAAATAACTGACTAGCTACGCAACCTTTTCCATACTACTACACCACATTACATGAGGGCCAAGGGTTTTTGCACAATAAAAATGTTTCTAGCACAATCAATAACACAAAGGACCTCCAGAACTGGAGTGATCCACCAGCCTGTAAATGCTCTGTAAGGAGATATTGTTCTCCAATAAATACCTATTCAGAGTAGGCCAGGTAGATCACCTAAGGGCTTGTTCCAACCAGATGTGGGGTTACACATTTTCAGCTTTTTATAGCACAAGCAGAAGGCAGTAGCATGAGAAAGATTTCAGTTCAGTCTGTTGTCAACAGTGCATTTTGGGTGTTGACTTGCAGTTTGCCATTCAAGTCAATTCACAAGCAATTTTTCAAAGATGTAATGCAATGCATGTCAATGAGTTACTGAACAATTTTAAAATGAAAGCACCCATTCAAATAACGATAGTGTTTTTTAAAGTTGTAATTTTTTGGAAAAGAGAAAAAAAGTTTTTTTTCCCCATTTTTTACAAAATATTTTACATACTGTCACCAGTGCAGTACAGCATAATCATACAGCTGATGAGGCGGTGACCATGCTGATGCCAGGAATTCTTTAACTCAAATATGAACCCTCTTTTGCTATCAGCCTCCTCCAATTCTCCAAATTCCTGACTTCTTGTTTGAGATTAACTACGTTTGTTCTCCATAGTCTCACTATATATAGGAACATAGTCACCCTAACTTGCTCATTCCTGAGTTGGACTAGGGATTATGAGTTTTGTAGTGTGCATAGAGAAGTACACATGACTGCAAGTAACATGACACTGCTTATTCCAAACCAGTGGCGGCTGGTGACATTTTAGGATTTGGAGGGGCGCCAGACCCTGCCCTTCCTTTTTGACCCCTCCCACTTCTTATAAGCCTCACCCCTTATAGATTCCACCCATTGTGTCAGGAGTATACAGCATCACCATATGGGGTATACAACACCAGCAAATAGGGGTATACAGCACCAGCAGATAGGGGTATACAGCACCAGCAGATAGGGGTATACAGCACCAGCAGATAGGGGTATACAGCACCAGCAGATAGGGGTATACAGCTTCACCAGATAGGGGTATACTGCTTCACCAGATAGGGGTATACAGCTTCACCAGATAGGAGTATACTGCTTCACCAGATCGGAGTATACTGCTTCACCAGATCGGAGTATACTGCTTCACCAGATAGGAGTATACTGCTTCACCAGATAGGAGTATACTGCTTCACCAGATAGGAGTATACTGCTTCACCAGATAGGAGTATACTGCTTCACCAGATAGAAGTATACAGTCCCCCTGCCGCGGGGCTCGCGGCACTGACAAAAGGTCCCCCGCAGGGTAGTCGGGACATCAAAGTCCTGCACTTACCCCATCTAGGAAGCGAGCCGGGCGGGCAGTGAGCAGGGTCTGGGGAGCGGGAGCTGAACCCCCTCCTCCTGCTTGGAAGGCATCCAATAGACCATTCAGCCAATTGGGAAACCGGTAACATATCCGCGCTTCCCGATTGGCGATACAGTGTTAGGAAAGCAAACATTCATTTGCTTTTGTAACACACATCAGTGGGCTCTGCGCCATGAGCCACTATTTTGAAGCCTGTTAGAGCCTATGGCTCTAATCAGGTGCTTCAAAAACCACTGATGTTGCTGTAATTCATGCGGCCGGCGTCCTGAAGGGGCCGGCCGCATAAATAGGGGGTGGCAATGACGGCCATGGATAGATTCATGCTATGCATAAATCTATCCATTAGTATAGAGGAGGTGGCGAGGAAAGAGGGGGTGGCACTCGTGTGCCCTTAATGGATGGGCCACCGCTGTTCCAAACAAAGGAAGTGAGAGGGAAAAGAAAGGTTTAAGGTCCGGTGCATCCTGGTTCACCGCCTCAGGTCCGATTTCAACCCGAATTTTGGGCTGAATTCGGACCTGAAATGGACCAAAAGTCACACAGCGTTTGTGCAAATCGCACCAGACCTGCTGCAGAGATATGTGAACTGGCTCCATAGAGAGACAGTCAAAATCTCCTGCTATTGAGAATTGGATGCTGCAAACCCGCATCCAATTTGCAATGGTGTGAACTCAGCCTAAGAGCTCACGTAGGATGGTACAAAGAGGCAGATAAACACACTAAGAATTATTTAATGTAACAATAAATTACAGGGCCATGGGGTAATAGATGTGTATGGCTTATTCTTAAGTATAAGGATATCCTTTAGCCACGGTTCACACTATAACCAGCATGTGAGTCGCACAGGAAAAGCACCCCATCCCTGTTAAATTCACATGTGATTCAGTTGGATGCGGTTTTGAATGGACTCAAATAGCACTGCATCGCACCAAAGAAGTGCAGGCACCGTTTTTAGAGCTGCACTGCAAACAGATCACATGGTATTTTGCACCATGCCATCTGATGCAGAGAATCCGCATTGCGTTTGCAATGTGCATGGAGTGTCGACAACTTTGTAACGACACCCAAAGCGGATCGCAAACACAGTGCAATCGTAATGCTGTGGGGGAAACGCACAGGGATCGCTGCGTTTCCTGCACCGCATATGAGTGAACCTAAGCTTAGTGTCACTATATGAGCCACATGTGTGGTTCTGAAACCCAAATGCTGTCTTGTTACAATTTAACAGAGAAATAAACAGAGGGGTTAATGTGCCAACCAACATGCCTAGACAGATGAAAAGCAGTAGTGGTAATACTGTTTAGTAATTGACATGAATGCCCTGTAATAAGCTAGTGGCATTTGGAGAGACCACATTAATATCACAGCAACAATGTCTAATATGAATGAATTACAGGCTTTCACCTCATTCTCCACCAACAGAGCCGAGAGTGAAAGGAGGAAAGAAAATTCATAAACAAAATGACATTTTTACCCAGAGGCAGCAAGAGGAGACATAAAGGACTGCATGAGGACATGGAGACACCAGCTGTGCAGCACTAATCGAATTTGTATAGGCACCTTCATAAGTATCACTTTTACGTATTGCTCCCGACAGAAAGAAAATGACTTCTATGGGTCATTTAATAAACGGTAGTCTATCAATGCTATTTTCTCTATGGTTTGATTTTGACATTTTTTAGAAAGATTTACAGTTGATACGCATTTTATTGGTTATTTTTATATTTCCAGGTTATTTTTCCCCAAAGTACAATCATTTAGGCTTACCTCCTCTTAAAGCGATATACACCAAAAACAAACGTCATATTTTGCAACTTACCAATTCTTAAATGTGGTGGCTGCATTAGTTTTTTTTTATTTTTTTTATCTGGTGAGCTGGCCATTAAGCCAGTTATTTTCACCATCATTTAACAAAGCAAGCTGTGCAGCAAAATTGACAGACACTTTGTTGAGACAAAGCATTTAACTCTGACAGGGGTGCTTACAATGGTCAGCTTTTATTCATTTATGTGAAAGCTTCATCTCAAAAGTATACTGGCTGGATCCCCAAGTATAAGAGGTGCAGGAATAAAGGCATATTATCTTACTTCGGGTTTAGACAAGGTTCCTCAATCCATGCATATTAATATGATATGTACAGTATCTCACAAAAGTGATTACACCCCTCACATTTTTGTAAATATTTTATTATATCTTTTCATGTGACAACAATGAAGTAGTGACACTTTGCTACAATGTAAAGTAGTGAGTGTACAGCTTGTATAACAGTGTAAATTTGCTGTCCCCTCAAAATAACTCAACACACAGCCATTAATGTCTAAACCGCTAGCAACAAAAGTGAGTACACTCCTAAAGGAAAATGTCCAAATTGGCCCAATTAGCCATTTTTCCTTCCTCATGTCATGCGACTCATTAGTGTTACAATGCCTCAGGTGTGAATGGGAAGCAGGTGTGTTAAATTTGGTTGTTATCGCTCTCACTCTCTCATACTGGTCAATGGAAGTTCAACATGGCACCTCATGGCAAAGAACTCTGAGGATCTGAAAAAAAGAATTGTTGCTCTTCATAAAGATGGCCTAGGCCATAAGAAGATTGCCAAGACCCTGAAACTGAGCTGCAGCATGGTGGCCAAGACCATACAGTGATTTAACAGGACAAGTTCCACTCAGAACAGGCCTCGCCATGGTCGACCAAAGAAGTTGAGTGCACGTGCTCAGCGTCATATCCAGAGGTTGTCTTTGGGAAATAAACGTATGAGTGCTGCCAGCATTGCTGCAGAGGTTGAAGGAGTGGGGTCAGCCTGTCAGTGCTCAGACCATACGCCTCACACTGCATCAAATTGGTCTGCATGGCTGTCGTCCCAGAAGGAAGCCTCTTCTAAAGATGATGCACAAGAAAGCCTGCAAACAGTTTGCTGAAGACAAGCAGACTAAGGACGTGGATTACTGGAACCACGTCCTGTGTCCTGAGACCAAGATAAGCGTATTTGGTTCAGATGGTGTCAAGCGTGTGTGGTGGCAACCAGGTGAGGAGTACAAAGACAAGTGTGTCTTGCCTACAATCAAGCATGGTGGTGGGAATGTCATGGTCTGGGGCTGCATGAGTGCTGCCGGCACTGGGGAGCTACAGTTCATTGAGGGAACCATGAATGCCAACATGTACTGTGGCGTACTGAAGCAGAGCATAGAAACATAGAAAAGTGACGGCAGAAAAAGACTGAGTAGTCCATCGAGTCTGCCCCTTTTTATTTTATTTATTTATTTATTTTTACATTAACCTTGTTGTCTGACTATGGATTTATGTTTATCCCAAGCATGTTTGAAGCCATTTACTGTTGACTGTCTCACAACCTCTGTTGGTAGTTTATTCCAATCATCAACCACCCTTTCAGTAAAATAATACTTTCTATGATTAGTGCATGAGTCCCTCCCTCCAGACACTAGGCCACAGGGCAGTATTCCAACATAACGACCCCAAACACACCTCCAAGATGACCACTGATTTGCTAAAGAAGCTGAGGGTAAAGGTGATGGACTAGCCAAGCATGTCTCCAGACCTAAACCCTATTGACCATCTGTGGGCCAACCTCAAACGGAAAGTGGAGGAGTGCAAGGTCTCTAACATCCACCAGCTCTGTGATGTCATCATGGAGGAGTGGAAGAGGACTCCAGTGGCAACCTGTGAAGCTCTGGTGAACTCCATGCCCAAGATGGTTAAGGCAGTGCTGAAAAATAATGGTGAACACACAAAATTTTGACACTTTGGGCCCAATTTGGACATTTTCATTTAGGGGTGTACTCACTTTTGTTGCCAGCAGTTTAGACATTAATGGCTGTGTGTTGAGTTATTTTGAGGGGGCAGCACATTTACACTGTTATACAAGCTGTACACTCACTACTTTACATTGTAGAAATGTGTCATTTCTTCAGTGTTGTCACATGAATAGATAGAATAAAATATTTACAAAAATGTGAGGGATGTACTCACTTTTGTGAGATACTGTATATGTGCATAATATTTATAACATACCGTATGGTGTAGGGACGAATCAATATAGTGAATATCAGAACCTCTATGAGGACCACGCCAAATGTGTAATATTAAAGTTGTGTAATTGTAAAAATAATTGCAATAGTTAAAATATGGCGAGAGCAGTGCCTATAGTTATGCAACAGCAGGTCGGAATAGGAGTAACAGCAAGTAGTCAACAAGAAGGTAAACCTTATTTTACACATTTATTGACAAACAATGTCATTGCAGATAGTACAGAATCGGATAAAATTAATTACATAGCCAATAACTAGGATATTTCTTCCCCGTGTCATAGGGTCAATTCAAATAGCAGGAGTTGCATAATTTACTCAAAATTACAAAATGCTATGTAATATGGACATCGCTTTAACTTCAGCCTTATATGTCATGCATCCACTCCTGAGGAATCAGTCCATGAAACGCGTCAAGTACCTAGGATGCAGCCATTCCCATATAACATGGCATTTTGAGTACATTATGGAACTCCTGCTATTTTAACTGACCCTATGACACGGGGATGAAACATCCTACTTATTGGCTACTATGTAATGTCCTACTATGTCATTCTTGTATCTATATGACTGTAACAGAATTATGGTGTGTGTATATATATATATATATATATATATATATATATATATATATATATATATATATATATATATATATATATATATATGAAATTCATTTTACCTGGCTCTGTACTATCTGTCGGTTAAAAATCGAAAGTCGCGACAGTGTTAAACTTACTGTTAATGAGTCAGTACGTTGTGACATGGGTTTCCTTCAAAAATAACAAAAAAATAGTGGTGACCCCAAAAATAAGAAACGATTTATTTGATTTCAAAACTTTTTTGGACGTAATAACTTACGTGGAGGTAGGTACAAATATCATTATTTACCTCTCTAACCACCCTGAAAAACTTCGTCACTGCCTGTTTACTCATTTTTAATAAAATGTTTAAATAACTGTATTTGTTATAGTATCGTGTAGCGTCTATCATGTCTCGGTCCATTTTACTTAAAGTATATATATATATATATATATATATATATATATATATATATATATATAT
>BLSH010536470.1:906218-929647 GCA_018402905.1 Glandirana rugosa | reverse complement strand
GACGTTGTTGACTTCGCCGGGACGTACAGGAGGTCGTTCCCGCATCTCGTCGTCTCCTGATACATAGACTAAAGTCTGCAACCTCAAGGCTATGGTTGACCTTGCTACGACGAGATACGATAGTTAAGGCGAACCCAGAAAGACTAGGAGAATTTCTGCTTGACCGTGCTCAACCATAGGGTGTCTGAAATCTGCGAGACTAAGTCGAGCGTTAGGTCTAACTAGCTGAGGATTCCCAAACTGCCAGCCTTGCAGTCCGTCCGTGTAAGGCGGGGTGAACCTACAACGGATCTCCGGGACAGAAGAGATGAGGTCACCACGGAGCAGTATCAGGAGGTGAAGTGGCCGGAGGAGGCACCACTGGAGTAGAGAAGACAGGGCCTCTAGGCAACATCCAAGTGGGGCGGAATGTGCCTGCCTGACGTTCCGACCGTCAAACCCTTAGGAGTCGATCAATCTGGATTGCGAGCTGAATCAGAGCGTCTAAAGTCTGTGGGATACCAACTCGTGCCAGTTCGTCTTTAAGAGGATCAGAAAGACCCAAGCGGAATTGATAGCATAGAGCAGCATCGTTCCAGTTGGTATCGGAACTCCAACGTCTGAAATCAGATACATAGTCCTCTGCTGCTCTACGCCCTTGCTGGAGGACATGCAGGGCCGCTTCAGTTGTTGCAGATTGGTGTGGATCCTCGTACAGTTGTGACATGGCTTGAAAGAAGGATGACAGATCCCCCAGAGAGGCGGCTTTTTGTTCGAGAAGTCGGTGAGCCCAGGACTGCGGTTCTCCCTGCAGTAAAGAGATTACAAATCCCACCTTGGTTGCTTCTAACGAGAAGGTGCGGGGTTGTAGGGCAAAATACAGTTCACATGCGTTATGGAAGGAGCGGAATCTGCTGCGCTCTCCGGAGAACTTATCAGGTGGCGGAACTCGGGGCTCTGGAGGTAGCATGACTACAGTAGGTGAAGTAGCCGATCTGAATGATGCAGTGGGCTGACTGGAATCGGAAGAAGTTGGTACAGAAAGTTCCTGTACACGTTTATCCAAGCGATGGTAACCTTCTTGGAGATCTTTAACAGCCTGTGTAAGGCCCGCAAGGTGTCGGCAAAGTTCATCCATGGGAGAGGGTCCTGGCGCAGACTCGGACATGGCCGTTTGGTACTGTCACGTACCTGGTGGTGGAGTCTGCAATAGCCGAGGACAGCCTCTCTTACAACCCTGACTCAGGAGCCCCTGATATGGTAGACAGGAAGCTCAAGAGTGCAGGATGGCACGCGTGCTTGACTGGAACACAGGTGCGATGGTCGCCGGCAGGGCAGGTGGTGCAGCGAGCTGGAGCAGAGGAGACACTCTGGAGAACAGCTGGCAAATCGATCTGCGGGGCTGAACCAAGCAGATGATGCTGGATGAGAAGGCTGGAAACAGACTGGAACAAGCAGCAGCCAGGCCGGTCAGGAACTGAGGGGTTAAGCAGAAGGATGGTCAGACAGGAGCCGGGTCATCAACAGGCGGGCGGCGTGGTACCAGGGAGCAGGCAGAAGAATCGTCAGGGCAAGCCAAAGGTCAAGGCAGGCAGCAAGTGGCAGTGTCAGAATCAAGCCGGTAATCAAGGAGCAGGTAAAGCAGATGAACAGGTAACAAGATACTCAGGAACGCTGTAGACCAAACGGCATCGATCTCATGTCATTGTTCCGTTTAAATAGTCCTTTTGGTGCCAAGAATAATCACGAACGGGGGTGCGCGCTTCCTGGTCGCGCGTGCGTTCCTTCATGCACGCGCCTGCGCACCGTGCTCCTTCGTACGGCAACACGGGTTCTTCTTCTTTCCTGACAATATCTGAAGACATCAATCATTAGGTGAATCGTGCAGACACGTCCCAAACAGGAATCCTCCACCGTGTGATCCACCAACATAAAGCAAGATATGTGCTTACCAAAAGGTGTGGACCCTCTAATTATGGAAGGTCAAAACACCCTGTAGGTATTCACCACCTTTGTATATCACCAGCACTGCAAACCGATGGCATGTATCCCACTATGGCTCATCCTCTATCAAACTCAGCCCATCCAGATCTTTCAAGGGTAACCAGAATAAAGAGAGAGGGGCCCCAATAGTGTAAAACCTTTTAGGCATTTATTCAATAAAAAGTTTCTCCGTACATGCATCAGCAAGCAAATTGATAAAAGCGTTGAGACATCAAAAGTATCGGTAACAAAAATTAAATTCCGGTGTCAGTTAGTATCTCCTCACCCGACAGGTTTCGTCACGATTGGACTTCTTCGGGGGCAAATCGTGACGAAACCGGTCAGGTGAGGAAATACTAACTGACACCGCAATTTAATTTTTGGATTGGATTGGATGAACACGGACAGACGGTCCGTGTCCATCCGATCCTCCATAGAGGAGAATGGAGCTGTGACAGGTCAGTCTCTGCACGGGTGCAGAGACTGTCCTGTCATCCGCCGGCTCAGATAAATGGATGGATCCCCGCTGAGCAGCAGCGCCCATCAAAACAGGCTCCGCTCATGTGAAAGAGCAATTAGTATAAATATTTTGATAAAAAAACAAAAACTAACATTGTCTATAAATGCTAGATTGTGTGGACAGCCATATATGGATCAAAATTCAGTCAGTTCAGCAGGGACAAGCCAAATTTTGATCCATGTATGGGCAGGCTGGTTGCACACAAGTTGATCAACCAGCCTGTCAAGAGTTTTCCTGAACGATTAGTGTAAGAACACAATAGCGCAGCGGTAAGAAATCTGATAATTTTTTTTTCATTCAATCAGAGGGTTAAACGAAAAAAAATATTTATGTATGTGTAGCACACCCTAGCTGTGTTGCTAGAGTGCTAGAGTTTTGTATTAGTGTAGGTAAAATTTTCAGGCTTGGCTGGCAGCCAAGCCTGTCTGTTTTTCTGGGTCAGGTGAGTGACTCAGGTAGGCTGGATGACTCAGCAGCAGCTTCTCTGGCAATTCCTCCCTGTTAGCTGGAAACCCGGAGAAGGTTCCATAAGCAGTTAGGAGGAGTTCAGCAGGAGCTACCTGGAGGATTCTGAGGGCCCTTCCAATGGAAGATGGCGATGGAGTGTTTGGCTATCGGGGCCTATGAGAGTAGCCCCCTAGTCTGGGGGGGTGAACTCAGGCCTGGGCTCGGGTATGGAAGTGACCCCTCTTCATGACACACAGAGGGATCCTGACCAGGAGGAAAGGACAGCAGAAGAACACTGCTGGTCAAATCTCCAGGGAGGAAGACAGCCACATGGGCTGGTGAGTGTTGCAGTCAGAGGACTGAGAGGCATGCCGGAAGGGACTGGGTGCAAGCAGTCTGGGATGGATGCAGAGTCAGTCTGGGAGAACTGTGGAGAAGTAGCCAAGAGGGCTAGTGAATGGGGCAGCTGCAGCTAGGCAGGCTGGCAGTGCCTGAAGAGGTGGTACTGGGAGCAGTAGCCACAAGAGAAGGACAGCTAGCAAAGACCTCTCTATTTTTGCTACACCAAAAGGGACCCATGGTCCCTGCTTGCAAATGGCAATTACAAGTATCTGACTGAGGCAGTGTTGGATCAAAACCAAAGTGTTAGCTGGTCCTGGGATTTGTAGTTCTACAAGCAAGTGTGTGCTGGAGGTAGAAGAAAGGAGTGTGTTTGTACTGGATGTATATAGGTTGAGTCCCTGAAGAGTTCTGCTGATCAAATGGGCATCCCATTATAACCCTTCCCTATCCAAGTTCAAATCCCCCTAATAAAAACAAAAAAAACTTGCTAGGACTGCTTCTTGACTCCAGAGTGTGTGGAAAATTCACGTGCTTGGCTGTGCAGGGTGGGAGATAACCAACATTCACCAGCGGCTCCTACGGGAGCAGCGCTACATATGGCCAGCCTGGACATTATCTCCGGGATCAACAGGACTTCCAGAATCCCTACCAGTGCTTTCAGCGGTACTCGTAAAATCTTTGCCAGTAATATGAATGAACTTGCAGAATATCTGCCATTACTTCCAAAGGTGTCCACAGAATCCCTGCTGTGAATTCCATAACTCCCAAATGCATCTGGCTGTGTCCTCTGGCCTAAAGGGTATTTAAAGAGGAGCTCAAAGCTCCTGCAGAAAAAAATCAAAAGTCAGCAGCTACAAATACTATAACTGCTGACTTTTAAATTTAGGACACTTACCTGTCCAGGAAACCAGCAGTGTCTCCTGGGCCAATATTTCAGTCGGCTATCAGGTGCTGCCGCCACCATCTCCACTAAGGGAAACCGGCAGTGAGGTTCTCTACTGCGCATGTGCTAAGTGCGTTGCGCTCTGTGGATGGGCCGGCTGCGGGGGAAGGAGGAGGGGGTTGAACTTTAAACTTCAAACTCAGCCGGAAGTGGAAGGGGGTACCTGTCAAAACCAGGTACCCGCTCACCCCACCCCCCCAAAATGTGCCAAATATGGTAGCGGAGGGGGGTAGGAGGCAGACAAGCGGAGCTTCCCCTTTTGTGTGGAGCTCCACTTAAAGCATCACTTCTTCTCACCAGCTGCCCCTTGTTACAAAGAGCTATAATACTTATCTGTGGGATTTCTTGACTGTTACTGACCTAACTACTTTTTTCTTTACCGCCTGCCTCGACCCCTACCTAGACCTAACTATTTTCTTACTGATTCTCTATTGTACATGCAGCACCCTTGTCTCAAACAGGGCTGCTAGTAAATTTAGTTGTGCTAGGTGGTCACTAGCCTGGCTAATTTGTAGTCTATTTGATCAAATGGGTTTCTCCTAAGCTTGGGTTTAACTGTGATTTCTCCATTTTGTCAATGGGTGGCACTGTTACCTTTGGCATTAGTAAGATAGATTACAGTGAATTTATGTTATGAGTGAATATGCCTTCTCAGCCAATCACCAGGAGTTCTTTGGCCGCTGAGGCTGCTGGGATAGACTATTTATTCAGGGAGAGTCAGGTGATTGGGGTTCTTTCCACCCGGGGCTGTGGCCTGGGTGGGCGTGTGTGGAGCAACAGCAGAAGTGTAGGCCTGAAGCCTGAGGCTTAACCACATGTAAAGAGGATCAGCCTGGGGGGAGCCTGATCGTTGCCAGGAGGCAAGGGAGAAGAAGTTGCCAGAGGGTCAACCACTCTTGTTGCCGGAGGCAGGTGTACAGGGATAGAGTTTTGAAGGAGTACCAGAGAAGATTCTTCAGCAGCAGGACTGTGAAGTAGCTGGGAAAGCATCAGGAGTGAACTCATCCAAGAAGTACAGTGGGTAGCTGTGAGTAAAGCTTGAAGAAATACAGCAGGTAGCTGTGAGATAAGCTTGAGGGATCCAGAAGGTAGCTGTGAGTCCAAGGAATCCAGTGGGTAGCTGTGAGCTGAGCTTGAGGATCTACAGTGGGATCCTCTGAGTAAAGTTGTTGCTATAAGAGACAGCAGTTGCTATGAGATACAGATTGCTGCGTTCAGCTTAACCACTTGCCGACCGCCGATCGGCATCTGACGGCGGCAAAGTGGCTCGTTCCCGCAAAACGCCGTCATACGACGGCGGCTGCGGGAACGAGTTTAGTGAGCGCGCCGCCAGGGGGGGCCAGGGAGCGGGTGCGGCGGCTTCGATTGCCGCCGGCTACCCACGATGGCCCCCCAGGAGCGAGTGAGCGGAGGTCCGTGTATGTAAACACGGACCTCCGCTCTGTGTGAGGGGGAAGGGCTGTGATCACAGCCTTCCTGTACATGAAGGCTGTGACCACTTCCCTTCCCCAGCTAGGCAAGCCCCCATACAGTTAGAACACGCCCAGGGAACATAGTTAACCCTTAGAGCGCCCCCTGCAGGTTAACCCCTTCACTGCCAATGGCATTTACACAGTAATCAGTGCATTTTTATAGCACTGATCGCTGTATAAATGCCAATGGTCCCAAAAAAGTGTCAAAATGGTCCGACATGTCAGCTGAAATATCGCAGTACCGCCAAAAATCGCAAATTGCCGCCATTATTAGTAAAAAATAAAAAAAAATTAAAAACCCCAAAAATGAATTCTCATCATCCGTAAACCATCCAAAACCAATCAATAAACGCCGATTGCGATTTTTTTTTTATCGCAAATATGAGGAAGAATATAAATCGGCCAAAAACGGTAAAAAAAATATTTTTTTATATTTTTTTTTGTATTTGTATTTTAGGAAAAAGTAAGAAATTTGGGTTTTTTTGCAAAATTGTTGCTCTTCTTTTGTTTATAGCGGCGATCAGAAATGACGCAGCGGTGATCAAATACCACCAAAAGAAAGCTCTATTTGTGGGAAAAAAAGGACGCAAATTTCGTTTGGGTACAACGTCGCACGACCGCGCAATTGTCAGTTAAAGCGACGCAGCGCCGAATCGCAAAAAGGGCTCCGGTCCTAAAGCTGGAAATCCTTCCGGGGCTGAAGTGGTTAAAGGCCCTTATTCTGTCTTGCTGTCTGCCTAGTTCTATTTTTGTCCAAGGAGACTGCCAATTTTGCTATTGCATTTGCCTAAGGGTGTCCTGTGCCCTAACCCTCTCTCCCACATTTACTATTAAGAGAAATAAAACTCTCTTTCTTCATTTTTAAAAGTGAAAGGGCACCCATCTTTCCACCTTGCATTACACCCACCATGCCTAGTAACCTACACCCTGAGGAGGAATGTCGGCCCTTCCAGCCTCTAGGGGTCACCACCAGGCCCTTGTAGGTTGAGGAGGGCGCTACATACAGTATCCACACTGTAGCTTTCCTGTCCTCCCTCACCCCTTGGTGAGACAATCCTAAAGGTCACAACCTGGTACCAGCCTGCAGCAAGAGATCCACAAGGGCAACTAGGACTCAGTCCATTATCAGGAGCTCTGATGAAGACCAGCCGGTGCTTAGACTCCACATCTCAGGTAAGCAAATGTCGTTCGCCAGGGAGTGCTGCTGCTACATAGAGAATGGTAAGGCATCAGCCACTGTGTGAGTTCCTTGCCATAAACCATTTCCTTAGGCAACCTTTCTTTCTTGGCCTTTGGATTGGGGCCTGCAGCACCTTGGGCAGTGACCTTTTAAGGGAAAGCAAAGGGATTGGACATTGTTTTCTAAACAACCCAGTCACTGTTCTCCCCAATGAACTTCAGCAAACTGTATTTCCGGTTAACCCATGGACATAAAATCATTGCCAGATTGGGCAGGTTTGCTAATATCATCTAATGCTTATGACCATCCTCACTTTTGTTGATTATTACATTAAAATTAAAGCCCATCTCCAGGATATTCAGAACCCTCACTCCCTCCTCCCTTTAACTAACTGCTGGTATGCACAAAAAAAAAATCCAAATGCACATTTTACTTACTAGCCACAGTCACATGACTCTTTCTTATTATGTTTACTTCCTGGAGTCCTTCTTCGAGTATCCCCATCACTGCTTGGACACTGTCCCCAGAGTAGGAAATTGGTATGGTTCATAGAGGAAACTGTGCGTTTGATCCATTACAAAGCAAGATGGCTTAGGAAGAGATGTTTGGAATCAAGACAGAGACTTTATCTTAAACAGAGGGGTGGCTGTGGACGTGGTATACTTGGATTTTTCAAAAGCGTTTGACACAGTTCCCCACACATGGCTAATGTGTAAGGTAAAGTCTACAGGCTTGGAAAGATCAGTATGTAAATGGATAGAAAACTGGCTAAAAGAACGAATTCAGAGAGTAGTGGTTACTGATTCTTACTCTGAATGGTCTGTTATCAGTGGTGTACCTCAAGGTTCAGTGTTGGGATTACTTTTTAATATATATAAATGATATAGGGTCTGGGATTAAAAATACCATTGCAAACTTTGGAATAAATTGTGGCTATCAGTGGCAGGAAGGGCCAACCTAATTAAAATTATTTTTATGCCCTAACTACTCTATTTTCTTCATAATTCCCCAATACTGGCCACTAGAGGACTTCCCGTCCCGTGTCCATCCATATAATGGGGGAAGAGCTATTCCTATTATGGGATACAGCAGCTAGGGCCAGATGCTATATTAGCACTAGGCAGTTTATGCTTCCACTAGTCTAGGTTTAAATGTCATGTCTCTGCATTGATATGGGTTTGGCTAATTTTAATCATTTCAGACAAATTGTTGATGCCCAAGTATGTAAGCACCTATAACCTAACGGCAGCTGTACCAAATGGAAATACTGGCAGATTATTGGTAAGGTGAGGATATAAATGCCCTTCAACAAGATGGCGGAAATTGAACTTCCTGATGATGGCCGCTGTTCATTGGCCGAAACGCATCGAGGTTTGATTACGTCATCGCGACGTACTTCCGCTTTGCCGAGACGGGGAAACGAACGGGAGCCGGCACAAACGACCGGCGTACACGTATCCATTACGGGCTGATTTCCCCATTCAAGTAAATCGGCTGCCCTTATGTCCGGTGCCAGGATTTGCGGGCACCAAAAAAATGTGAGTCTGTATTTCTTCTGTTTTATCTTGTTTTTATGCAATAAATTTTAGAACAATACTTGCACTATGAGATTTATTTTTCCTCATCTATGGCCATTTATGTGATGGAATAAATAGCTGGAGGTGCACCACTACAAGATAACCCACGGGGGACACTCCCCAACAAGCCTTTCCAGACCACGCTAGCGATAGGTGGTCACTGGACTAAGGGTGAGTGCACATCCATGTGGGGCACAGCAAGCATGAATTCAGCACTTTTATCCATTTGAGCACGAGCACTTTTTATACCACTGGATGGGGAATCTTTACCTGCCTTTCTTCTACTAAAAGAACTTATCAATAGACTGCATATTTTATATTACAATTTTTTGACCAAGCGCGGTGGCTAACATTTATATAATTCCCCAGCGGTTATTCCCCTTAAAATTTTCAGAATAGTAAACTCCATATTCTGGTCATTACTGCTATTCTGACTCCTAACTGTTGTAATGGCGACTTATCCCTTGTTGAGACCTCTATGCCTGGCCTGTATAAGCAGATATGGTCACCGCAGACAGTTCTTATCAGATAGTGACTCACCAATAACCGATTTCTTCCATGAGCGTTTATTCATTGGAATAGCAGGTACAGCATACAACAAATGTGACAGATGGTCGAAAGATGGTAACTGCAGGTCAAAACATAGTAATGTGTCCTAGGATGCGAGTAGATTGAGAGAGGCCTTCTAGCATGTAGCCATATTCTTTACCTCATGAGAGAGAGGACACAGGAAGAGGAAATAGAAAAGCAGAATGCACCCGGAACAGGAAGTTACAGAGTAGAGTGAACTAGGAAGAGGAAATAGCTCACAGAGGATGGGAGGTACACACTAAGAAAATACAATAGAAAGGTGTAATATCCAAAGAACCACAAGATGGCATTGTAATAACCAACTATAAAAACATTACTATAGCTGCATATTTATGTTACATGCAAATCATGTGACAGAACAACTGCGTAAAGAAGGTAGTGCTAGGATCAAACTAGAACAACTACAGAAACCAAAAGATGGGGGAGGGCTTGCTCTCCCGAATCCTTGGCTGTATTATATTGCCTCTCAGCTTCAGCATCTCATTGTTAGACTGCGGGAACCTAACACTGTGCGGTTTATGTTCCAAGATTCTACGCTGTGAATCTTGTCGCATGGCATTGGTGCCTCCTCTCTTGCAGAAGGTTTGGAAGCCCAGAGATTTTGCAAACCAAACAAACAGTGCCCAACCTATAGACTTATGCACAAAAATATGGGATAAAGCCAAACAGCTTGAAAGGGTAACCGGCTACACAGATTTTAGTCCTATATGGGAAAACCACTCCTACCCAGAGCTGGTTAAATTGCAACATGCACCTCTCTGCAAAGCGTTTGCAATAATGCATATCAAACATATAATGGGCAACGGAGGACTCCTTACATTCCCTCAACTACAGGGAAAATATGGGATCCTGACTACTATGCTATTTTACTATTTACAACTAATACATGCAGTAATTGCCCAATACTCACTTAAAGAGGCCACACTTTCTCTTACCCCAATATTTAATTTTATACAACAAGTGTCCTGTACAAAAGGATTCATATCCAATTGTTATGCAATGCTCCTGGGGGCGGGGGGGTACTTAGAGAATTTCCCTTGTGAAAGATGGGAGAAAGATGTTGGGGAAATACCTGGAGAGCTGTGGGAGGAGGCTTTAGAGGCAGTGCGACTTTGCTCTCTTAATGTGACACAAAGGCTCTCCCAACTACGTTATATATCCTGTTGAGAGTTCATCACACTCCCTCTAGGTTACATTCTATAGGGCTACGCCCAGACCCCATGTGTGGGAGATGTAAAAGAGACGTGGGAGACCTAATACATTTGTTGTGGAGATGCCCGAAGCTGCACCGCTATTGGGGCTCGGTTGTCTCCACTGTGAATGCTGCCCTGCAGATATCCATTCCACTAGATCCCAAACAATGTATATTGAGCATTCTAGATGCAGTAATCAATGATAAGTATGCGAGAGAGGCAGGTTCTAGGGCTCTATTTCAAGCCCGTAAACTTACTTTGCAGCACTGGACTTCTCCTAACCCTCCATCACCTCAAATGTGGATAGAGCACATGGGTTCAACTCTCAGAATGGAAAAATTGATTTATCAGCACAGAGGCAGTACTTTAAAATTTCATAGTGTGTGTGGGGGGGGGGGGGGGTGGTTGGCCTACCCAGGGCTTGCCCCAATAGATTTGGTAATGGATAGGCTTTTAACGTAATAATTTTTTTAATAACATGCTATATAAACTAGGAGGTAACGAAGTATGCAAAAACCTGACTGTAAATGAACTGGTGTATACCCCAGTGATCTATAATATAGGGGATGTAACTAACAGATAAACAACCTGTAATGTTGTAGAAAGCCATGTATAACGTACTTGGTGGATCAGATCTGTATGATGTATTAAGCTCATTTTTAATGCTTACTTGCTTGTCTGTTTATTTTTGTGACATCTCAATAAACTTTAACCTGATTTAAAAAAAAAATACCATTGTAGTCTTTGCAGATGTCACCAAGCTATGCAGTGAAATAACGTCCTTACAGGATGTCTCCAACTTACAAGCCAACCTCAATGCACTGTCTAATTGGGCAACTATGTGGCAAATGAGGTTTAATGTAGATAAATGTAAAATTATGTACTCGGGAGCTAGGACTATGCATGCATCATACATACTAGGGGGAGTACACCTGGGGGAATCAATGGTGAAGAATCTGGGTGTTCTGGTAGATCATAAGCTTAATAATAGCATGCAATGCCAAGCAGCAGTGTTCAAAGCGAGCAAAGTCCCTTCTAGCATTAAGAGAGGTATGGACTCCAGAGATAGAGACATTATTTTGTCCCTGTACAAATCATTAGTAAGACTTCATCTGGAATACACAGTTCCGTTTTGGGCACCAGTTCTCAAAAAGGATATTGGGGAACTGGAGAAAGTGCAGAGAAGGGCAACCAAACTAATAAGAGGCATGGAGGAGATCAGCTATGAGGAAAGATTAGAGGAACTGAATTAATTCTCTCTTGAGAAAAAGAGATTAAGGGGGGGGGGGTATAATCAACATGTATAAATACATAAGTGGTCCCTATAGTGAATTTGTTGTAGTTGGAGTAGGAGTTATTCACTTTAAGGTTATCACAGAGGACAAGGGGGTGCTCTTTTCGTCTGGAGGAAAAGAGATTTAATCTCCAAATATGGAAAGGTTTCTTCACAGTTAGAGCTGTGAAAATGTGGAATAGACTCCCTCCAGAGGTGGTTCTGGACAGCTTAGTAGATTCTTTCCTAAATGTAAATAATATAACTGGATACTAACATTTATAGGTAAAGTTGATGCAAGGAATATCCGATTGCCTCTCGGAATCCAGAAGGAATTTGGAGCAAATCGGATCATGCTTTGCTGGTAGTTTTTTGGCTTCTTGTGAATCAATTGAGGGTAAAAAATTGTGTATATGGGATTGTATGATTTTTTTCCCCATTTCTTTGGCTGAACTAGATGGACTTGCGTCTTTTGTAACTATACGACTGTAAGGTCAATGATGCACTATTTCAATTTTATTTTTGCCTGGATTTGGGTTTTATATAATTTTTCAGACACCTCATGCTTTTGGTAGAAAGAATACCTGTAAACTGTAAACATGATTGGTTTGTCTGCATACTGGTTCCCCTGGGCTGCTGGCAGCTTGTTATGCCCAACTGCCTGGAATAGCTATAGTTAAGTCTTTGGATACGGCTAAATATTTTATCATCTTGGACATAGCCACATGCATACTGCATAAAAACTCCAAACGTTTGCGTAAGAAGAGTTGGCATCACTGAGAACAGTTTGGTGTCTAAAAGATGATAAATCCAGGCTTGATGATGGATAAAAATGAAGTGAAATTGAAAGTCCCTTCTCAAAAACAATTTACTGCAGCCCAGACTATCACAGGAACCATACAAATGAAATATCACATACACTATCACCCAGGGGCAGCATCCAACTTGCTTAAACCAGCAGCTGCAGTGAACTCTAGATCATGTTGATGATATAGACAAAAAGTGCAGAGCTGGCAGTAGTAATACACATCACCTTGACTGCAGGAAGAGTGAAGCACAGAAAGAATTACTTTAGAAAGGCTCAGTTTCCTTTTCCGTTAAAGAAACACGCCTAAAACATGGGTCTATCATTTAAAGAACAGCTTCTAACTATAAAATGTTGTGACAATACAATGCGCCAGTTGTTGCTAGGATGCCCAAAGACATGTGTGATCATAGGCACCCCACATAGGCATCAGTTTAAGCATGTGTGATGTGCCATAGCAAATGGAATACCTGGTGAAAATTAGGGATGGGCCGAACACCCCCCCCCCCACCGGTTCGGTTTGCACCAGAACATGCGAACAGGCAAAAAATTTGTGCGAACATTCGAACAGTTAAAGTCTATGGGACCTGAACATGAAAAATCAAAAGTGCTCATTTTATATGCAATGTTATTGCCCTAAAAAGTGTATGGGGGCCCGGGTCCTGCCCTAGGGGAAATGTATCAATGAAAAAAAAAGTTTTTAAATCGATAGTTTTTTCAGGAACAGTGATTTTAATAATGCTTAAAGTGAAACAATAAAAATGAAATATTCCTTTAAATAATGTGCCTGGGGGGCCCCCTTAGTCTGCGTGCAAAAAGGTGCATCTCTGTGATGTTTACAACAGTGCCAGATCAAAATGGCATTGGTGAAGGAAAAATTGTCATTTATTATCGCGGCTGTAATGTATTGCCGGCTCCCGGCAATATACAGAAAAATTACTGAAAAAGTTTGCATGGGGTCCCCCCCCCCCAGTCCATACCCCGTGCCAAAATTTAAAAAAATTTGACGTAGGGTCCCCCCTAAAATCCAAACCAGACCCTTATCCGAGCATGCAACCTGGCCGCCAGGATCGGGGGGGGGCAAGCGAGCGCCCCCTCTCCTGAACTGTACCAGGCTACATGCCCTCAATATGGGGCATTAGTGCTCCTCGGTGCCCCCTGTTAGTGCCCATCAGTGCCACCTATCAGTGACCGTCAGTGCCACCTCATTAGTGCAGCCTATCAGTGCCCATCAGTGCCGCCTATCGTGACCATCAGTGCCACCTCACCAGTGCAGCTATATGGGCACAACAGCAGCTATATTATTATTATTATTATTATTATACAGGATTTATATAGCGCCAACAGTTTGCGCAGCGCTATATGGGCACAACGGCAGCTATATGGGCACAACAGCATAAAGATGCTATTGTGCCTGTATAGAATTGAAAAATCTCCACTGGCATAAACCAATGCTGCACCATGCAGGGCAGTGGTGTATCATCCATGGGTGCAGGGTGTTCACTGAACACGGGCCCTGAGGGGTGGGGGGGGCCCACTGTGCTCTGACCCACACTGCACCCATGGATGATCTCTCCCTGGTTGACAGCCGGGGATGATCGGTGCAGTGTGGGCTTGCACACGGGCCCACTAATTTCATGATACGTCCCAGATGCAGGGGTAGTTTTTTTTTGTAATTGATCGATTGACTAATTGTATGCTTATTTATACCTTCACTTGCTGTGGTCGCAGCATATTTTGCATGGTTTTGCATGTGGCTCAGATCGCCATGGCAAAACCATGTACATACTCCCTCCCAAAAAGAGCCAAATGTGGCAGTGGAAGGGGGAGGGTTACCACGCTTTATGCGATAATGACTAAGCCCCTCCCCTTCATGACACTGTCAAAAAGCATGGGTGACCTTAAAATGATGCCCCCCCCCCCGAAAAAAGTTCTGCGGACGCCCATGTACCCTATTGGTTTCATCAGGTAAAGTTAAATTTACTTAATCATCCTATGCATGCTGGTAGACACGATATACCTTCTTTATATATATTTTTTTATGTTTACTGTTAATCATCAAGTGCCAAAATTGAAAGAATTAATGTTAAATATATTAAGGTCCTCAGAAATATACTATATTACCAAAAGTATTGGGACACCTGCCTTTACATGCACATGAACTTTAATGGCATCCCAGTCTTAGTCTGTAGGGTTCAATATTGAGTTGGCCCACCCTTTGCAGCTATAACAGCTTCAACTCTTCTGGAAGGATGTCCACAAGGTTTAGGAGTGTGTTTATGGGAATGTTTGACCATTCTTCCAGAAGCACATTTGCGAGGTCAGGCACTGATGTTGGACGAGAAGGTTTGGTAAGCAGTCTCCGCTCTAATTCATCCCAAAGGTATTCTATCAGGTTGAGGTCAGGACTCTGTGCAGGCCAGTCAAGTTCCTCCACCCCAAACTCGCTCATCCATGTCTTTATAGACCTTGCTTTGTGCACTGGTGCACAGTCATTTCGGAACAGGAAGGGGTCATCATCAAACTGTTCCCACAAGGTTGGGAGCATGAAATTGTCCAAAATGTCTTGGCATGCTGACACCTTAAGAGCTCCCTTCACTGGAACTAAAGGATCAAGCCCAACCCCTGAAAAACAACCCCACACCATAATCCCCCCTCCATTAATTGATTTGGACCAGTGCACAAAGCAAGGTCCAAAAAGAGTCTCCACTCTAATTCATCCCAAAGATGTTCTATCTGATTGAGGTCAGGACTCTGTGCAGGCCAGTCAAGTTCCTATACCCCAAACTCGCTCATCCGTGTCTTTACGGATCTTGCTTTGTGCACTGGTCCAAATCATTTGGTGGAGGGGGAATTATGGTGTGAGGTTGTTTTTCAGGGGTTGGGCTTGACCCCTTAATTCCAATGAAGGGAACTCTTAAGGCGTCAGCATACCAAGACATTTTGGACAATTTCATGCTCCCAACTTTGTTTGGGGATGGTCACTTCCTGTTCCAACATGACTGCACACCAGTGCACAAAGCAAGGTTTATAAAGACATAAATGAGCGAGTTTGGGGTGGAGGAACTTGACTGACCTGCACAGAGTCCTGACCTCAACCCAACAGAACACCTTTGGGATGTAGCGGAAACTGTGAACCAGGCCTTCTCGTCCAACATCAGTGCCTGACCTCACAAATGCGCTTGTGGAAGAATGGTCAAACATTCCCATAGGCACACTCCTCAACCTTGTGGACAGCCTTCCCAGAAGAGTTGAAGCTGCTGTAGCTGCAAAGGTTGGGCCAACTCAATATTGAACCCTATGGACTAAGACTAGGATGCCATTATAGATCATGTGCGTGTAAAGGCAGGTGTCCTAATACTTTTGAAAATATAGTGTGCTAGCCTAGAAGGTTGAGCCATATCTGGTGCTACACATGAACAGCCATATCTACTATTGAGTGAATGATATGGACAACCCTTCAGTTTTATGGCTTAACCACTTCAGCCCTGGAAGGATTTCCCACATTAGGACCAGAGCACTTTTTGCTGCGATTCGGCACTGCGTTGCTTTAACTGTGCACATGCGACATTGTACCCAAACGAAATTGGCGTCCTTTTTTCCCCACAAATAGAGCTTTCTTTTGGTGGTATTTGATCACCTCTGCGTCACTTCTGATCACCGCTATAAAAAAAAAAAAGAACGACAATTTTGCAAAAAAAAACAATATTTCTTACGTTTTGCTAAAATACATATCCAAAAAAATATATTAAAAAAAATGTATTCATCAGTTTCCACTGATTTATATACTTCTACATATTTGTGGTAAAAAAAAATCACAATCAGCATTTATTGATTGGTTTGTGCAAAAGTTGCCGCGTTTACAAATCATGAGAATTCATTTATGGCGTTTTTACTTTTTTTTGTTTTATACTAGTAAAACTTTATCGGGATTGCGATATTGCGGCGGGCATGTGGGACATTTTTGACACTTTTTTGGGACCACTGCCATTTATACAGCGATCAGAAATTTATATAACCACTGATTACTGTATAAATGCCACTGGCAGGGAAGGGGTTAACCTGCAGTGGGCAATGAAGGGGTTAACTAGGCGTGTTCTAACTGCGTGGGGGCTGGGGTGCCAGGGGCATAAGAGATCTCACTGATCCCGAGTACAGGGATCAGTAGATCTGACATAGCAGGGAACCGCCGTGTTTACATCGGCGGTTCCCCACTTTTCTGCTCCAACAGACGATCGCGGGTCCCCGCGGGACATCGTGTCCTCCCGACCCGTGGCCCCGCTCAGGGAGCGTGCAGTGGGCACAAGAGCGCGCCGCTGGCGGCACGCCCATGCCCCCTAGCTGCACATGTGCAGATCGCCATTTATAGACAGCGATTCGCGATACGCTGCCAACTTGCAGCAGTAAATCTACGCGACACGGTCTTTAAGTGGTTAATAGGCAAAAGCATATCTGAGGTCATGTCTAAAATACAAATATACAGTATAGTGAAGGATTTTTGTGCTTACTAAGTCCAGCCTCCCTGTCTTCCTTCCTCTGGCTGGGTCCTCTTTAATGCCCCAATAAGCTTATTCACTGGCAGTCCTGTTTCCTGGCCTGCAGTGAACTCTGGCAGACAGGCAAAGTTCATAGCAGGATATGAATCTGAACAAACTGACAGCTGGTTGTCAGAACCTGGCATAAAACTAAGCAGAAGGGAGGCATAACATGTACCATGAATATATATATATCAGTTATCTCTGGCTTCTCTATTCTTTATGAATCCAGTTTGTTCAGCAGTAATCCATTGGGGGAGAAGAGGGAGAAAAAAACATCTGGGAAAAAAACTGGAAAAAATCCCATGCTAATTTTTTTTTTTATCCTTAGGCCCCTTTCACACAAGCGGATCGTGCGGGTCTGCCTGTCAGTTTTTCAGGCGGACCCGAACAGACGCTCCATTGTGCTCTATGGAGCGACGGGTGTCAGTGGTGACATGTCCGCTTACACCCGATCCGCTCCGATCCGCCAAAAACAGACAGATAGAAACCCTATTTTCCATCCATCTGGCGGATCGGATCGGATGAACACGGACAGACAGTCTGTGTTCATCCGATCCTCCATAGAGGAGAGCGGAGCTATGACAGGTCAGTGCAGAGACTGCCCTGTCATCTGCCGGCTCAGTGGGGATAAACGGATGGATCCCCGCTGAGCTCGTGTGAAAGAGCCCTTATTGGAGCAAGCCTGACGAAGGAGCAAACATGGTCCGAACTACGCCAGCTGTACCAGGTAGTGACCTCATCTTGCCTCCAAGTGTTTCCGAGTGTCCCTTAGTCTGCCAGGAAGCACTGGAAGCCACCAGCACACTGGGACCTCTGAACCCCGACACACCAGCAGCACCCTACCTGAGAGTAAAGCAGATGAACACCACATCTAACTATAATGCTGGAATTGTTTTTTATTCCTGTGAGTGTACCCCTAAGCTTTTCTACATTAAATGACCTTTATACTGCACTTAGATGGCGCTGCTCTCCCTCTTCTTCATGCTTTCAGAGATCCTTCTAGCTCTAATTGGAGTTGGCAGCCATTAAAAGTGCTATTCACAGTTTATTCATGGACTTATAATCTGTTATGGACTTATGGACTACATTTATGATCTTATTGCCATTTGACCAGGGCATTACAGTTTGTATAGCCTAAGCTAGAGTGCGTCAATAATATGAAGCTTGGCAGGTCAGGAAAGAGAGAGGACAAGCAAGCGCCTCCCCCAGCCCAAACCATACCATGCCACATGCCCTCAACATGGGGGGGTGCTTTGGGGCATGGGGGGTCAGGACTGTGAGGATCTGCGGGTGCAGGGCTTATCAGAACCTGGAAGCCCCCTTTAACAAGGGGGTCCCTAGATCCCTGCCCCCCTATGTGAATGAGTATGGGGTACATAAAAAAAAAAATGTGTAGTGTAAAAAAAGACATGCGATTTGACAAGTCCTTTTTTAGAAAAATAATACTATCCGACCATTAGTGATTGGTCTGTCTTATAATCACTAATTAGGCTCAGAGAAAATGGTGTCAGCTTCACTTCCTGTAACGCGCGCATGTGTGAAATGCATAGAAGAGAGGCTTGACATGCACGCTTTGGGGAGCCCGTGAGTCTAGTTGGATTGGCTGGTGGGACGCACGCTGTTATTCAGCCCCACAGCGGACCCGCGCACCGATGGCCTTTCAGCTGCATATGATCTGAAGCGTGTCTTTTCTTGGACGCGTGTGGGTGTAACAGATTTGTTTTAAAAATTGGTTATAATAAAAAACAGTATTACACTATCATCTGCCTTTTGTGGCTCATTTGATGGAGCCGTTCCTATACAGCATGGATATGCAATTAGCGGACCTCCAGCTGTTGCAAAACTACAAGTCCCATCATGCCTCTGGGTGTCATGTTTGTGGCTGTCAGAGTCTTGCTATGCCTCATGGGATTTGTAGTTCTGCAACATCTGGAGGTCCGCTAATTGCATATCCCTGCTATACAGCCTACCATGGTGACATGTGATTGAGAGATTGTGGAGACCTGGTATTGCAATTGAAGGAGAGTTGATCATCTTATATATACAAAGCCTGCTGGTCATTCTATAGCCGAATATCTCTGGTTAGCGCATATATGTTCACTGTTGGGGTGGAGCACGCGCCCCTTCTATATGGTTTTTGTATGAAATTCAATAAAATAGAATTTATTAAAAAAAAGAAGAGGCATGGTGAGTTTTTGGAGTTGTCATTTTAACAAGTTTTTCTTAAGCCTCGTACACACAATGCGAATTTCGGACAACAGAATGTCCGATTTTTGTTGGATGCTTGTCCAAAGTGAAGAGCGTACTAACAATACGAACATTTTCGTATGACCGAATTCAACGTCAGAAGTGACGTAATGTGTTGAATAGTTTTGTAAGTATTTTTTTGTTTGTGAGCATGTACGATTTTTTTCGTACAAAAACCGTACTAATGATACAAAAATCGGATGTTAAGAAAATTTACTAGTCTGCACATCCAGCTTTTGTCTTACGAAAAATCAAGATTGGCTGTCGAAAAGAGCACACTAACGGTAAGAATTTCGGATGATCGCCCGCCGAACGAAAATTCCCGTCCGAAATTTGCATCGTGTGTACGGTCCTTTACACATCCGAGGAACACTTTTGGGCTTTCAAGGAGCATAAATTATGCAACTAATTTCCTGATTATCCATCATATTTCTTGAGTCCCTGAAGTACCAGCACAGTAGAAACACCCCAAAAATTACCACATTCTGGAAAGCAAACACTCCAAGGTATTTTTTGAGAGGCGTTGTGGGTCTTTTGAAGACTTGAAAGCTTTTTTGCCACAAGTATTTGGAAAAAGCAGAAAGTTGTCAATTTTAATAAGATAATTCTCACCTACAGCATGAACTGATTATGTGTCTGGTACAGCTGGGCATGGTAGCCAATCAGCTTGTTCAATTAAGCTTTGACAAAAAAAAAAAATGGAAGTTGATCGGTTTTTGTGCACAGCTGCACCAGATTTTGTACTTTTCAGTTTTAGTAAATTGACCCCATGGTATTTTGTTTATTTAACCACTTGCCACCCGCCCACCATCAAATGACGGCGGATCGGTGCGGCTCTCGTTCTGGGCAGACGTCATATGACGGGCATGCGCTCGATCAGGCGCACGCATCCTGGCACTGTCGGTGGCGGCGTGTCCCCGGGACACAGCTCGTCACCGACGGGGGTGAACAGCCATTGGCCATGGCTGTTTACCATGTGGACGGCCGTAATGAAGTCACAGCTGATCACAAACGGAACTTCCCCCCCATTGGCACGGCGCATGCGCGTGATCGCGAGTGCTGCGTGTAAATGCCGGTGGAGGCATGTTCCCAGGGAACACTGCCTGTCACTGACCTCAGTAAAGCTGGCGGCTGTTGTATGTGATCAGCTGTGATCTACTCACAGCCCATCACATGTAATGTAAACACAGGGCGGTAACTTGCTGTTACCAGCTCTTCTCTCCTCACACAGTTTACAGTGAGAGGAGAGAAGAGCTAGGATCAGTGAGTTACTGATCTGTGTATGTACTGTGTAAAGCACCAACATCTGTCACATCACCCCTGCCCCCCATTGCACCTGTCACCCAACAGTCACCACATCTGCCCCCATAAAGTGCACCTGTCATCATAAAGTGCACCTGTCATCATAAAGTGCACCCGTCACCCATCACTGACCATGGCGTGTCACCCATCAGTGTCACCCGTCACCCATCAGTGGTTGAGAAATGAGATTTGTAATTTATGCTCGTAGAACGCCTGAAGGTGCTAGTTCAATGTAGGGCCTTTGTATGTGGCCAGGCTATGTAAAAGTCTCACACATGTGGTATTGCCATACTCAGGAGGAGTACCAGAATGTATATTGGGTGTGATTGTTGCTATGTACATGCTATGTGTTGGAAATATCTTATAAATGGACAACTTTGTGTAAAAAAAAAGTGTTTTTATTTTTTTTCCACATTTTCCAAAAACTTCTGGAAAAAAATGAACCATTCAAAAGACTCATTATGTCTCATAGATTATACGTTGGGGTGTCTGCTTTCCAAAAATGGGGTCATTTTGTGGGCAATTTCATTGTCCTGGTACTCCAGGGCTTTCAAAATTGTGTAATTTATGTCCCTAGTATACCTGACGGTGCTCCCTGCATGTTGGGCCTCTGTATGTGGCCAGACTGGGTAAAAGTCTCAGAAATGTGATATCGCCAGAATGTGTTTTGGGGTGTAGTTGCAAGTATGCATATGCCATGTGTGAGAAATAACTTGTTAATATGACAATTTAGTAAAAAATAAAATAATAATAATAATCTTCATTTTGCAAAGAATTGTGGGAATAAAATTACAACTTCAAAGAGCTCACCATGAAACTTACTGAATACCTTGGAATGTCTACTTTCCAAAAAGGGATTATTTGGGGGGTATTTGTACTTTCCTGACTTGTTAGACTCCTTTCACCCGAACGGATCATTCGAGTCCACCTGTCAGTTTTTCAGGCAGACCTGAACGGACGCTTCATTGTCCTCTATGGAGCAACGGGTGTCAGTGGGGACATGTCCACTGACACCCGATCCGCCAAAAACAGACGGATGGAAACCCTATTTTCCACCCGCCTGGCGGATCAGATTGGATGAACACGGACAGACGGTCCATGTTCATCCGATCCTCCATAGAGGAGAATGGAGCTGTGACAGGTCAGTCTCTGCACTAAGATAAAAACGTTCTCTGGTCGTGTGAAAGAGCCCTTAGGGCAGTGGTTCTCAACTCCTGTCCTCGGGACCCACTAACAGGCCAGATTTTAGGTATTACCTTGGGGAGATGCAGACTAGAATACTGCAATCACTGAGCAGCAAATGATATCACCTGTGATGTATTTCAGTTATCTTGAAAACCCAGCCTGTTAGTGGGTCCTGAGGACAGGAGTTGAGAACCACTGGTTTAGTATGTTCTTGAAGCACTCCCATTTTCCCTCTGCGTTCATTGTTCCTAGAATTTTATCCCAGTTAACATCTTCCAGCAGGGAGCGTGGTTTATGGAAGTTGGCTCTTTTAAAATTCAGTTTTTTTGTATTCCCCTTATGTTTCCTATTTGTGTAATTTATACTGAAAGTAATTGACCTGTGATCGCTTTTTCCTAGATTGCTCCTTACTTCCACGTCTGTGATCAGGTCTGTGTTGTTGGTAATCAGAAGGTGTAATAATGCTTTTTTTCTTGTTGGTACATTTACCATCTGACTCATGAAATTGTCCTGCAGGACATTTAGGAAATTGTGAGCCTTAGCTGAATGTGCAGTATATCCCTCCCAGTCAATATCTGGATAATTAAAATCCCCCATTATAATGCCACTTCCCATCCTAGTCGCTATTCCAAATTGCGATAGGAGGTCCGCCTCCCCCTCCTCCCTCTCACTAGGGGGCCTATAGCATATTCCCAGTATTACTTTCCCCCTGGTATCTTCCCTTTGTAGCTCTACCCATAAGGCTTCAACTTCCTCCCCAGATCCACTAGTTATGTAATCTCTCAGATTTATTTGTATGTCATTTTTTGTATACAGGCATACCCCTCCCCCTTTTTTGCCCTCCCTGTCCCTGCGATATAGGGAATACCCTTGAATGGTAGCCAGCCAATCATGAGAGCTGTTGAACCAAGTCTCTGAAATTCCCACAAAATCGAATTCCTCCTCGTACAGTAGCAACTCTAGTTCTCCCAACTTGTCTGCCAGACTCCAGACATTAGTAAACAAGCCATGTACTGGTTAAAACGAAAATTGTACCATCGGGCATCATACGAGAACATTTTTCCTGCATGTCCAACCATGTCCGGATGGAAAATATCGGGTGAATTGTTATGATTGGCTTTCGAAAGCTCTGTACTAACGATCTGATTATCGTATGATCGCATCGAAAGCGATATTTTCCGTACGATTTTCTGACCGCGTGTATGGGGCTTAGATCTGTGTCTGTAGTGTATGTTCAAATCCTAATCCCATAATAATAACATGTTATTCGATTTTTTACTGCAGGAGAATATGAGTTTGGCAGCTCTAAAGAAATGCTTCAATAATGCGTTCAAATTTAAATTTAAATAAACCCATTAGGTTTAGTAGACTAAAATACGACTAAAACTAAAACAATTCAGATGACTAAAATACGACTAAAAGAAAACAATTCAGATGACTAAATTACGACTAAAACTAAAATGGCATTTTAGTCAAAAGACTATGACTAAAACTAAATCGAAATATGACGTCAAAATTAACAGTGGCGGCGGCTTGCTCACGCTGTGATTCTACAAAGTGGGAGCCGATCAGTGGGCCCTGTGTCCACTGGCACCCGCTGATCATTTGGTACACAGGCTGAACTGCAGTCTGTAAACAAGGCAGATCATCGTTCTATCAGTAAGGAAGGCATGTCCAGGGCCGGCCCTACCATGGGACCGAGTGGCACTTTAAGAGGGGCGGCACAGTGACACCCATTTGGCCAAAAGTCAGTGGTGTAACTCCCGGCCGCTCCTCTCTGCTCCTTATTTTACTGTGGGGAGGGGGCGCTACTTATCACACTGCGAGGGGGGGGGGCGGCGGTGCCGTTGTT
>BLSH010536470.1:867890-880899 GCA_018402905.1 Glandirana rugosa | reverse complement strand
TTTCGTGTGGCAGTACAGCTAAGAGGATAAGTACAGTCCAAAATACATTTATAAAGAATGAAAGTAATAGATTGGTGTCGTTGGACACGGTACAGTCGAATCCCAACGATGGAAAAGTAATTCGGTTTGGGCTTGTGAAATCGCCGCGTACCGTTAAAAATGTAAGTGACCTGGGGGGATTATACTGGGGGATAAACTGACCTGGGGGGATTACACTAAGGAACAGCCTGACCTGGGGGGCATAATACTGGGAAACAGACTGACTTGAGAGGATGTATTGGACGACAGATTGACCTGGGAAATTATACTGGGGGACAGACTAACCTTTTGGCCATACCCACTGTTCATCACAGCACCACATTACAGCTCTTCTTGGGGCACCCAAAATTGTCCCAAGTCTTTTACAATCCTATAGGGTATACTGCAAAAAAAATGTAAAAATTGCCATGCGCCGCTAAAGTGTTCGGGTTTGGCTTAATGAAAAGGTAGCAACCCTAAGCTGACATGGCACAGGTTGCTGTGGTTAGATAATGAAAGTAAGAAATATTTACATAAAACCTGACATGAATAGGAGAATCGACATGACGGTGTGCTTTGTAATGTTTGCAAGTATTGCTTCAATGAAAAATGTGGATTCTGTGGGCTGAGTTTACTTCCTCTTTAACCACTTCCACACCGTGCGCAGTATATTTACTGCGGCAGTGTGGACGTGTCCTGCGAATCATCGTAAATAAACGGCGATTTGCGGAGTAGCAGCTAGGGGGCGCACACGCTCCCGCCGTACTCCAGAGGAGTGTGCCCGTGGCTCGGGCGGACCCGATGTTCTCCGGCGAGCCGCAATGAGCTGCCACAGCAAAAGAACGGGGAACCGCCGATGTAATCACGGCGGATACCCACTCTGTCAGTGCGGGCATAGGAGATCTACTGATCCCTGTCACTGGGATCAGTTAGATCTGTTATGTCCATAACAGCCCAGCCCCCTCACAGTTAGAACACATGCAGGGAACACAGTTAACCCCTAGATCACCCCATGCAGGTTAACCCCTTCCCTGCCAATCACATTTATACAGTAATCAGTGGCTATTTAAATTTCTGATCGCTGTATAAATCTCATTGGTCAAAAAAAAAGTGTTAAAATGGTCCGACAAGTCTGCTGCAATATCGCAGTACCGCTAAAAATTGCAGATCGCCGCCATTACTAGTAAAAAATAAAAAAACCCAGAAATGAATTCTCATCATTTGTAAACGTGGAAACTTTTGCGCAAACCAATCAATAAACGCCAATTGCGATTTTTTTTTTTTACCAAAAATATGAGGAAGAATATAAATCTGCCAAAACCGATGAAAAAAAATGTTTTTTTATATATTTTTTTGGATTTGTATTTTAACAAAAAGTAAGAAAAACTGGGGGTTTTTTTTGCAAAAATGTCGCTTTTTTTTGTTTATAGCAGCGATCAAAAATGACGCAGTGATGATCAAATACCACCAAAAGAAACCTCTATTTGTGGGGAAAAAAAGGACGCAAATTTTGTTTGGGTACGTTGCACGGGCACGCAATCGTCAGTTAAAGCGACGCAGTGCCGAATTGCAAAAAGTGTTCTGGTCCTAACTTGGGAAATCCTTCTGGGGCTGAAGTGGTTAAAGATCCCCTAGAAAAGGGGTTACAAGAGGACCATGCAGCTTGAACATGAGAGTTTTATTAGAAAAATAAGAATACAAAGACTAGGAAAAAAATCCCTCCACCTTCACCTCAGTTGTATATTAAAAAAGACAATGTTGTGAAGGTGGTGGGAATTTTGTCCTAGTCTTTGTATTCTTATTTTTGTAATAAAAATCCCATGTTCAAGCTGCATGGTCCTCTTGTAACCTCCTTTCTAGGGGATTTTATAACCCCAATCTCTGCATCTTGTGAGTATCCATTTTTTAGTGATTCTAATATTGAATAAATGTTTTTTGGTAATGCACTAGGTGTGTGCACCTTCCATTTTATTATTTTTTTTATAGCATCATGAATGCTGCTGCCAGGCTCACCCACTATACCAACCGTTCAGTGTCTGCTACTCCTCCCAGCAGATCCCTCCACTGGCTTCCACTCACCCAACAAATTCAATTTTAAATACTAACAACTTAAAAAGCCATCCACAACTCTGCCCCCAGAGACTATCCTAGTCTCAAATGACCAACCTAATCGTTCTCTTGGTTCCTCTCAAGACCTCCTGCACTCTAGTTCCCTTGTCACCTCCTCCCATGCTCAGCTCCAGGAATTTTTCCAAGCCCCTCCTATCCTATGGTCTCCTATCCTACCCCAATCTGTCCGACTATCTTCTACTCAAATTGCTTTTAGAAGATCCCTAAAACTCCCCCTCTTCAGAGAAGCCTATTCTGCCTCCACCTAACAACTATTCTTTTTTTTCAGATCATCCTCCACAGATATCATCTTTTGTATCCCTTGAACCTCCCTCCTAGATTGTAAGCTATAATGAGCAGGGCCCTTTAATTCCTCCTGTATTGAATTGTATTGTAACTGTACTGCATGCCCTCATGTTGTACAGCGCTGACCAACATGTTGGTACTGTATAAACCATGTATAGCAATATTTTGAAGGGTTGTGTGAAGTCCCTGGATTACCAGTTGAGTAACACTGTGCAAGTAATTTATAAGAATCATTGAGGCCTTGTCAAGGTTGCCGGCAGCCTGTAAAGCTCTATGACAACCTGAAAGCTGCCGCAGCAGGACGGGGCTTGAAGTAATAACTTTTTCGTCAATATGCGCCCAGGGACGAACGCCCAGAGCATAGACTGCTTGCGTTCCAAGCATTTATCCATGGACACATATTGCCCAAAACAGTAGTACAACTTAGTTCACTGTCCTGCTGCAGCAGAGCAGTGACTGCAGAAAAAGACCAAGTGGTCCATCAAGTCTGCCCACATTCTCAGGTACCAGCGCTAAATGTCCAGCCTGCATGAGGTCTAACGTGGAAATGAAGATACCAGAATAAAGACTATAATATAACAATGTTCATTAGAGAAACCACTGATTGTGCCATAAGATTTAATGTAAATGCAATAAAGCTGTTTATCAAAATCAAGTCACATGATCCACTGTCCTGTTCCCTATATGAAAAGATGAAGCCTAGGAGCATAGGCGTACGCACATAGTGTGGCAGGTGTGCCCGGGCACACCCTAATCACCCTGTACTGTGCAGATTCTCCATGCTGCAGAGAAGGGGACTGGCTAATCTCTGTCCTCAGTCTCTTTCTCTATCTCAGTGAGACTTCAGGGTTTGTTTAGATATTTCATCAAAGCCCCCCAGCAGGGCTCCTAAAATAAATCCTGAAAAATATTAAAATATAATATTGTAAAAAATAATAAAACAAAATTGTAAAAAACAAAATAGAAATAAACTACTGCCACCGTCCTCTGCCCTTCTAACATATGTACACACACACTCATGTTTGTTTGCGCTTTGTGGTGCACACCCTAATGCAATAGGCTGCGCACACCTATGCCTAGGTGGAAGGATCGCTGTAGACTCAGAGAATGTACTAGGATACTTAATGTAGTCACTAGAAGAAAATGTGTTGTGGAAAACAATCAGCAGGCATGGCACAGGGAGGTATTATGTTGTCCATCAGCCTCTATGGGTGGAGTAGGGGCAACTAATGCCACTGGTAGCACTTCCAGTTGACGCTCTGAGCTGTGGTGGCCCTGGTAGTGGCTGGTAAGATGTAATTTTGTTGTGGTGCCATTACTACAGCTAAGATGAAATCTTAGATTATTTTGTGGCCAAGATTTAGTCCCTGGTATATTGAAATGTTGGGTGCAGAGCAATAATGTAAAATATAAGGTGTTAGGTGGAAGAACCATGATAGAAAACAAATCGCCTTGATGTCCACTTTAATTATGCCTAATTTCAGAAGAGGTCACATGAATACTGCAGCAAGCAAGAGTCTCCCAGACTCTGCGACCTGTGATTTGCTACATTTTACATTCTGTGTAGCAATGTATTTTGTAATAATAATTGTCATCAAGGCAATAGCATTGTGTGCACATAAACTGTAATACTGGCCGATTATCCTTTTTATCTCATCAGCTGTGGTTTGTAGCGATGGACTTCATTCATGAATATATGAAACATCAATAAAAGAATTATAGAGATTACGCGTCCCTAAAGTTATCCTTAAAATGTCATTGTTCTACTTTTGAAGCAGCCATATAACAAGATTGACCATGGCCACTGATGATGTGCATAGCAAGTAAATATAAATGAGACAAAATTACTTTAAATTCATATGTACACATCATTTTTAACACAATTCATAACAACAGTTTATGTGTATTTACAGAATATGTTTTAGCTTTTTCCAGAAATTTATATCCAGGTAAATCTTAAGAAGGCCGTTTGTAATTCCAAGGACAGCAACAAGAAGTAAAAGGAATAATGAGATCAGGCTGAGATAAAATCCTGGGATCCTGAAAAAGAAAGCATACAAATGCATGATATAAGTATTTTATACATTTATACATACGCCAATCATGATGCAGTTGTAATAGTAAAGGGTTAATCTAGTGCACAGAACATCAATGATGCACAAAGTGTATCACCTTACTTGGAGTCAGATCAATGACAAATGAGTGTTGACTGGCTTCAATATGTAGCTGCTCTTTGTACTTTGCCTAAGTTACTAAAGCAATGCTGTACGTTACCCATACTTTATTTACAGCACAATGGCAATTCCTTACCTCTCCTGTATTCATAGGTGTGCGCAGCCTATTGCATTAGGGTGAGCACCACAAAAGCGACAACAAACATGAGTGTGTGTGTGTGTGTATATATATATATATATATATATATATATATGTGTCAGAAGGGCAGAGGATGGTGTCAGTAGGGCAGAGATCGTGTCAGTAGTTTATTTTTATTTTATTTTATTTTTTTTTACAATTTTGTGTTTTTATTAATTTTTTTACAATATTTTATATATATATTTATTTTTTACAATTCTTTTAGGAGCCCTGCTGGGGGACTGTGGTGAAATAGCAGAGGTCTAAACAGACCCCTGATGCCTCACTTTTGAGACAGAGAAAGAGACTGAGGACAGAGATTCCCCAGTCTTTTTCTCTGCAGCCAGGCAACAGGGGGAATCTGCACTGCACAGGGTGATTAGGGTGTGCCCAGGCACACCTGCCACCCTATGCGCGCACGCCTATGGCTGTATTGATGCACTTTCTGGGCACTTGGGTCATTTCCAACACTCTGAAAGAGGCTATCAAAGCTTCCTCTACTCAGGGAAGAGCAAACGGGTGACAGAGCTCAGATCAGAGGACAGGCCTGTTGTTTAACTGCTTAGGCACTGAGCACTGCATTATGGGAACTCAGCTGTCATGTGTTCCACCATAGTATAAAGTATTAGGATTAGGGGCTAAGGTGTTCTAAGAAGGATAAGTAGACACTTCTGACAATGCCCAGTATGGGCAAACTACAAGTTAAAGTACACCAGCCTTACCTTGGGTCCTGCACAGATGTACATGCCCCTGTCCTTTATTGAAAGTACTTATTCTGATTTCAGTGCACAGTGTGAGCTTTGCACATGGTGCATTAGTAGCTGCAGCAATGCAATAGACTAGAGCAGGGATATGCAATTAGCGGACCTCCAGCTGTTGCAAAACTACAAGTCCCATCATGCCTCTGCCTCTGGGTGTCATGTGTGTGGCTGTCAGAGTCTTGCTATGTCTCATGGGACTTGTAGTTCTGCAACAACTGGAGGTCCGCTAATTGCATATCCCTGGACTAGAGCCTCCTCATTTCCTGGTTGGAGGATGATGATCATCTAGTCCTTTTCTCCTCACTCCTGTCTCTGCCGGCCACTTTCATTCATTGGATTTCTGTTCTTTCAATCAGTGAGGCTCACCATCACATGTGGGCGTTACCTAGAATGGTCTGCATGCAAATACAGTCTGCCCAGGAATGCCCGCTCCTTCAGACTGACACCCATTTAAAATAATTACATTTTGATATTTGCATAATTCCTACCAAGAATGTACCACTGCTTACATCCAGGCTGAGGGCTCTTCAGAGGACTACTGAGCAGGGTGCTGTAACCTATCCAAGAAGCTATGTACAGCACTCTGCTGGGTCCTACCACCAGCCATGATTTGCTTGCATTGCATAGAGAAACACAGAGACCCAGTCCCTAGGCCTAAAAATAAAATATGCAATGAAAACAGAAAGTTTTTATTTGAAAATCTAATTTGGAGTGAGGTGAGAGGATAGGGGGTGAAGAAACCAGGGAGGGCAAAATATAAGCATATTAAACTTCAGCTTTAATGTGGTTGTAAATGTTTGATTAAAAAAAAAACCCACCTATACTCACCTGCTCTGTGCAATGTTTTGCACAGAGCATTCCCGATCCTCTTCTTCTGGGGCCCCTTGCTCCAGGCCCCCCCCTCTTCATTGGGTGCCCCCACAGAAAGCCACTTTCCCTGGGGGCACCCGTGCGTGCTCCCTATTGACAGAGGGACTCGGCCCTGCTCCCTTGTCACAGCTTTTGATTGACAGTAGCGGGAGCCAATGGCTCCCACTGCTATCAATCTGTCCAATGAGGAGAGCAAAAGCGGTTGGAGATGCTGCGCTCATGCGCATCGTTGGATCGGATCGGGCTCAGGTAAGAAAAAGGGGGAAGTCTAGGGGGGAGCTGCAGCAAAGAAGATTTTTCACCCTAATGCATAAAATGCATTAAGGTGAAAAACCTTAAAGTGGATGTAAATCAATCACCCACCCAGTATAAACTAATGACACAGTATGAATGTATATATACATGCAAGCCTCCTGCATCTACCCCTACCTTTCAAATGTCCTTTCTGTAAGCACTAGCAGCCGTGTAAAACTCTAAAATCAGAAGGTGTCTGTTTGCTGGAGTTTGGTGGGTGGAGTTGTGATGTCACAAGCCTCCCCACCCACCTCTATACTGAGACATTGAGGAGGGAGGGAGGGGGGAGTGTAAAACTTTCTCTGCTGTATGAAGGAGATAAGCAAATTGCTTGTCACTCACAGAGCAAGGGGCGGATCGACTGTGTATTTCCCTGTTAGTCAGACTTTCTCTTCCTGAAAAAAGATAAGCTCATTACTCACAGTTGGGTTAACTCTTTGTGGCAAGACTGGGCATAGATGATATGACATGCTATACTCTACCAGGCAGAATTATTAATTTTTTTTTTTTTGGGGTTTACATCCACTTTAAGGTTTTACAACCACTTTAAGCTGATGGGCCTACTTTTGCTTCTTGAGTTCTTATTAAAAACATTTTTAATTTCACATAAACCTTCTGGATTAAAGTGGAAGTAAATCCTAACTATAACTATGCTTAAAAATATTCCCTCCCCCACTTCTCGTACTTATCCTGGAAATATCTGTGTACTTACCTATTTTGAATCTGCTCTGGTCTAGTCATATCTGATCCTTCAGCTCTGTGTATGGGAGAGCGGAAAATTAGTTCACTCAGAGGCTCCCATGGCCCAGCCATTGTTGCTGCTCCCTCTTCTTCCCTGCAGCAGCTGCATACTGAAACAGGGGTGCTGGAGCTGCAGGATCATGTGACTGGACTGGATCCGATTAAAAATAGGTAAGTACACACATCTTATTTTATACAGTATAGGTAGGAGTAAGGGGTAGGGAAATTTTTTATGATTAGTTATCGTTAGGCTTTTTTCAATCTTAAGTACACTGCCTCTCTGACTAGAGGTCTGCTTTTAAAGTGCATGCAAAGCCACGTCTTACTGTCTTCTATCATGGCGTTGAAAGTTCACATAGTATTAAACTGAAATGCAATTTATTTCATTGAAAATTAAACATGTTTCTTACCTGTCCTGAGCAGATGCTACGTAGCCTTTAAAGTAGGTGTGACGTGCAAATATGTACAGCAATCCAAAGGCTGCAGCTACTTCTGTAAAAGAAAACATGACAGCAAAACTATAGGGTGAACCTGTGCAATGGTGTTTTCTCCAAAGTATCTATCACTTAAGGGACATACAGTACTTTGCAGTTGTGTTGACAACTAGGAATTCTCTCATGTTGGAAGAATTATATCTTACTTCCTGTTTTGGCTATCGGACAGTAAAAGACAGTTGAAAGAAAATCCCCCCACTGGGACACAGATGGTAAGAAAAACTGGGTAACTCTCCCAAATTTGGGATTTCTTCTTCACTTTCACCCTCATTAATAAAAGTAAACAGGAAAATCGAGAGAGCAAATCTCCCAAACTGGTGCACAAACAGCAAATCACGTAACTGATATGTAATCTAGATGTCAATTTAAGTGCTCAATATTAACCTCAGCTTACAACTTTGCACCCTACAAAATGAAGTTTCCTTCTACTCATTGCATTAGAACAGTGCTTCTCAATTATTTTCTGTCATGCCCCCCCAGGAAGAAGAAAACATTTTGCGCCCCCCGCGCGACTATAAATAGTATCATTTGTCTATAAAATTGTTAAGTACACCTCTGCATAACACTGTATCCTTATTAACATATAAGAGAATAAAAAAAGAAAGAACGGGGGCTGAGAGACAGGGGGGGGGAAGAGGGGGGGCTGAGAGACAGAGGGGGGCTGAGAGACAGAGGGGGGGCTGAGAGACAGAGGGGGGGAGCTGAGAGACAGAGAGAGGGGGAGCTGAGAGACAGAGAGAGGGGGGGCTGAGAGACAGAGAGGGGGGGGCTGAGAGACAGAGAGGGGGGGGCTGAGAGACAGAGGGGGGGAGATAAGAGACAGAGGGGGGGCTGAGAGACAGAGGGCAGAGAGGGACCACATAGCACTGCCCCCCCGGGCTCTGTGTGCGGGCAGGCGGCACCTATGTGGATGTGATATTGCTGTACCTGACGGCCAGCAGCGAGCGGCAGATCCGAGTCTCCTCCTGGTCTGGAGCTTCTCCTGCTGCTCTGCTCCTTCCAGCCTTCGCCTCCCGCCTGTCCTCTTCCTCCGGGCCGCGGTCTTCTTAGAACAGAGGAGGTGGGTGGGGGGATGGAGGCTCTGGGAGCGCCGGGGTGGCCGCGCCCGCTCCTTTTCAGTGGTCAGGGAGGGGGGAGAGGCGGAGCTCACTCTCACATGTATCTGCCCTCCTCGCTGGCCACCTTCCCCCGAATCCCTGCCGCTGCTTGCTGTCACGCTCCCGCTGCCGCCGGCTGAACTCTGCATCGGATAATGATGCCGAGGTCAAACGAGCCCCCCTTTACGGAGCCTCGCGCCCCCCCACTATATAATAAATTAGTCTACTTTATACATTTTATGAGTGGACCTCCAAATCTTTTAAAGTGTAAGTGGATCAGCTATTTTCAGATTTTTTAAGAATAAAGCTAGCAAAACATTTTTAGGCCTCTAGACAGGGGTCAACTCCTGGGGAAAAAAGTGTGGGAACTCAGCCAAGATTCCCGCCTCCACCTCAAAAGTAAAACAAGTGTGCGTGCGTGTGTGCGTGTGTATATATACAGTGTGGCAAAAAAGTATTTAGTCAGCCACCAATTGTGCAAGTTCTCCCACTTAAAAAGATGAGAGAGGCCTGTAATTTTCATCATAGGTACACTTCAACTATGAGAGACAGAATTAGAAAATCACATTGTCTGATTTTTAAAGAATTTATTTGCAAATTATGGTGGAAAATAAGTATTTGGTCAATAACAAAAGTTCATCTCAATACTTTGTTATATACCCTTTGTTGGCAATGACAGAGGTCAAACATTTTCTGTAAGTCTCCACAAGGTTTTTACACACTGTTGCTGGTAGTTTGGCCCATTCCTCCATGCAGATCTCCTCTAGAGCAGTGATATTTTGAGGCTGTCGCTGGGCAACACGGATTTTCAACTCCCTCCAAAGATTTTCTACCGGGTTGAGATCTAGAGACTGGCTAGGCCACTCCAGGACCTTGAAATGCCACTTCTTCGTTGCCCGGGCGGTGTGTTTGGGATCATTGTCATGCTGAAAGACCCAGCCACGTTTCATCTTCAATGCCCTTGCTGATGGAAGGAGGTTTTTACTCAAAATCTCACAATACATGGCCCCATTCATTCTTTCCTTTACACGGATCAGTCGTCCTGGTCCCTTTGCAGAAAAAAAGCCCCAAAGCATGATGTTTCCACCCCCATGCTTCACAGTAGGTATGGTGTTCTTTGGATGCAACTCAGCATTCTTTCTCCTCCAAACACGACAAGTTGAGTTTTTACCAAAAAGTTCTATTTTGGTTTCATCTGACCATATGACATTCTCCCAATCCTCTTCTGGATCATCCAAATGCTCTCTAGCAAGCTTCAGACGGGCCCAGACATGTACTGGCTTAAGCAGGGCGACACGTCTGGCACTGCAGGATTTGAGCCCCTGGCGGCGTAGTGTGTTACTGATGGTAGCCTTTGTTACTTTGGTCCCAGCTCTCTGCAGGTCATTCACTAGGTCCCCCCGTGTGGTACTGGGATTTTTGCTCACCGTTCTTGTGATCATTTTGACCCCACGGGGCGAGATCTTGTGTGGAGCCCCAGATCGAGGGAGATTATCAGTGGTCTTGTATGTCTTCCATTTTGCTCCCACAGTTGATTTCTTCACACCAAGCTGCTTACCTATTGCAGATTCAGTCTTCCCAGCCTGGCGCAGGTCTACAATTTTGTTTCTGTGTCCTTTGACAGCTCTTTGGTCTTGGTCATAGTGGAGTTTGGAGTCTGACTGTTTGAGGTTGTGGACAGGTGTCTTTTATACTGATAACGAGTTCAAACAGGTGCCATTAATACAGGTAAGGAGTGGAGGACAGAGGAGCCTCTTAAAGAAGTTACAGGTCTGTGAGAGTCAGAAATCTTGTTTTTTTGTAGGTGACCAAATACTTATTTTCCACCATAATTTGCAAATACATTCTTTAAAAATCAGACAATGTGATTTTCTGGATTTTTTTTCTCATTCTGTCTCTCATAGTTGAAGTGTCCCTATGATGAAAATTACAGGACTCTCTCATCTTTTTAAGTGGGAGAACTTGCACAATTGGTGGCTGACTAAATACTTTTTTCCCCCAGTGTGTGTGTGTGTGTGTTTTTTTTTTTTTGAAATGTGCGGTTCCTTCCCCTTTGGTCCTGTGCTAGGCTGGAGGAACTAGAGAGGTTAGAAACTGAGCCTCGGCGGGAGGTATGAAATGAGTGAGAGTCGCAGAACGTGGCGACTAAGTAGGTTTTTTTTTTTTTTTTTTTATACGGTTCCTTCCCCCGTGGCCCTGTGCTAGGCTAAAGGAACTAGAAATGTTAGAAATGAAGCCTCAGCAAAGGGCATGAAATGAGTAAGAGTCGCAGAACGTGGTGACTAAGTGGGGTTTTTTTTTTCTTTCGGTTCCTTCCCCCATGGCCCTGTGCTAGGCCGAAGGAACTATAAATGTTAGAAAGGAAGCCCCAGCGAGAGGCATGAAATGAGTGAGAGTCGCAGAACGTGGCGACTAAGTGGGGTTTTTTTTTTTTTTAAATGATGTGAGTGGGATACTGACCGGCCTGGCCCCCCGGCAGACAATTTGTTGTCAACAGAAGCACATGTCACTTGGTTCCTTGAAGGCTCCATCTGGCTGATCGGTCATGAATTATTCACCATACACCATGAGATCGCCCAGGCAGGGAGCGATGTGTCATCCCTGGTGCTGTCAGTACCCCCCTGTGGAAGGCCTGTCTTACCTGGATGTAACATACTTTGGAAATAGAAGATGACCAGGACGAAGGATCCCAGACAAGTGACCAGCACCATCCTGCAGATCCGATTCATCCTCCTGACCTCCATCAGAGCCTGCTTCATAGTGCGGGGGGGGGGATGGGGGCAGCAAGCCAGGCTGAGCTGCTGGTGGATGGATGGATGGATGGATGGAGCACTGGGCTGCTGCTGGAGGACTTGTCCTACTGTGGGTGCTCCTGTGCTGGACTAACACTGCGCTTCTTATAAAGGATGAATCCCGGGAACCGTGGCCATCCTTAGCTGACCCTGGTGATGGAGTCACATGTCCTCCTCAGTGCCGGGGAGCCCGCTCTGTGTCCAGGGGTGATGCTCCTACCCGGATGCAACATGTATGGACTGCCCGTGACCCCCTCTATGCCGCGATCCCCCTCCTTGTCCCGTGGGTTCCCTCTTCCTCCGTGACCCGTGGAAAGCCTGACTTACCCGTCTCCCTTCGTATCTCTCCCTGCGTAGAGAGGGACGTGGAGATGTTACCGCTGCCTCGTGAAACAGAAAGACCGGAAGTGCCGCACGGAGCTGAGCTGTTCCGGAAGAAGTGCGGCCCCTACAGGTAGGAGGAGGCTGGGTATATATCACCCAGACTCCTCCTACAAATACAGGCTGACGTGCCGTCAGCCTTAACCACTTCCCGCCGGTAGGACGTCCATGGACGTCCTAGACTTTGAGCGGGGATATCTGAATGGTGCCAGCAGCTAGAGACACCATTCAGATATCATTTTTTTCAGCAGGCGATTCTGCACACCACAAGAACGATCATAGCGGCAGTTCAGCCGCTTGATCGTTCTTGTAGGCAGCGGGAGGGGACGTCCCCCCCCTCCCGCCGCCATTCGGTGCTTCTCCCGTGCCGCCCGTACGATCGGCGGCAGGGAGAAGAGATCCGTCGCCGCTGGAGTGTCGTCAGGGAGATGACTGATGACCATCTGGTCACCAGTCATCTCTATGACCCTCGGAGGACCGGGCGCGATGTTATGACGTCACGCCCGGCCCGGCTTTAGTAAACAAAGCCGTGATCACGGCTGGAAAGGCTGGGATCGGAATTTTTTTTTCTGATCTCAGTCTTTCCAGCCTGCAGGAGAGATGTGAGGTCATATTGACCCCACATCTCTCCATAAAGAGTACCTGTCACGCACCATTCCTATTACAAGGGATGTTTACATTCCTTGTAATAGGAATAAAAGTGATCAAAAAAAAAAAATTAAAGACACAGTGTAAAAATAAAAAAATAAAAGTAAAATGAATAATAATAACAAAAAAAAAAAATTAAAGTCCCC
>BLSH010536470.1:855910-865910 GCA_018402905.1 Glandirana rugosa | reverse complement strand
GCATTTATGGGCACTGATGAGGCTGCATTTATGGGCACCGGTGAGGCTGCATTTATGGGCATCGGTGAGGCTGCATTTATGGGCACCGGTGAGGCTGCATTTATGGGCACCGGTGAGGCTGCATTTATGGGCACCGGTGAGGCTGCATTTATGGGCACCGGTGAGGCTGCATTTATGGGCACCGGTCAGGCTGCATTTATGGACACTGGTCAGGCTGCATTTATGGGCACTCGTGAGGCTGCATTTTTGGGCACTCATGAGGCTGCATTTTTGGGCACTCATGAGGCTGCATTTTTGGGCACTCATGAGGCTGCATTTTTGGGCACTCGTGAGGCTGCATAACAAATCTTTTCAGGTATGCCACGAAAATGTTTACATCTTTTTGGTGCGCTGCAAGATAAAAAGTTTGAGAAACACTGGTCTTACAACAACTGCGGGCACCGCTCCTGCTAGCAGAGCTTTGAGGTGTAGTGCAGTAGATATCACTCCACTATATATTGCTGCCGGAACTACAGAATGCGGCCGCTTGCTCAGTCTGTGACTGTCTTCTCCCTCTGCAGCCGACGCCTGCTCAGGTGCAAATGACAAAAGTAGTCCCACTATGTTTGACGCTTTGTGGACAGTGGGTCGGCAAGCCGATGTCGCAATCTACCAGTCATCTGGACGCTGTCAACTGTTATGATCGCGATCGACCGGTTGCCGACCCCTGAAGTTTATGCAAATGTTCAGACTGATTCAAGAATTTAATATGGAGTATGTACAGTATGTCTAATATAATCTTAACATTAAAGAAACTTTCATTCCTTTGAAAACTGCTACATTACCTTGATAAAAGTATGTGCCGGCTGTCCAAAGAAGAACAAGAAAGATGGGATAGAACTCTATGCAGTTTTGCCTAAGAACAAAATAAAACATATATGTTGTTTTGAATTTACTACATGGCTCCATTCACACATTGCTCTGTAAATAATGCCTGCATGTTCTACAGGAAGCATTTTATTAGCAATTCATGTGAGTATAACAATAAGGGTCTCATCTTTGAAGAACAAGGGGCAGCACTTTTCTCATATACAGCACTATTTTTGTTTCATCTTTGTGGTTCATTGATTTAGTCACTTATCAGCATTGCCACTTTAGCCCATACCCATTGACATAACATAGGGGGCTTGGCAGAGGCAGAGATTTCTGCTATAATTAGAGCTACATCATAACCAGAAACTTACTGTGCACGGAATGTCCTCTCAAATTCTGGAGGTCCAGTGACTGCTGGAGGCATGATCTTGTGTTTCATTCTAGACCTCCCCACAAGTCTGGCATAGTACCCTATCACAAAAATAGTGCATGCAAATAAAATGAAAAACGCATTTTGAACAAGTTTCACAAATATATACATTTCTAAAAAAAACTGGATGCATTTAAAGAAATGTTGACATGCTGAATTAAAGTAATATTAAAGTGGTTCTAAAGGCAGAAGGTTTTCTATGCATTCTATGCATTAAGTTAAAAAAACTTCAGTGTGCAGTAGCCCTCCTCAGCCCCCCTAATACTTACCTGAGCCCCATCTTGATCCAGCGATGTTGTACGAGAGCCTTGGTTGTCTGGGACTCACCCTCCTGATTGGCTGAGACACAGCCATTGGCGCCCGCTGCTGTCAATCAAAGTTAGTGAACCAATAAGGAGAGAGAGAGCTGTTTGCTGTGCGAGCACTCGGCAGGAGGGAGGGCCCAGGAGCACCGGTGCGGGACCTGAGAAGAGGAGGATCTGGGCTGTTCTGTGCAAAACCACTGCACACAGCAGATAAGTATAACATGTTTTTTATTTTTAAACAAAAAAAAAAAAAAACAAGACTTTAATATCGCTTTAACCACTTGCCGACCAGCTACCGCATATTTACTGTGGCAGGTCAGGTCTATTGCACAAAATCACTTACCTGTACATAATTTTGCGCAATAACCACTGGGGGGCGTGCGCACGCTGATTGGACACAGGAGGAGCCAATAAGCGGGTCCAGTGGATGCAATGTCCGTCGACCACCTGCCATCGCTCCCCACAGAGATAGAACGGCAGTCTGCCAATGTAAACAAGGAAGACCGCTATTCTGTCAGGCACAGACACTGACCTTGTGTTCCTGCTAATCTGGAACATGGATCACTGTGTCCATGCAGTGAGCCCACCCCCCCCCCCCCCCCCACAGTAAGAAAGCACAAACAGGGAACACACTTAACCCTTTGATCTCCCCTGATGTTAACCCCTTCCCTGCCAGTGTCATTTATACAGTGTAAGTGCATATTTTTAGCCCTGATCACTAATAATGTCACTGGTTCCCGCAAAAGTGGCAGTTAGGTGTCCGATCTTTCCACCGCAATGTCGCAGTCCTGCTAAAAATCGCTGATCACCGCCATTATTAGTAAAAAAAATAAATAAAAATGCCATAAATATATCCTAGATTTTTTAGATGCTATAACTTTAGAGCAAACCAATCACTATACGCTTATTGAGATTATTTTTTACCAAAAATATATAGCAGAATACATATTGGCCTAAATTGATGAAGAAATTAGATTTTTAAAAAATTTTTATTGGATATGTTTTATAGCAGAAAGTACAAAATATTGTTTTTTCTTCAAAATTGTCACATTATTTTTGTTTGTAGTGCAAAAAATAAAAACTGTAGAAGTAATCAAATACCACCAAAAAAAAGCTCTAATTTTATTTGGGTACAGCGTTGCACTACAGCGCAATTGTCAGTTAAAGTAACGCAGTGCAGTATTGCAAAAAATGGCCTGGTCATTAAGGGGGTAGAACCTTCCAGTCCTTAAAAAGGAAGTAAACCCTGATGGGGTTTACTTCCTCTGTATTCCCCTGCAAAGTAAAAGCATAATGGGCTACTATGCATCGCATAGTAGCCCATTATGTGTCACTTACCTGCAAACGAAGCCTGCGATGTCCCCTGTGCAGGCAGCGTCCATCTTCAGCCCCTCTTCCTTCTGGGGCCGCGACTCTGGCTCCGTGACTGGTCAGAGTCATGCGACATCACTCCCACGCATGCGCGCGGGAGCCGCCAGTCACGGCACAAATGAAGTGAAGAGCGTGCCGTTTCTTCACTGTGTGTGTGCCGAATGACGTCGGCAATGGCAGTACATTGTATATCTCCTGAGGCGTGTAGGTTTAGGAGATATGCAGGGAACCTACAGGTAAGCCATATCATAGGTTAAAGTGGTTGTCAAGGGTTGACAACCACTTTCAGTGGTTAAACCCTCAGTTTTTGAAGCACTTTCAACAGCTAATTTAATAACTTACTGATTGTGCAGCTTCTATATCTTTTAATCCTTGCCAGTGTTCCGGTTTAAGTTGGTGCCATGACTGCAGCCCAGAGTTTCCTGTTTTAGGTTGGCTCCTTTCTTTTGCAGGATCCTAAGGCTGCATTCACACAGGGGCGATCCGACTTCAGGCACGACTTTGCTAGGCAACTTGCAGGCTACTTGCAGGCTACTTGCAGGCTACTTGGAGGCAACTTGGAGGCAACTTGGAGGCAACTTCAAGCTTGACTATGCCAGGCGACTTTGCCTGTGGCCAATCAGAGCGGGGAGGGAGGTGGTTGTCCTGGATAAATTCTTTTCTTTTAGTCGCTTCCATGTAGATGGGGGATCCGACTTGGAGGCGACTTCAATTGAATCCTATGGGCACAAGTCGGATAGAAGTCGCCTAGAAGTAGTACAGGAACCTTTTCAGAAGTCGCCTTGAAGTCGGAGCGACTTCAGTCGCGTATATTAAGACGGCTCCCATTCATTTCAATGGGATTTCAGATGTCAAGCGACTTGGGGCGACTTGAGGCAACTCAAGTCGGATCGCAAGTCGCCCCTATGTGAATGGGCACTTAGTGTTGGGTAAGAATTATAACAAATAGTTTGCCGTGGAATATTTATTTTATTGTGTTCAATGTGTTAGGTTAAAAATGCTGAGGGTTTAATACTACTTTAAGTAGGAAAGAGGGACAATAGTTTGACTATTAGTGGTCATACATGGTAAGTTAGTCTGTCTGACAACTTTGGGTCCAGACAGTGTGATCTATCAGATTAGGCTATATGTAGTGTAGCACTGCCCCCTTGGGGGTTGTTTGGTAATGCATGTTCTCCTGTGCCACCATGACCCTGTGAACTATCCAGCCCCCCTGACACTAGGTTCAGACATGTTATGTATACCTTTAAATGACACATGGACACAATGCAAGTAGTTTCAACTCTCTCTGATTTTACTTATTCAAGAAGAGAGATTTAAATGAAGTATTGGTCAGCCAAATCCTGATTACAGCCAAGACTAGGTTGAAGTGATGCTTGCTGCAATAACAGTTAGTAATGACAAGTGAATGATAACAATATCCACAGTCACAATGCAAACCCAGAAGCTATTGGTGGATGTAAGGAAATGCTCCTGTATAAATAGGTACCCCAGACAGGCCTATAATACTTTTAATCCTAATGAGAGATAATATACTATAGCTACCAGTAAAGTGTCCCCTTTAAGAGCAAAGCACAATTGTGTTCTAAAAGCAAGGCCTTGCACTGTCTTCACCGGCAGGTTGGAGCTCATAGAACAAGTATTCCTTAATGTAGCAAAGTAATGATGAACAGGGCAAGATAGCTGGTTCTGTCTTATAGCAATCCTCTATGTAATCCGGATAAATGTTGTCTGTGCACAGTGTTCAGAGTGTAGTACTTATAAAAGCCAATGGGATTTGTGGGCAAAGGCCCCCTCACCAATCCTGATAACGAATGGCAGCCTCCCAAAGGGGGGGGGGGGTGATCAAACGATTTCTCCTTGCTGCAGATGGGAAGAGATGGCGCTCACTCTGCTGACCAGTTCCAAGGGCGTCCCTCTGAAAGCAGGTAAGGTCCGGACCCTCTGGGGCTGGAGCTATAGGCTGTGTATCATATGGTAGGTCATAATCTCCTCACACAGTGGCGAGATGGTGCTCACGTCCAGGAAACAAGATAGCGTGGGCCTGGTCAGCAGGTCCCCTTATAGTCTCTCCCATAATTCTCTCGTGGAGTGAATGGATTGCTGGGAGATGTAGTCCATAGTCAGTCCTGCAATTCAGCGATGCTTATTACGAAAACTACAACTCCCACAATGCTTTCCTCTGTGCTCAGAAATTATGTCAGCCCAGCACTAGGGGGACACAGGAGCAGGCTGGAACAATGGGAGGCAAGTCTGCAAAGTCAGATAACCGTAGTCCGCACCCCCGGCTACATAGCATTTACCTGGGCCAAAAATCCCACTTGTATGGAGAACAATATAAATAACAACTGAGACATGAATAGATTGTTACACAATTGGATTGTCATCCTACATATCCAATATATAAGATGGGGAGTAATTGTGATCCATATTTCTATTAAAATTAGAGTTTTTTTATCGTCACAGAATAGCAACTTAATCTGCAAATAATCAATTACAGGTTCTTACACAATGTTACCAAGACAACTGACGACACCGCTCATGACAGATACAATCTGGTTTCTACCAGTGTTCTGTAAATGAGATATTGATTCAGCATGTTTCTTATTAAACACTAGTCACATACACTTTGATCATTTATACAATCATTTCCAAATAGGAAGGCCCTCACACTACATAGTTGTTGGTAAACTTAAAGGTGATTGTACAATCAGATTGTAACATGCTCTAGAATAGATGTTAGCAGGTGCAGTTAGCTAGTTTGCCACTAGGTGGCTCTTTCCCAAAACAGTATGGAAATAAGAAATGATGTTAGTGAGTGTTAGGGCCCCTTTTGGCAGTCTTGCTGTAGTGATGTAATGGGTAGAGTTTGTGCCCATATAAATGTTAGGATGGGAGGAGCCTAAAGAGAGGGGACATTGGAGCCAACCAACCCAGAGCCATGTGGATGTAGTCAGCTACTGCCAAAGGTGAGGTAGTTCAACGCCCAGGACCAGCTGTAGTCACTCTGACTCTGTAATGGTTGTCTATAGACTGTGAGCGGCATGCAAATATTTTAGGCCAGGCTATGTGTTCTCTTATGGGAGTACTACTACACCTGGAAGAGGGAGAGTAATATGCGGGAGCGAGCCCGGCTGGGTAAAGCAATGGAGTAGGACATAGAGAGAGACTGCTATACTACAGAAAAGCACCTTGTTAATCTTGGTATGACAGAAGCGAAAGGCTGTTCTAGTATACAGTAAGGTTGGTCCCAACCCTGTGGTGCTTAGGATTGCCACCTCATCCCTTCTAAACCGAACACATATTAATTACACAGGTTCTGTGGCTGATTAAGGTGGTAATTAACCACTTCAGCACCGGAAGAATTTCCCATGTTAGGAGCAGAGCACTTTTTGTGATTCGGCACTGCGTCGCTTTAACTGACAATTGCGCGGTCGTGCGACGTTGTACCCAAACGAAATTTGCGTCCTTTTTTCCCCACAAATAGAGTTTTTTTTTGGTGGTATATGATCACCTCTGTATCATTTCTGATCACCGCTATAAACAAAAGAAGAGCGACAATTTTGAAAAAAAAAAAAAATTTCTTACTTTTTGCTAAAATACAAATCCAAAAAAAAAATATAAAAAAACATTTTTTTATCGGTTTTGGCCGATTTATATTCTTCTTCATATTTGTGATTAAAAAAATTGCAATCTGCGTTTATTAGAAACATAGAAAATTGATTCATTGAATTCATTTCTGGGGTTTTTATTTTTTTTTTATTTTTTAATAGTAATGGCGGCGATCTGCGATTTTTAGCGGTACTGCGATATTGGGGCTGACATGTCGGACATTTTTGACACTTTTTTGGGACCAATGACATTTATACAGCGATCAGAAATTTAAATGTCCACTGATTACTGTATAAATGCCATTGGCAGTGAAGGGGTTAACCTGCAGGGGGAGATCTAGGGGTTAACTGTGTTTCCTGGGTGTGTTCTAACTGTGGGGGGGTTGGGCTACCATGGGCATAAGAGATCTAACTGATCCCAGTGACAGGGATCAGTAGATCTCCCATTCCCCCACTAACAGAGCGGGGAACCGCCGTGTTTACATCAGCGGTTCCCCGTTCTTTGCCTGTGGCCGCTCATCGCAGCTCACTGGCGGACATCGGGTCCGCCCGAGCCACGGGCACACTCCCCAGGAGTGCGGCGGGAGCATGCACCCCCTAGCCGCGACTCGCAGATCGCCGCTTTTTTAAGGCGATTCGCGCCCAGTGTCCACACTGCCGCCGTAAATAGACGGTAGGCAGTGTGGAACTGGTTAAGCTCACTTGGTGCTTTATCTGCATTAAATTAGCCTCAGAACCTGTGTAATTCATATGTGTTCGGGTTTAAAGGGATGAGGTGGCAACCCTAGTGGTGCTCCTAAGGGGGAATAAGGGAAAGCCCGCTTTCAATTGACATCACAGACCTGCTCTTGATCATATTGTTGGGATCCACCCAGCTATCCGACTGAATGCTAGCTCTGGTTCTCAGTGCGCATGGCTGAGAGCCAAAGGCAGCTGTGACTGCCCCTTCCCCAGCCCAGGGCTCCAGTGAGCGGTGACTAACAGTCACTGCTCTCCGTTCTGAGCAGACCGAGAACTGAGTGATCAATGGTCATGTAATCACTCAGTTCTCAAGTTTTAGAACAAGGGAAAGCTGCAGCATTACACCTATGCTGCAGCATACAGGTGATTTTGTGTGTGTGAGTGGCTTTTTTTTTTCATAACCACAAACGTTTTTAAAAAATTGCAGCGACGTGGCTGAAAATAAAGCTCCTTATCCTGGCATAAATAGTCATAAATTGAGCTTCATATCTGAAGTAGTGCATGAGAGGTTATTGTACCTTCCACATTTTTGTTTAAGAGCAAGGTACATGACAAGTGCACTGTGTTACATGATTGCACAACACTGTCCTATGGGGTTAGGCCGTCAGGAAGTGACACTCTGCTCTATATTCTATTTGCTAGTTTGAACACATCCTACAGGGCTACGTTATACTGACCTCTCTACATACTACAAATTTAGGCATATAATAATCAGATACATGTTATCTTACCTTGCTGACATGCAGAAAGCAGGGAAATAACAGCAACAAGAATAATATCGTCTCCCATCATTCAGCAGGTTCAGGATCTGGGCATGCAAAACGAGTTACGTAAGCCAACAGATCATGACACACCTTAGTAGGCGGCACTCTTATTGGGATAACATTCTTTTTACATGCAGGTTTGTGTGTTAGGGGTTAAAGCATTCCTGCAGTTGCTTCCATGGTTGCAGAGCAGGAAAGACCAGCATAGTTTGCAATTCTGTGTAACCTAAGATGAGACAATAATTAGACAGGACCTTGTCAGCCCTCCTCAACACACAGACCATGAAGAATTAAAGCACAAGAATGGTCACAAGCACCTCAATGCACTTTACACAAATACACCACAGTATACATGTGCTTCATTACATCACAATGTACCGATGTGAAACATCTATGGTTTGTCGCTTCAGTACATCACAACGTACCATAGGCGTGCGCACATAGGGTGGCAGGTGTGCCTTGGCACACCCTAATCACCCTGTACTTTGCAGATTACCCCTGCTGCCTGGCTGCAGAGAAAGGGACTGGGGAATCTCTGTCCTCAGTCCCTTTCTCTGTCTCAAAAGTGAGACACCAGGGGTCTGTTTAAACCCCTGATATTTCATCAAAGGCCCCCAGCAGGGCTCCTAAATAAGATTGTAAAAATATATATATATATAATATTGTAAAAAATAATAAAAAAATAAATAAAATAAAATAAAAATAACCTACTGACACCGACCTCTGCTCTTCTGACATATATATACACACACACACTCATGTTTGTTTTCGCTTTGTGGTGTACACTCTAATGCAATAGGCTGCGCACACCTATGCAACATACAGATGTGGACCATCTATGGTTTGTGGTGCACAGCCTAAAAAAAAAAAAATTCAAATGAATGAGTTGCCTTACCACAACACACTTTAATGCAAGGCACAATGCACATGCAGTAATAATAACCTAAAGAATGGATGAAAAATAAATCTAACATAAACGTGGAGGTTAAATAGTGCATTTTTATATACGGATCTATACACTGGATTTGGTTTCAAAGGAGCGTCAGTTGGAAGCAGTGTTGTTGTTTTCAGGGTCGGCCCTATTCACACCCCAGCATTTTGTAGCTTGAGCCCTGGTTCAGACTTGTGCGATGCGGGAAACAGCGCTATTATAGAGCCGCTTCCCGCATCGCTCCTCTCTCGCAGTCCGTTCACACTGCCTTCTGCGAACCGCTGGCGGGTGTCATTACAAAAGTTAATGGCAACTCCAGTTTTCTTCAAATATCGCAGTGAGAACTGTGCACTCGCACATGAATCGAATTGCATGGGTGAGAACACCCATGAGATGTGCTTGTAGTGCGGGAAAAAAAGGTACATGTATCTTTTTTTTTTGTGAATCGAATGCGTGTTCAGCCATACAAGTATATGGCTAAACTCGCACTGCTCAGAGATCACATGTGATCGGCACCCTCAGGCACACAATCTCAGACCCACCTTTCCTCAATAGGGGAAACACCCCTAAATAGGGGTGTTTTTGTCGTTTTTTATTTTTTGGAGAACTTGGATAGGGTTGAGGGAATTGGGTGGGATAATCCCAGTGGCGTCACTAGGGTTGGTGTCACCCGGTGCTGAAAAACATGGTGTCACCCCATCCACCAACTATAGTCCCCCCTCAGTATAGACCCACCACTAAGTACAGACCCCCCTCCTGCAGTATTTACCCCCCAGTATAGACCCCTCTCCGTCATCATAGACCTCCCTCCCTCAGGACAGACTCCTCATCAGTGCAGACCATTCCTCCTTCAGTGCAGACCACCTTCCTTCAGTGCAGACCCCCCTCTATAAGTGCAAACCACATATATCAGAGCAGACCCCCCTATCAGAGCAGACACCCCCCCCCCCTTTATCAGAGCAGACCCCCCATCTGAGCAGACCCCCCTCTATCAG
>BLSH010536470.1:830754-849922 GCA_018402905.1 Glandirana rugosa | reverse complement strand
AGTATTATTGTTCAATAAAGAGTGTGTGTCGTATACGTATGAAGGTTAATGTGGGGTTTTATGTAAGACGATGAACGGGGCTCATACCGCTATGGTGTACACACTCTGAAAAAATGTCGGACCGGTGTATCTCTCCAGGTTGTACGTCCCTCGTGGCAGTACGTAAGGTCCTCGTATTTAAAGTGTAGATTAAAGGATTGTTGGATAATGTGAAAACTTCCGGGACCTCGTGGTCCTTTCACCTTAATGGGTGTTTTACTGGGGAAAAACCTTACGTTTGTGGGGTTGTATATAAGATACTCCGTAATACTCGGAAAACATGCAAAAAAAAAGAAGTTTTCATTTTCTTACCACGTTTTCGGAAGACTTGTGGAAAAAAATGAACCGTACAAAAGGCTCATAATGCCTCATAGAATATATGTTGGGGTGTTTGCATTCCAAAAAGGGGTCATTTTGTGGGTAATTCCACTTTCCTGGTGCTCCAGGGCCTTCAAAAGTGTAATAGGTTGTTAGGAAATTAGATGTGAAATTTATGCTCCTGGAATGCATGACGGTGCTCCCTGCATGTTGGACCTCTCTATGTGGCCAGGCTGTAAAAAAGTCTCACACATGTGGTATCGCCATACTCGGGGCAAGTAGCAGAATGTATTTTGGGGTGTAATTGGAAGTATGCATATGCTGTGTGTGAGAAATAACTTGTTATTATGACAATTTTGTGTAAAAAAAATAATAATAATAACTTCTTAACTTTCCCAAGAATTGTGGGAAAAAATTACAACTTCAAAAAACTCGCCATGCCTCTTACCAAATACCTTGGACTCCTGTGCGAGTTTGCTCCGATTGCGATGCAAATTCAGCCATACAATCTCTATGGCTGAATTTGCATCGCACAGAGACCGCAGATGGTTCACACTGCAGTTCGGTGCGAATCGTATGCGATCTCTGAGATCACTGCAGTGTGAACCCAGCCTTAGTCGCAAAAAATAAAAATCCCAGTGGTGATTAAATACCACCAAAAGAAAGCTCTGTTTGTGTGAAAAAAAATATAAAAATTTTGTTTGAGTACAGTGTTGCATGACTGAGTAATTGTCTTTCAAAGTGTGAGAGCACTGAAAGCTGAAAATTGGTCTGGACAGGAACGGGGTATAAATGTTCTGTATTGAAGTGTTTAAATGAAACTTCCCCTTTTGGGTGAAGTCCTGCTTAATGCTGGGTTCACACTGCAGCGATCTTAGAGATCGCATATGAATTGCACCGCACTGCATTGTGAGTCACATGCGATCTCTGTGCAATGCAAATTCAGCCATAGAGATTGTATGGCTGAATTTGCATCGCAATCGGATCAAACTTGCACAGGGACCCTTTTTTATTGCAGGGTCAGAATGGAATCATAATTATGTGTTCCGATTCCTGTGCGAGTTTGCCGTTCGCACTACGATATGCGAACTGAAAAGGGGGTGTCGTTAATGTATTGACACCTCCCTTCAGTTCTCATATGGCAGTGTGAACTGCTGCCGGGAGGCAAGCAATGCGGGAACCTAAGCCCAGGTTCACACTGAGTGCAGGAATGAAATCGTGCGAGTTGAGCTGAAATCCCACCATTTCATTCCCGCATGTCAGTTCCGATTTCAGCTGCGATTTCACAGGCATCCGCGCGGGTTTCTGCACAGATGTCTATGGAAATCACACCAGTAAATCGCAAAAAGTAGTACAAGAACTACTTTTTGAAATCGATGGGCACCACAAGTGCAGCGTCACACCGATTAGGACAGTGCCATTGCCGGCTATTGCCGCCGATTTGGCATGCGATTCGACATGTCAAATCGCATGCCAAATCGTGTCAGTGTGAACCAGGGCTAAAGCTCGTTTCACACTTGTGCGACACAGTTTTACCGCAATTTTTTGCCGCTATTTTACCGCAATTTGGATCAGTACGACTTTGGTCTGACTTTGTTGCAACTTTGGCACAATGAAAACATATTACAAAGTCGTACAGAAATGGTACAAAAATCGCATCTATATTATTCAGGTGCGATTTGCATGAGACTTTGAGGGTTTAACATTGAAGTCTATGGACCTCAAGTTGCATCAAAGTTGGACCAAAGTAATGTAGGGACTACTTTGAAGTCGGCATGACTTGAAGCCTTACAGATATGAATGGCACTCATTGGAAATAATGGGAAACGATTTGTCATGCGACTTTGCAGTCCCAAGTCGCAGGGCAAGTCGCATAAGTGTGAGGTGATTTTACAGCAATTTTGACGCAATTTTGGATCAGTGCGACTTTGATCTGACTTTGTTACAACTTTGCCACAATGACAACCTATTACAGAGTCGTACAGAAGTAGTACAGAAATGGCATCTATATTATTCAGGTGTGATTTGCATGAGACTTTGAGGGTTTAACATTGAGGTCTACAAACCTCAAGTTGCAGCAAAGTTAGGCCAAAGTAATACAGGGACTATGCTGAAGTCGGCACGACTTTAAGGCCCCTTTCACACTTATGCGACTTGTCCTGCAACTTGGGACTGCAAAGTCCCATGACAAGTCGTTCCCCATTATTTCCAATGAGTACCGTTCATATCTGTATGACTTTGAAGTCGTGCCGACTTCAAAGTAGTACCTGCATTACTTTGGCCCAACTTTGATGCAACTTGAGGTCCAAAGAGTTCAATGTTAAACCCTCAGCCCGGGTTCAGACTGGTGCGATGTCAGAGATCGCATGTGATTCGCACCCACACTGCGGGTGCTGATCACATGCGATCTCTGAGCATTGCAAGTTCAGCCATACACTCGCATTCGATTCACAAAAAAAAAAAATGTACATGTACCTTTTTTTTTCCCACACTAGAATCGGATCGCATGGGTGTTCTCACCCATGCAATCCGATTCATGTGCCAGTTCACAGTTCTCACTGCAATCTGTGAACAAAACTGGGGGGGGGGGTGTCATTAACTTTGGAATGACACCCGCCAGCGGTTCACAGAAGGCAGTGTGAACTGCCGGTGGGAGTGATGCGATGCGGGAACCGGCACTGTAATCGTGCTGGTTCCCGCATCGCCCATATGTGAACCAGGGTTCTAAGTCGCATGCAAATCGCACCTGAATAATATAGATCCGATTTCTATATTATTTCTGTATGACTTTGTAATATGTTTCCATTGTGCCAAAGTTGCAACAAAGTCATACTGATCCCAAATTGCGGCAAAATCGCTGCAAAATCATGGTAAAATCACATCACACAAGTGTGAAAGGGGCCTAAGTTGTACAGATATGCATGGTACTCATTGGAAATCATGGGGAACGACTTGTCATGCGACTTTGCAGTCCCAAATCGCAGGACAAGTTGCACAAGTGGGAAAGGGACCAAAGCAAGCATCAGTAGTCAATGAGAGGAAAAAATGCCTTGTGTTGGTGGTTAACAGGAGGAAAAAATACCCAGAGTCAGTGGTCAGTGTCTGTGCCCCCATGCGTTGATCATCAGTGCCTATGCCCCCCTTACATAGGTGGTCATTGTTTGTGCCCCCCTACATTTGCAATCAGTACTTGTGGGCCTTTGGATTGGTGGTTAGTGTCTGTGTCCCCTTTACATTGGTGATCAGTATTTGTTTCCTCTTACCCACATTACACTGGTGGTCAGGATGCCCCCATTTACATTGGTGTTCAGGGTACCCCACTTTAGTTGGAGGTCATTGGGAGCAGTGTAACCCTTGATCTGCAGACTGGGAGGAAGTGCAGGTAGAGGAAGAGAATTGGCGGCAGAGGAGGAAGGGGCAGGCTTTTAAATGTAAACACAAGTTGTGTTTACATTTGTGAACTCTAAGATTGGCCATCACTGCAATCACATGGCACAGAGACACTCTGATTGGCTCTGTGCCTCCTGTGAACAGATGACCCGATTGTCTCCTTGTACTGCTTCTTCAGCTTGCACATAAGCCCTGCCATACAAGGACTGAAAATGCTTATATTGGGTCAAATGCAAGTACTTTCACTGCCTGCTTTTAAAAAATCTGTTTAATAATCAGTGCATTTAGAGTTGCATTATTTAGCGTCTTTTACTGTATATCTGTATTGAGTTTAGCTTTAATGCTTAACAGGAATGACTTTAGGAACTGAAGTCAGATTTTGTGTATTAGAGCTCCGATGATTCTAGGCTCTCGAGGAGCTTGGGCAGACACCTTATAAGATGTGCACCCAGGTACCTACAAGGCTGGATCACACCAGATGCAGTCCAGTGCATTTTTTTCTGCATCAAAAATGCATGGACAGTAGATTATATAGGTTCCAATGGCCTAGTTCACACCAGTTCCAGTGCAGAAAAAAGTATAACATGCTTCAAAGGAACGCACCAAAATGCATCTAAATGCATAAAAAAATGCATTACAGCAAAGAAAGCCCTGGGGTTTGTGAAAAAAAGAGGAAAAACTCACAGTAATGCAGCAAAAATGCATATGCATTTCAGATGCGTTTCTGTGATATGAACCGGCCCTTAAAGTCTTATTACACCCAAAACAAAAAATGTAAAATATTGCACCTTACCAATCATTAGATGTGATGTCTGCATTGTTTTTCTTTTTTTATGCATTTTTCCCTCGGCTTCCACCTGATGCTCTGGCCAGTAACACCTCTTTTATTGGAGTCCCCTCACTCTGGATGAAGGAGCACATGAGGCACCTTTGTACAGCAGCATTGTCAGCCTGGAGGGGAGTGTTAGATGTAATAGCAGATTTAAATACACTAACAAATTGAAGCCAAACTCTAGTTGACAGTTTATAAGCAATTACTGCAACAGTTTCTTTTCCCTTTTGGGATAAAGGATTTACATAAATGAAAGCTGATAATTGTAAGCACCCCTGTAATTGGTAAATAGTTTGTCTCATGCCTGTAACTGATACAATCTGCAAGAGAGCTTGTTCTTTTGAAAAATAACAGACTTACTGGCTGGATCACCAGATGAAAATAGAAGAAAGGAAGCCTAAAAAAGAAAACGAATGCAGCCACTACATCTGGGAATTGGTAAGCTGTAATATATAAATGTTTGCTTTTGGGTTTAATACCGCTTTAATATCTAAATCTGTTTTCAGCTGCCAGTGGACTGCATTCTTAGTAAGTTTAATTTTCTCTAAGGCTTGATTAGTGATGCATACTGATCAAACTGTCCTATGAACACGAAATGGAAAGCTAAATGCTTTAAAATGTGTAGTCTTGTGCTTTCAAAGGACACACTGTGCTTGTATATGAACATTAACTATGAATATAAATCTATGCAATGGTTAGCAGAGCTTTACAGACATTAAAAGAGAGCTTTGTCTCCTCCTGGTGGCTAAAATGAATGCTGCAAATTTTCTAGCAAGCCTCTCAGAAAACAATTAGAGTTAGTAAATAAGTGATGTAAATAAGTAATTTAAGCACAAAATAATCAGATCACTGAAGGAAATCTGAATGTACACACTCCCACAGATTTACCGCAAATCATAATCCACATTATCTGCTGCTTACAATAACATTACATTAGTGGGTAACATAGAGAAGTGGTAAAGCTGAGAGTGAACATACTGTATACTTTTTACTTTAGGAGAGCTTTATTCCTCTTTCAATGCCACTTTGCGACACAAGCCAAGGAACAAAAATGGTTTGTACAAATTTAAAATAAATAAGATTAGGTTTGGTTGGCATGGGTTAAAATGATCACAGCAGCCACCTTTTTTGCAGATTTATAATTGCTAAAAATGTGAATGATATTGTATTTGCTTACGTATTTGATGTTTGCACAGTAAAATAAAAACGTGTCCAGATTATCTAACATCATTGCTGTTCTTGGGATTCATTTTGGGAGAAAAGTTTTTTCTAATGTTATAGGAGACATATCCTATATACAGTATACATCGTATATATAGTATCTCACAAAAGTAAGTACACCCCTCGCATTTTTGTAAATATTTTATTATATCTTTTCATGTGACAACACTGAAGAAATGGCACTTTGCTACAATGTAAAGTAGTGAGTGTACAGCTTGTATAACAGTGTAAATTTGCTGTCCCCTCAAAATAACTCAACACACAGCCATTAATGGCTAAACCGCTGGCAACAAAAGTGAGTACACCCCTAAGTAAAAACAACATCCAAATTGGGCCCAAAGTGTCAATATTTTGTGTGGCCACCATTATTTTCCAGCACTGCCTTGACCCTCTTGGGCATGGAGTCCACCAGAACTTCACAGGTTGCCACTGGAATCCTCTTCCACTCCTCCATGACGACATCACGGAGCTGTTGGATGTTAGAGACCTTGCACTTCTCCACCTTCCATTTGAGGATGCCCCACAGATGCTCAATAGGTTTTAGGTCTGGAGACATGCTTGGCCAGTCCATCACCTTTACCCTCAGCTTCTTTATCAAGGCAGAGTTTGTCTGGGAGTTGTGTTTGGGGCCGTTATCATGTTGGAATACTACCCTGCGGTCCAGTTCATTCATGGCATTCATGGTTCCCTCAATGAACTGTTGCTCCCCAGCGCCGGCAGCACTCATGCAGCCCCAGACCATGACACTCCCACCACCATGCTTGACTGTAGACAAGACACACTTGTCTCTGTACTCCTCACCTGGTTGCCGCCACACACGCTTGACACCATCTCAACCAAATAAGTTTATCTTGGTCTCATCAGACCACAGGTCTCCTTAGTCTACTTGTCTTCAGCATACTGTTTGTGAGCTTTCTTGTGCATCATCTTCAGAAGAGGCTTCCTTCTGGGACGACAGCCATGCAGACCAATTTGATGCAGTGTGTGGCGTATGGTCTGAGCACTGACAGGCTGACCCCCCACCCCTTCAACCTCTACAGCAATGCTGGCAGCACTCATACATCTATTTCCCAAAGACAACCTCTGGATATGACACTGAGCACCACTTCTCAACTTCTTTGGTCGACCATGGCGAGGCCTGTTCTGAGTGGAACCTGTCCTGTTAAACTACTGTATGGTTATGCTGCAGTTCAGTTTCAGGGTCTTGGCAATCTTCTTATAGCCTAGTCCATCTTTATGTAGATCAACAAGTCTTTTTTTTTTTTGAGATCTTCAGAGAGTTCTTTGCCATGAGGTGCCATGTTGAACTTCCAGCGACATGAGAGAGTGAGAGCGATAACACCAAATGTAACACACCTGCTCCCCATTCACACCTGAGACCTTGTAACACTAACAAGTCACATGACACCGGGGAGGGAAAATGGCTAATTGGGCCCAATTTGGACATTTTCACTTAGGGGTGTATTCACTTTTGTTGCCAGTGGTTTAGACATTAATGGCTGTGTGTTGAGTTATTTTGAGGGGGCAGCAAATTTACACTGTTATACAAGCTGTACACTCACTACTTTACATTGTAGCAAAGTGTCATTTCTTCACTGTTGTTACATGAAAAGATATAATAAAATATTTACAAAAATGTGAGGGGTGTACTCACTTTTGTGAGATACTGTATATATATCTATCTATCCATATATATATATATATATATATATATATATATATATATATATATATATAGATATAGATATATTTAGTAAAGTTCAGGGGGCATGGATCACCAGTGCAGCCGCAACAGGGGGGTCCACAATAAGCTTTCTTTTTCCAAGAGGCAAACAAAAAAATTCGTCCAGAAACAGAACTATCGCTTCTCATCAGGGCAACAAAATAAAATTTGCTTGTTTTCAGCACAAATGCAATTAAATTATGCCCCACCATCTCAGAGCTTTTAACCACAGGAGGGATATCACAGTCCAAGAACTTTTGGTTATTTCCCAGCAGAAAGAGCCTTAAACAGTGCTCAGCAGTTCCGCATCTCACACTGCTTCTTTCAGACACCTATGTCACTTATAAAACTCTTACTACTCCTGTGTGCTGTGTGTACTTTCCTGCGTATAAATCCCCTTAAATGTAATATAAATGGAATTTCACCTAAATACTGGGGAGATTTATTACCCATCTAGAACCAAATCTTGGTGACTTGTACATAACCCCCAACCCAGAGGTCATGGAGGCACTTCGGGGCACCCTTCAGCGTGCCAAGAGTTTTTATGCTGTCTCAGGCGTTTATTTCCGCTACCTTCTTCAAGACCTCAAATGGTCCCTATCATCTGGCCCTTTCTACTGTGGTTATCAATACAATCAGGCAGTCCCTTACCTGAAATTGCCTAACTTTAGCTGACCTGTTGTATATACTTCTATGTACCTCCTGAGCACTCTGAAGATGTTCCTTCACTAAAAGTATCATATTCTAAAACAATGTTTGAATAAATGAGCCAATTTCAAATCAGCATATCAAAGGTGATATAAAAACGTCAAACAAACAAGTGTCCTTATAAGGAATTCTTCCAACACAAACCGCTCAAATGTGAAAAATAAATAAATAAATAAGAACAAATACCGTGTCTTAAAGCGGAGTTCCACACTTTTAAAAGTCAGCAGCTACAAAAAGCGTAGCTGCTGACTTTTAATAATCAGACACTCACCTGTCCCTTGCTCCAGCGATGCGGCCGCCCGCTGCCTTACTCCTCTCCCCCTCCTCTGTGCGGCTCTGGCACAGCAAGTGTGGGCGCCCGGCTTTGTCGTCAAAGCCGGGCGTGCACTGCGCATGCGTGAGCCGCGCTGCGTGCTGTGACTGGCCAGTGTATCTTCTGGGGCCTGTGACATGTCCCAGAAGATTGCCGGGAGGGAGGGGGGACAGATGACCTTCCTTCCTGCGCCGCGGTGCTAGGAACCCCCCCCCCAAAAAAATGACATGGCATGTCAGGGGGTCACCTTCACTTAAAGCGGAAGTTCCATTTTTGGGTGGAACTCCGCTTTAAAAAAAGAAGAAATTAGTGTCTTTTTAAAAATCCAAAATAATCCCCTAATGAGAGAGGATGGTAGGAGCAGACACCTGATTCCGTGATAAGGTAAAATTGTATGCCAGTGTTCATAAAGGATCCAAATAGAATGATGTTGAAACAAATCCCTTCACCACATACACACACCTCTTACCAGAGATCATGGATCTCAAATTATAGAGATCACAATTTCTTGCTTTAATCCATAAAGGCTCAGCGACCAGGCTGGGAAAGATGTCTGTTTCACTGATAGTTAAAAGGGATACTTCATAGTACTCATTACACAGAGGTCAGCTTCCAGTTGCTCCCCGTATGTGCGGAGAAAAGAGTATAACCTCGTAGTGCAATATGTTTAAAAAGCATTTATGCAAAAAGCACAGATTACACTTACAATTAGGCAGATTCACAGCAGCATAGGAAACAAGCTAACACACACAGCGGCAGTCAGTTCCAACCTGCTCCTGAGGAATGACGTCACAAATATGGCTTCATTTCAAGCGTTTCCCCGTAACAGGCTTCAAATGGGAAAGGAGGAGCATCATGGGGTACGGATCTCCATCTATCTGTTTTTAAAGGATAGGATCGAATGTCGGCAGGTGTCTCCTCCAGAGGATTGGACAGTCCAAACGAGTCCGCCTAAAAAACTGACAGGCGGACCCAATTGATCCGCTAGTGTGAAAGGGGCCTAAGGGCTCTTTCCCACGTGCGGACTCTGACAGCGGATCCGCCTTCTCAGCGGGGGATCTGTCCAGGTCCGTGTCCACTCAGCTTTTGCAGAACAGACACTGCCTGCTCTACTCTATGGGTGGTCAGATGTAAACAAACTGCCTGTTCATTTACATCCGATTGTCATCCGATCCATTCCATCAGACAGATGGGGAGCAGATCCCCCATCTGTCTGTCTTTAGCAGGTAGGATCAGATTTTGGTGAGTGTAAACAGACACATGTTTATTTACATCCGTTGCTCCATAGAGGGCAAAGGATGGTCCTATCAGGGCTGGGCTCTTAGCCCTCCCTTTTCAGTACTCAGGTTGCTCAGCTGTCAATTAATTGCCAGCACTCATCGTTCCACTGTAGCTCACCTGGTGATCACTTTGATCAAACAGATCTTGAAACTCTCTGCTGTGTTCCTATTGAAGACTTGCCTGGCTGACATCCCTTTTGGTTCCTGATCCTGTCTTCTGCCTCCATCTACGCTGATCTCTGGCTTTTTGGTTTACTGGCTTTTTCTGACTACCCGCTTTGGCTATCGTACCCTGACTATGTTTTGACTATGTTTACTATTTGTACCATTTTGCACCATTACATTAAAAGTTGGGATTTTAACTGCATTTTCTGTCACCGTCTGATTCATAGACAGAACGCATAAAAATGATTGAGATTGTAGTGATCACTCTGTGAGGTTCATTACCACCTTTTATTTCCAATATATAAAAATGGAGAAAACATTGGCCAGCCATTGGAAAATATTGCAGGAAGATCCCCATCTGATGGCTATCCTCCCAGACAGACCCAGGGTCACTTACAGTAGGGCTCCCAACCTCAAAACTAAGATTGCCCGTAGCAAATTAAAATCTTCCTTATCTGCATCTACCCAGTTGTGTTTGATCCCTATAGTGGGCATTTACCAATATTGTAAAGCTTTGTGCAAAACTTGTAAATGTTTGAAACAAGGGATGAAAACCTTCTACACAAAAGGAAAAACCTACAAGTTAGATAACTTTTACAATTGCGCATGAGATTTTGTCATCTATTGTTTGTCCTTCCCCTGTGGACTGTTCAATGTTGGTCGTACCATCCGCCCCCTTAGACTGCGAGCATAGACGGTCCATAGAAGAAGGGAAATATAAACATAGTGTTTCTCTACACTTTCTAGAATTCCATCAAAAATCCACAGCTGGACTCCAGGTCTGGGTTATTTAACAGATGCCCAAATTCCTTCCTGAGGCTGAGCGCTTCAAGAAATTGTACACCAGAGAAAATTTCTGGATCTACACCCTGGGTACACTCTCACCAGGAGGCCTCAATGAGGGAATTGAAATTGCCACTGTTCTGTAATCTCATGATTCCTATCCTGCCTATCTCTTTTATATGTAGCTGTGGTACAGTTTGATACACACACACATTACTAATGCATATTTTTTGCATATTTCAGGTTCCTGTATACTTTGTCATTTTCACGCATATACTTGGAGTGGCAGGTTTTCCCTCTTTTTTCTGTTAAGTAAGTACAACATTCTAAAATTAGTGTGGTATTACCATATTGTACATAATGGGTCCATACCCATAATACTGTCTCGTTATTGGGCTCATAAGATACACCTATAATTATCTGACCCTCATTATATTGTCACTTTTCAGAAGGCTATATATAAAACAATCTCTAATTAATTTTTAACAGTTTTTGTATGAAATTTGATTAACTATATTTAATACTTTTTTAATCTTGAAGTTATGCTCTATAGTTTAACTAATTCCAAATAATTACCATGTAATTTATTTATTATATTTAATTATTTATTTGGGTCTTTGAATCTGTATAGTGTGCCTTTTTCATTCGTATTTAATACATATACTGTTCATATTTTACTTCATTTTATGTATGTTTTCTGTATTTACAGTATATATTTTTCCTATTTGCATACACTTGTTTAGTACTCCTCATAGTGTGTAGCTTTAAGAGGTTTTCCTACATGTTCCACGGCACATCCCCTTGTTGCTATATATAGTTGTGATTACATCCCTGATCAACAGCTTGAAGAAGGAGCGCAACTGCCGTTACAGTCGCAGTACACATGCTTAGAAGCGCGTCGCAGAGGAGATGATACACATGGCGGGAATTGGCAGACGGTGAAACGTCTACTGAGGACAGCTCATCGGGATGCCCCTTTCTTCTGATGTGCCTATTATCTCCATATCTGTGTGAGTTGCCAATTGTTTTATTCACATTAAATTGTTACTGGTACTACTACACTTTAAACGTGCCTCTTTTTCTTGTACTACTTTCAGCTTCTGCTGGAATTTGCTTCTCTTCCTTCAATGGAGGCAGCCCTCAGTGGATGGACTTTTTATCTTACAGGACTTTTACATATTTTAATATGGACTATTGATTGGGGATTGGATTTATCCCCTATTCCCCATACGGACTGATGTATTTATATCATTTAAACCCACAGGTATATACTGTATATCATTTTGAAAGTTTTAGTCTGCCCTTTTTACCTTGTGTTGGAACTAAGTGAGCTGCCTTGGCTGACTCTGCAGCCTCCCTGTTAAAGCAAAAGTATACATAGAGCGCTTCTCCCTCGCTGTGTCTGGCGGAGGTGCTGGAACGCCGTACCGACATGTTCTGCCAGAAAAAAGCCCTGTCTGTTACCATAGAGTAAGTTAACACCTCGTTGGTTTGGGGGCCCTGGTTTGTACCAACGAGTTGTACTTGCTACTAATCAGCAGCAACAACTGGTTGGTTGGGGCCCGGGTCCCCTACATGTGTATGGTCTGTCCTCCCCTGATGACAGCCCTGGGTAATGTACAGTCATTTTTCTTCACTATACTGTATGTATCGCTCATGCTCAAAGAAGCCGCTGATGTTTGGTTTAGATAGAATGAATATATGAAAGGATTAGAAACACCTATCAAGTATTTTTGTAGCCTCTGTCCCACTGGGGAGATTCCCCTTCATTTTCTGTCCCAGAGACACAATAAACGAGAGGAAATCTCTCCTAAAAGAGTGGAATTTCCATCTTGGAGAGCTGTCATAGGAACATTTGTCACCACAGGAGGATATTCTCTGACCTCTTGCTCTTATGACAACTCCAACTTTTTGGATGTCCCCTTTCCCCCATAAAGATGTCAAACCAGACACATTACTCAGACAAGGCTGTGGCTCTCCAAGTAACCAAGATAGTCACATAAAAATCTGTGGTCGGCTGTCTGGGGGCAGGTTCGGCATCACTGGGGGGGGGCGATGATGTAAGCAAGAGCAATTTTGCCGTGCCGCACTACGCGTGCTGCATTACTACTATCCTTGGGCCACCCAAAGGGCTCCCAGGCCTTTTATAATACTGTAGAGTATACTACGAGGAAAAAAAGGCCCTGTTCGGGTTTTGGCTTGAAGAAAAGGTGGCAACCCTAATTGTGATACAAATGAGTAAAGAAAGCAATCTCATGAATTTTAGTAACACGACTAAGCCAATATAAATTGCCCTTGCGGCCTATGGGTAAGAGACTTCAAATCATGAATGTGAATTGGTGGTCATTATGTGAGAAGAAACACATGTGGCTGCCTTAACTGCATTTAGGAGTCTGCAGCACTTGCAACTTGGGAGAAGGGATGTTATATTGCTGGGAACATCTTCTTAGATTGGTGACTTCAGACAAGTGAAGTCATTCTTCCCATCTGTTTTAGCATTACTCATATATTACATACCCAAATCTAGTATTATTGACTACACTAATCCAGACAGTTTCCTGAAAATGATTAACACACAAATATACAGTATATACACATTGCTGACTCAGTGTTGCTGGAAAGACAGCCTTTCCTTATTAAAGAGTTTGACAAGATAACAGAAATTATGGCAGAATTTGCTTTTATAGCGGAACTAAACTCTCTCAATCAACATTAATCCTTCTTCTACCAGAATTAGTAAAAATATATATTATATTTACTTGTCCTAAACAATTTTTATTACATTTCTGCAGTTGCTTCCTGGTTTCTGGTCTAGGCCAAAATCATGTCATACATCCCAGGAATCTTCAAAGGAATTTTTTCTCCTTCATCTGGAAGAGGGGAGGATGGGTTTTCTCAGCTAAGCACACCCTCCTGCCTGCATGCCTGAGCTAAGGGCAGATGGATTCCAGGCAGTAAATGCTACATGAATCATCTGCCCTTACTCAAGATGGCCATGGCCAGAAACACTAGGAGGTGTTTTTCAAAGTGATTTCTCAACAAAATAAAGCATGGAGACATGGATGAATGGGTGAGTTTGCTGTAAATATTAAAAATGAATAAAAAAGTGTTTGGTTTAGTTCCACTTTAACCGCTTGCTGACCAGCCGCTGCCGTCAGGTCGGCTCTCCTGTGCAAATCGTCGTAGCTGTATGGTGGCTCACGCAGGCGCAGTTGCGGTCAGGAGCACTCGCGCCCACTGCACACTGCGTGCTCGTGAAAAGATTGCCTTCTACAGAGGCAGAAAGGGGATCTGCCAATGTAAACAAGGCAGACCCCCGTTCTGTCAGGGGACATGACAGTGATCTACTGTTCCCAGTGATCGAGAACAGTGAGATCTGTCATGTTCCTGCTAGCCCATCCCCCGTACAGTTAGAACACACATAGGGAACACAGTTAACCCCTTGATCGCCCCCTAGAGTTTAACCCCTTCCCTGCCAATGACATTTATACAGTAATCAGTGACTATTTTTAGCTCTGATCACTGTATACGTGTCATTGGTCCCAAAAAAGTATCAAAAGTGTCCGATCTGTCCGCCAAAATGTTGCAATCCCGTTAAAAATCGCAGATCGTCATCATTGCTAGTAAGAAAAATGATAAAAATGCCATAAATATAGCCCCTATTTTGTAGACGCGATAACTTTTGCGCAAATCAGTATACACCTATTGCGAATTTTTTTTTTACCAAAAATATGTATAAGAATATATATTGGCCTAAACTGATGAATACATTTGTTTTTTATATATATTTTTGGATATGTATTATAGCAAAAAGTAAAAAAAATACATATATTTTCTATAAAATTGACGCTCTTTGTCTGTTTATAGCGCAAAAAATTAAAAGGTGATCAAATACCCCGAAAAGAAAGCTCTATTTGTGGGGAAAAAAGGATGTCAATTTTGTTTGGGTACAACATCGCACGACTGCGCAATTGTCAGTTAAAGCGACGCAACACTGTATCGCAAAAAATAGCCTGGTCATAAAGGGTCAAATCCTGCCAGGGCTGAAGTGTTTAAAGTTGCCCTATTAATAAAAAAAAATCACGCTTCACGTGAATCCTCATGTCAACTTGCCTAAATAGCATTTTAAGTTAAAATGTGCCTTTTTTTCTATAAAGGAAACAAAGAATTTCCTGAGTTGCCTAGCCTAAGCAAGTATAAAATAGGCCCCTTTAACACTGGGGGAGTCCACCAACGGATCTGCCCGCTCAGCAGGGGATCTCTCCGCTGACAGGTCCACGTCTCCTCCGTTGATGCAGTGCAGACACGGACAGAGCCCGCTGTTCTCTATGGAGCTGTTGGATGGAAATGGACCTCTAACTAATGCAGGGCAAAGTAAAAGGATCTAGCACAGGAGTGTTGCTAGGTGTGAAAAAGGCCAGGGGCTTCAGCCCGAAGGTAAATTTGATAATCCCCTGCAGAGATCAGCATTTAGAAAGTTAAAAGAGGCAGGGAGGAAATGTGATATCACCTCCTCTCTGCTTGTCAAATGCCTCTGAAAAGTGACCTGAGCATGGATCACTTTTCAGTGGAGTGGCAGTGCCTGCTGTAAGTGTGTACAATCCTTTGGGCTCCCACTGGTGTGCTGCAGTTTGGCTGCAGTGCTGGTGTACTGGCAGTTTTCCTTAGCAGCAGTCCCATAGACTTTTTTTTAGGTTGTGCGTTTTTGCTGCGTTTTCTAAAAGCTCACCAAAGATGCAGCATGCAGGACTTTTTGAGCACTTTCAGAACATGCGGCAAAAATGTGCATCCTTAGAGAAGTCTATGGGACTGGGGGTAACATGCAGGAAGACTGCGAGGACACCAGCACTGCAGGCAAACTGCAGTACGCCAGTGTGAGCCCACTGCGTGCTAGGGCCAGGTACCGTCATAGGCTGCTGAAAGAAATGTATTTAGCTGCAGATAAGGAAAGAGGGGGATTTGGGAGAGAGAGAGCAGAAAGAGAGGGAGGAGAGGGGAGAGTCTGGCCACAGCTCCCTCGCTCAATTGGAAGGTCCCAGTCAGCAGATTGATGTTCAGGATATGGCTGCTGTCTTCTCAGTTTTAACTTTACCGTGCACAAATCTACTTCACAGGTGCTGCACAGGGGCTGCTCGGAATACAGGTGGGCACAGGGAGAGAGGGGTAGGAGGAGGCAGAGCTGATCCACCCTCTCCCACCCATGTGGAGGAGGCCAACCCCAGGCCTTGGGACTCGGGGCTAATAATTCTCAATGAGCAATACCAGATATGTGGCTTTTTGGGGACCCACTCGGGGCTATAGCCTGGGTCAGCACCCCCCCTCCCGACGCCACTGGTCCAACAACATGTACTCCCCTTACTTCCCACCCCCTCCTCCGCACCATTCAGCTGCTGGGACTAAAGTGATATACTCAGGGATGGTCTAACATATGACTAAAGCCTGGTATACACTAATAGTTTTTTTTTGTGGAACAAAAAAAAAAAAACTATCAGCTCCGGTTTGAGCCACTGTACTAACGATCTGACATTGGTACAGTGATCTCCCCCTCTAAGCTGTTGTGTTCTGGCAGGGGGATGGCCCCCGCCAGAACACGCTGGTCAGCGCTTTCTGCCATTGTATAGAAAAAACATTGTTTTGAAAAAATGGACTTTGAAGGCATGAGTAAAAAATGAATTATAAGCTTTATTTGTTACAAAGTGGCATCCATGTGCCCAAAACATTAGACATCTAAAATGACTTTAAAATTTATATACCACTCAAGCCATGTAGTAAAAGTGACCTACTAGGCCAACAAAGATCCCCAGGGGTGCTGGTCACTAAGTAAGTAAACCAGGACCCTAGGGGGTCAAACACAATGTAGCATACATGTTGCTGGGATGTGTGTGCTCAGGCGCAACCCAATACCTACAATACATTAAAGGGCACTCAAAAAAGCAAACGTTTACTCAAAGCATTGAATCGTAGTGGTTACTCCAGTGTGAATCCCAGCAGCAGGTGTAAGAGAAGGAACTTGCTCAACTAGTTTCACGCTTGAATGGTCCGTGCTTCATCTGGAGCAGTCTAATAAGAAGTAAATACATACATGCCATTGGCTGAGAACGCTGACGGGGAGCCGATCGGCTGCTGATTTTCCAGCATGCTCGTCCGACAGAATAACTGTTTTTTGTCGGACCGGCTGCTATACACACGGCAGAATGTCAGCTGGTTTTTATTCAACCTCCAGACTTTCCACCCGTGTGTACTAGGCATTAGTCCCCCTCATCCATGTAACAACTGTAACACTTAGCTGTGGAAGGGCTACTGAGAATAACCCAGGTGTCCCTTACCTGTTCAGAGTCTGCCAGGCCCAGATACCAATTCCAAAGCACATTGACAAACACTTGAACAGGAGAGAAGCATGGGGGTGCAGGATAATCCAAAAATCACCAGCAGGTAGAGGACAAATTTTCAAGCAAAGTCTTATAGTGGCAGCCTTACATATTTCTAGAGGTAAATTAGGTTTGTTTGATTTGGTTTGCTGGGAAAAAAAGTATGTCTTTTTGCTGATGATACAAAGGAGTGTAATGGGGTTGATACCGTGCAGGTGTCTGTAATATGGAACATGAGTTGGCATTGCTGGAAGATTGGTCAAAGAAGTGGGAAAATGCAGTTCCATGTTTTTAAATGTAAAATAATACACCTAGGGAAAAAGGAATCTCCTGAGAGGGTACAAGATTGGGGATGCAGTGTTGGCCAGCACTACAGAGGAAAAAGAATGGGGGGTACTTTTCAGATGATTGCAAAATGAGCAAAAAGTGTGATCAGGTAGTGGGGCAAGCGAATAGAATTCTGGATGCATCACTAGAGGGATCACCAGCAGGAGGAAGGAGGTCTTGATTCCCCTATATAAATATAAAGATATTAAAGGAGAAGTACAGTAAAAACTCATTTGGCTGAAGTTCTCCTGTGGATCATAGGTGTGCAGTCCGTTCTGCACTTCTGTGACCCATTTTCAGCAGACAGCGGGCTGAAGCCCGCTGTCTGCTGATGTTGCCGAGATGGTTCAGGCTCGGCAAGATCCCGACAATGGAGTCAGGATCCACCCACATGCCTGGACCGGCAGCCGGCTCAGCTTCTGAGCGAGCCGCTGAGAACCTCTGTCGGCCGCTCCTTCCCCCTCCAAAGCTCAGCGCTCCAGTGAGCACGGGGGGAAGAGCGTGTTTGATCGCTCAGTTCTCAGTGTTTGAGGCTCCAGTGGTCAGATGCAGAATCAAACCGATGCTGCATCCACCTAGGAAAGTATGATCCTTAAAAAAAAAAACATTGTCGCACTCCTGACGGTGGTAGAGTAGACAGGGAGTTCGGGAGTGCAGGGGGGCACGATGGCTGGACTGGTCCACTGATGATGATGATGTGAGATGTCAAATGGTGGCTTGTGCTAATGGAAGTCGGTGGTACAGGCTGGGTCGGCAACTGGCTGGCAATGCGGTACAGAAGGATCAGGCACAAGGGTGGTCAGAGACAGGCAAGGTTGGCAGCGGGCTGGCAGCAGAGGTACAAAGGGATAATCCAAAAGAGAGGTGGTGGGCAAGCAGAGGTCAGTGCAGGCAGAAGACAATGAGGGTCACGGTAAGCCGGTTCAAAAGAACAAAGGAACTCAGGAACAGAGAACAGTCCCTCAGGTACACTAAAATGCTGTAGAACGGACAGCACTTGCACCCTGGTGCTGCCCGTTCAAATAGGCCATCTGGCGCCAATGATGGCACGCACCTGCGCGCGCACAGCCCGCGCACAGGAATAGGCATTCCAGCTTGATTCCTCAGCTGAGCAGATGACGATTCCTGACATTGCCACCCCCCCCAAGGGGCATCCTCAGGCTGCCCCGGCGGGCATTTCTTCCAGACTGATTTCTCCAGAAAGTGTTGATCAGCTGTTCCGCATGCACATTTTCTTCTGGTTCCCAAGAGTTCTCCTCAAGCCCGTATCCTTTCCATTTGACCAGGTACTGTAGGGAGTCACCCCTCCTCCTGCATGCCAAGATGGCTTCAATTTCAAACTCCTCCTCCCCATCTACTAGAACTGGTTCTGGTGGAGGAGTTGACCGTCCCAGAAAGGGATCAGCGACTACAGGTTTCAGCAGGGTGACATTAAAAACTGGATGGATCCCTAAAGTAGAGGGCAGATCAAGTTTGTATGCCACCCGGTTGATTTTCCTTTTCACAGGGAATGGGCCAATGAATCTAAGCCCCAGCTTCTTTGAAGGACAAGTCAATTTTAGGTTCCTAGTGGCAAGCCAGACCCGGACACCTGGTTGGAGATCCAATTCTTCACGCCTCTTCTGGTCATACGTATCCTTATTGTGCTCCTGAGTTTTAGATAGTGTCTCCTGTAATAGTCTCTCATTTTTCTCCAGGAAT
>BLSH010536470.1:805806-817047 GCA_018402905.1 Glandirana rugosa | reverse complement strand
GGACAGGACAATTTGGCGACATACCAGGACCGGTGACACTACGTCGAGTCAAAGTCCCAAAACCGTTAGAAGAATATCGAATCCGGTGGAAATACATCTCGTTTTTAATAAAAAAAGTCTAGGAGTCTCTCAAGAAACGGTACTCCATGGTACAACTTGAAAGTCACTGGTCATACTCTTTCACTCTCGCTGTTGTGGTTTAAATTGTGCGGATGAGGGGTAAGTATGGACTCTGGAACATTGTGATTGCTCAGTGTACTGTGGCCCCTCCCTTTTACCCATTAACCCGGGTTAAACCTGTAGCTGGCAACAAAAGTGAGTACACCCCTAAGTGAAAATGTCCAAATTGGGCCCAATTACCCATTTTCCCTCCCCGGTGTCATGTGACTCGTTAGTGTTACAAGGTCTCAGGTATGAATGGGGAGTAGGCGTGTTAAATTTGGTGTTGTCGCTCTCACTTTCTCATACTGGTCACTGAAAGTTCAACATGGTACCTCATGGCAAAGAACTCTCTGAGGATCTGAAAAAAATAATTTTTGCTCTACATAAAGGTGGCCTAAGCTATAAGAAGATTGCCAAAACCCTGAAACTGAGCTGCATCACAGTGGCCAGGACCATACAGCGGTTTAACAGGACAGGTTCCACTCAGAACAGGCCTCAACATGGTCGACGAAAGAAGTTGAGTGCACATGTTCAGCGTCATATCCAGAGGCTGGGAAATAGACGTATGAATGCTACCAGCATTGCTGCAGAGGTTGAAGGGGTGAGGGGTCAGTCTGTCAGTACTCAGACCATACGCCGCACACTGCATCAAATTGGTCTGCATGGGTGTCGTCCCAGAAGGAAGCTTATTATAAAAATGATGCACAAGAAAGCCCGCAAACAGTTTTCTGAAGACAAGCAGACTAAGGACATGGATTACTGGTGTAGCCATGTTCCCCCTTGGGGTGGCTGGTAGTTGTGGTCCTCCTGCCCGCTGCCCTCAATCACTCGATTTCCGCACACCTGGAGTCGCTGAACAGCGCAGTACTTTGTTTTTGTTGTTTTATTTAGGGATTAAACTTGGATGGTGATAGGGATGACTGTGTCCAAGAATCAATCACGGGACCTTCTATATACACCGCCGTATATACACTCCTTCTTCCTCCAGCACATACACTTCCTGACCGTTACTCTTCTGCTTCCTCTCTCCTGCACACTACTTGCTGTTACCAGCCTGAAAGGCAATTTATCAGACCTCCATGACACTTCCTCTTCCATCACAGCTAGCACATAGTGAGGCCTACTTCTACTGTTAGCAGAGCCTACAGACCACACATTGTGGGTAAGGGTCACAGGTTCCCACTTGTGAAGCCATGGGCCCTCATTTGTGTAACTAAATAAGTTGGTGCTAGCTGGGCACTGGATGAACTACAACTCCCAGCCCATCCATCTTCCAGGCCCCTCCGGCCTGCCTTACTGTCCAATGGCCCTCCTTCCCCTGCTTGGTTTCTCTGACCTCTACAGACTGTCCACTGTCTTCTCCCCAGCCTGCTCCAGCCTTCTCATCCAACTCCCAGGGGCTGCCACTTACTGACACGGTGGGTCCTTTAAAGAGTCCTATATGTAGCCTCTCTGCTGTTCTCCTGCTCCCTTGCGCTGCTCCAGGAACCAACTCCTCTTCCTGGCTGCACCCAAGCCACCAGGCCTCAAGGTCACCCCCCAGAATGGGGGCTCCCTTCCCGGGTAAGGTCTCCACAGCACCTCTGCAACATCTCACTCTTCCACCCGACACTCTCTTCCCCCCTGCTGGCAGATCACTGTATTTATAGAGGCCTGCCCCCTGCCAATCCAGACTGTGGATTGGTCAGGGCTCCTTGTCATACATCAGAAAGTGACACCTCCTCATCCATTCCCTTTTCCAGAGCTTTCCAACTCAAAAAGGGAGGAGTATCCAAGGGGTGTTCCTTCCTACAACCTCCAGCCCTCCTTGAGCCACTCTCCAGCCCAGATCAAAACAATCAGGCCTGCACTCACTGTCAGGCCTGACTATATTTTACCTTGCCTAACAAAAACTCACTTCAAAAACATACCTATGACTATGGGGGCGCTACACTGGAACCATGCCCTGTGGTCTGATGAGACCAAGAGAAACTTATTTGGATCAGATGGTGCCAAGCGTGTGTGGCGGCAACCAGTTGAGGAGTACAAAGACAAATGTGTCTTGCCTACAGTCAAGCAGGGTGGTGGGAGTGTCATGATCTGGGGCTGCATGAGTACTGCTGGCACTGAGGAGCTACAGTTTATTGAGGGAACCATGAATGCCAACATGTACTGTGACATACTGAAGCAGAGCATGATCCCCTCCCTTTGGAGACTGGGCTGCAGGGCAGTATTCCAAGATGATAACGATCCCAAACACACCTCCAAGACTACCACTGCCGTGCTAAAGAAGCTCAGGGTAGAGGTGATGGTGCCCGTTTAGGAGATACTTACACTACCTAAAGCTAAACCTTATTATAGGCTTACCTATAGGTAAAATTTAGTGATGGAAGTTTACTTCCATTTTAATACATACTGTAATTATACATAACATTGTGATATTAACAGCTAACAGTAGAGGGCAGCAAATCTCTACAGACATTATTAGAGTTACCATTGCTGCGGCCAGTCTAAGGCTCTGTTCACATTTGGCATTCTGGGATCTCGGGCAGAATTGCTGTGATTCTGCCCGCTATCTCAAATCGCACTGCATTTACAAAATGCATGTTCGGGTGCCATTCATTTTTCAATGGCACCTAATGGGATGCCGTTTTGCAGCGATAAATCAAGCAGCAATCGCCCAAAACCGCCAAGTTCAAAGCTTGTTGCCTAAAAGAAGCTCCTGCTCCTCTTTGGGCAACAAGTATTGCGGTTTGCCATGATTTATTGCAGCAAAACCGCACTACGTTTTAGGTGCCATTGGAAATGAATGACACCCAAACATGTGCTTTGTGATTGCAGTGCGGTTTGAGATCTCAGGCAAAATCGGAGCCTATGAAGGGCAAATGTGAATGGAGCCTTAGGGTCCATGCACACCAGGCAGCAGAAAAAATGACAGAACCACTGGTAGAAGAAAGCAGCATAAAAAACGCTCCTACAAAATATACAGTTAATTTTTCTGCCTGAAAGCTCCTCTTAAAAATGCACTTGTAATGTTTTTTTCAGCCTGTAAACACTCCTTTACAAACATAGGTGTGCGCAGCTTATTGCATTAGGGTGTGCACCCCAAAGCTCAAACACACATGCCTTTCTCTGCATCTTCAGCTGCACTGGATAGTGAATGAATTGTAAATGCTCTGTGCTTAGCGGCTTTCTGCTCATTTACAAACTGAAGCACAGTAAAGACCATTTACTATGCTTCAGTTATGAAAGAACACAGTGTGAGTGACATTTACCAGCCCCATCCCCCGCTCTCCATTCTGAAACATCCACCGCAGGAGCTGGGGGGAGAGAAGAGGAGGGAAGCCAACAGCACTGCGGGGGGCGCAACACAGGGGAAAGCCCAGTCAATAGGGGGAATTCACACCACACGCAGTGATTAGGGTGTGCCCAGGCACACCTGGCACACCCCCTGCTCACACCTATGTTTACAAATATGACTGTAAATGCCCCAATGTGCATGAACACATAGGCTAACATAGAGAGTTCTGCAGGCTAAAAGAAAAACATATGCCAAATGCTTGTATAAGCATAATTTTTTTATGCCCAGTGAGCATGAGGCCTTAAAGTTATATTTCAATAATTGCTATCACATAAACAATGACAAATCAAAAACAAGGTTTATGAATTAATTAAAAGCATAATATCATGGTGATACTAATCTTTTTTTGTAAACTTCCTCAGGATCTATTCTTATGCACCACCATTTTACAGTATTTACTGCAGTAGATGACTGCAGTGCCACATTAAAAAATGATTAGAGCCTGGGCATGTGGTTGCTTCGTTGTCCACGGACTTGTACATACTTCGTTAGATTTCTTTTCAAAATTGACTGGTAAAACATCATACAGTACGGGTGTTATCAGTGCTTTGCAAATATACAGTGATAGCAGTTGCTGATAATCACAGTTGTTTATATCTTGCCAATAGCATTTAAATTGTGCTTGCTATTCATGTACACCTGCCAGGCTGGACAAAGATGGTACTATTTTTTTTCTCAGTCTAACGATGGCCATTCGTGTTATGGTTTCTAAGGCTCAGGCAAAAATCACTAGATTCCCCCATTTAGCATGGATGGGCAAATCTGCAGTGCCAGTAATTGTATCAGCTGGCAACCACGCCTGTCAGAATACCTGAACAGCCCCTGGATCTAATTGTTTGCTAACACTGATCATCTGAGAATTCTTATGCCTGGCTTCCTTGAGGAAAGTTGATTGAAAAGACAGAGCCACCCAAGGGACAAATTTTGGCAGATTCAGGAGGGATTGGCCAAAACTATGACCAAAACTATGACCTGTGTATGACCGTCCTGACAAAGAAACATGTAGTGCTACCCCCACAGGCGCCGCTGAATAAGATGGGTCCCAGTGGTAGCTGGTGCTAAAAAATTTTTGGGTGGGCAAACAAACCCCCCCCCCCCGTCTGCACGCACCCCTCCATGGTCCCCCGCACTCAGCCCCTCCACGGTCTACCCACATGGAGCCCCTCCGCGGCTTCCTTGGCTTCTCCTCCTGGCCAACCCAATCCGCCTCCTGTCCTGATTGACCAGCAGGAGAAGCCAGAAGATAATAGCAAATATTGATTCGCTAGTGTCACAAGTGGGTGTGTTCGGGGCGCAGAGCACTGCGCTCCTAACCCAACCTTTCTCACGCCAATTAGAGCCTCAGGCTCTAATCATGTGGCTTGAAAAAAAGATAACTCATAGAAATGAGTCTGGTGCCCTGCATGCATGCAAACTAGGAGGGTGACGCTAGAGTTGCCACATCATCCCTTTAATCCAGGACACATATGAATTACACAGGTTCTGAGGCTAATTTAATGCAGATAAGGCAGCAAGTGAGTTTAATTGCCACCTTAATCAGCCACAGAACCTGTGCAATCGATATGTGTCCTGGATTAAAGGGATGATGTGGCAACCCTAGGTGATACCCCTGCGCCCCTAATGGACCAGCCGCTCCTGATGGGTCCTCTGTTCTTTGCCTTGACCTTCCAAAGGGCCTCAGCACCTCTGACATACCAGACTGAGTGTAAAAGCAAGTAAACACAGTGAAGCACAGCAAATGATTCCTATTACCCAATAATAGTACTATATCAAAAGCAGGCACCAGACCAGTTAGCAAAGTTAATCTTAATCCCTTTGCGCCTAAGGGTAAAACAAAGTTTAATGCCTAAGCACAATTTTGCAACTTTGACATGTGTTAGTAAAACCATACAAATCATCACAACTACTTTGTGTATTCAGGTGGATTATACCTTTTTTTTAACTTTTTTTTTTTGGAAAATTGGGCTTTCATTTGGTGGTAAATGCTAATGATATCTCCTTATTTTTTTTATTATTATCAAGGGAAAACTGTCCCAAAATAAAAAGAAAAACAACCTTGGCACTGACCTAGATCAAGCCTTGATCTAGGTATTTTTTAAATTTTTTTTTGTATTTTTTTTTTTTTTTCACACCCGGTTGTTTTTTTTTCTCTCTGCAAGGAATGCTAGAGATACATTTTTTCTGTCTCCTCCATTCAGAGAGAGAAAACACGGGGCGGGCTTCATAGTGACTGATCACTATGATAGCCAGTCAGAGGCTATCACAGCAATCAGTTGACCTGGAATCAGGAGTTCTGGGTCTAGATCGTTAGTACAGGGCACGGGGGCTCTCGGTGAGACCCAGGTCTCTGTGCGGCATGCTCCCAGCTCAAAGACAGATTTGCAAATATGTGGCCTTGCGTAAAAAAGCCCAGTCCAGTGGGGCCGCATATTTGCGTACGCTTGGCGCCAAGTAGTTAAAGTGGTTGTCAAGGCTTATTAAAAAATAAAAAAAACCCGCAAGAGTAAGGCAATGCATACTAGCTCATTATGAAATGCTTACCTTAGATCGACGCTGTTGCAGTGGTCCCCAAGTACCACTGTGACCGGTGTCATGTTGTGTCCGTTGTCTGGTGATTGGCAGGAGCCGCGCTGCCGTCACTCCCGCGCATGCGCACAGGAGCTGTCATTTACGGCACACTTCGTGAAGTCGGGAAGTTTCTTCACTGCACATGTGCCGATTACGTTGGCACATGCAGATACAGGGAATATCTCCTAAACGGTGCAAGTTTAGGAGATGTTCCCAGGACCTATAGGTAAGCCTTATTATAGGATTACCTGTAGTTAAAAAAGTGGTTGTCATGACTTGACAACCACTTTAATGTATTATCACTCAGTAAAGTTGATAACCATGCAAATACAAATTGCTTGCAAACTCAAGAAGAATATAGCGTGTATGAACATAAACTAAAGGTACATCTAGAGGAGTTTAGTAAAAACATACTCCTAAAAAAGGAGAAAAAATATTGGAGAGACAAAAATGCTTTCAGTGAGGGAAGAGCATATAGATGGAGTGATAGTCACCCCAAAAGGGGAACACGGGCAAAGAGACCAGGGCATGGCAATATAGACAAAGATTATTCCTCCGATACACCCTCAAATTATTCCTCTTCCTCAGTTTCTTCTTTGCACACAGGACGACAGTTTGGGAAAAGAAAAAATTCCACACGTAAACAACAAGAAAAGGATGGATCTCAACCTACAAAAAAACGCACTACAGATTCGGGGATTACAGAAAACATACAGGACACAAAAAGCGGTGGACAAAGTATGGTGAGATCACAAAACACACTGGGAAAAGGGAACACAAATAACACACATACCACCACAAAAATGTTTAAAAGCAAAAAGGATCAGGGAGCCATCCCCAAGACACCCATGACACCTACTGGCACTTTTTTAGAGAAGGACAAAATCCTTCTTCCAACACACACACCCTCAATACAGAAGGGGATAGAGGCATATACAACCAAACCCCAGATGAAGGAAAATTGAATGTTATCAACTTGTCATCTCACGACTTGACGCAGGCAGATGGGGAGATCCTGGCCCTGGGCCTCTCTTTCTGTCCCGACAGAGGTGTTGACAAGTTTGAATTGATAAAAGACGTAAACTTATTTGCTCGAAAATTACTTTTTAAAAGCTTCCATCACAAACAGAGCCAACATAGAGAAGAGGTGACCCCTGACCTCACAGCAGCGGACTTTAGAGCACTACATGACCTGAATCTACTGCTGGAGGAAAATGGTTGGACTGAGATGGAGGCGGTTTGGGAGGAGGAGGTGGAGGGGGGGATATGGGGGAGGTGGGAGAAGCCCATAACAGAGTTGATATTGGTCGGTTCAAAAGAAAATCACACAAATTTCCCTCCTTGACACAAAATCCAGCCCTTGGATTGTTTGTACGACAGACAACCAAGGACATTGAGAACATGAAAACTACTCTACACAAAGGAAATCTTACCTTTGAACAAGAACAAGCTTTGAAATCACTTCAAAATAATGTCAATATTACAATTAAACTGGCAGACAAGGGCGGAAATATTGTAATAATGAACAATGACCAATATGAACTTATGTGCCAAAAAAATCCTGAACGATTCTCGTTGTTATAAAAAGATCTCTGTGCCCATGGTGGATAGTTTCCACCATCAATTTTATGCCTTGGTGGATGAGGCAAGACAAGAAGGAATTCTCACTGTGGAGCAGTGGGATTTCGTACGTACCAGGTATCCCCGTACTCGAACCTTCTATGCTCTCCCGAAAGTACATAAGAGCATACAGGACCCCCCAGGACGACCCATTGTTTCGGGCAATGGGTGCCTGACGGAAGCAATGAGTCAATTTATTGATTGGCATCTAAGACCCGATGTTCTGGGGCTGGCCTCATACACCAAGGATACAATCCATTTGCTCCAAATTTTGGAAAACATGGTGATCCCTGAGACGGCATTATTGGTGGCTGTTGATGTGGAGTCACTCGATGGCAGTATCCCCCATGATCTTGGGGTTGCTGCCGTGGAGAGAGTCTTGCATCAGCACTCGACCCATGAGTGGAAACTCAAATCCTTTATTTTGACCATGTTGGACTTTGTCCTGCGACATTATGTCTTCATGTTCAAGGGTTCCCACTACCTCCAGGTACAGGGCGTGGCGATGGGGACTTCTTGTGCCCCATCGTACGCAAACCTGTACCTGGGGGAGTGGGAAAAAGAACTTCTATCTCGTGACGACCTTGCTGAATACACTGAGCATGTCGTGGTGTGGCAAAGATATATAGACAATATATTTATAGTGTGGGAGGGATCAGTAGAAATACTAAAAAATTATTTGGAGGAAATGAACAGAAACATGCTGAACCTATTTTTTACCATGACTTATCATGGAAGTAGGATCAGTTTTTTGGACATTTTTATCCAAAAAGATAGTGGGGGCAAGCTAAGCAGCATCTTGTATAGAAAAGAGACTGTGAGCAATACGTTATTGCATGCGAACAGTTTCCATCCGGAACCTCTGAAAAAATCAATACCCTATAGCCAATTCTTACGATTAAAACGGAATTGGACCTCCTTTGAGGATTTTAAGATTGAGGCTGATTCCCTATACAAAAGGTTACGCGATAGAGGCTACACTAAGACAACACTGAGGAAGGCATATAATAGGGTCAAAGATCTAGATAGACATCAATTAATTTTCAAATCAATGGGTCGTAGGGGACAGTCCAATACTGAAACTACAAGGCTAATTACAAGGTTCTCCCGAGAACATGAGAGTATACGTAGAATATTAAGCAAACATTGGTCCATACTTAGGGAGGACCCCATTTTGGGGAACTTCGTGGGTATGCATCCCCAGATTACCTTTAGAAGGGCAGGCTCACTACGGGACCGGTTGGTCCAAAGTGAGTATAGAGGTGGCAATCGGGGTGACCCATGTGGAGACAAGGGTACTTTCCCTTGTGGGTCATGCTCGTGTTGCCCCTTTATTGGTGGAAGAGGCTCTATAAGGCTGCCAAATGGAGAAATTTTCACCGCAAGACATTTTGCAAATTGCCACACAAGGGGAGTGGTATATTTGGCATATTGCCAATGCGGCTCCTTTTATGTGGGCAAAACGAAACAAGAATTTCAGGCACGGGTAAGCAAGCATTTGCAGGGTATGCGAATAGGCAACTTATATCTCCCTTTGGGGAGACATGTAGCCAAGGTCCACAATTACCACATGCCAAGGATTTTGTTTACAGCTCTGGACAGAATACATGTGCCGCCGAGGGGGGGGGTGACTGGAATAAGACCCTTCTCCAGCAGGAGATGCGCTGGATTAGACGTCTTAGGGCCACCACCCCCCCAGGCCTAAATGAAGCTGAGAGCTTTAGGCCCTTTTTGGAGGGCTTTAGCTCGGGCAAAACGGATTAAAATCGAGCAAGATTGATAAATAGATCTGGACTTCTTCCTCTCTTGCACGGCCCCACTCCTCCTCTTTTCTCTTTCCTTCCTCTTCTCTCCTTTCTTTCCCTTCCTCCCTCTTCTCTTTTCTCCTGTTTCTCTACTTATAGGGTTTGGTCTGATTGGTTGTATGCTGGAGACTCCCCTGGGTTGGTTCTCCTGTTTGTCCTGGCCCGGGGTTCCCCGTCATGGATTGACCCTGTCCGAGACATGCCACTTCTTACCTGGAGAATTTTTCAAGTTGATTTAGGAATTATTGTAATGTAAATAATGTATGGTCTTTGGCTGAACAATACAATCTCCCTTTTTTCTTTTTTTCTCTCTTTGTTGTAAAATGTTAATTCATGAAATTTAACAAAGAACTATTGTCAAGCACAGGTTGGATTCTCGATGGTGGTTTCCGGGTGTCACATTCTACAGTTTTGGTCCCCCTTATGTCCAGCGCAAGAAGGGCCCTTGTGGTATGGCTTTGTGCCGCCCTGGGGCTCTTTTGACAGCCCAGTATGGAGGGGTAACTGTTTCTCTCCAGTAGGTGGTGCTGTCCTATATTGCGCTGTCGTTTACAAGTCTAGGACCATAGTCTATCCCTTCCCGGAACGCACGTTCGGGAAAACGGATATGACATAACACGCGATGACGCATTTCCTGTGATGCGACGGCACGTGCGCGGCCCTTTAAAGACGCCGTGGATGGTAGCCGGCGCCACTTTCAAATCAGCCGACCTAGGTTGGGGCTGAAAAGCACTCTCTCGGAGATCGAATTGAGGGGAGCGGGCCTTCTGAGGGGGAGAGCTCCTTTCCCTCTCGGGAACTCTACCTTGGGGTGGCTGTGTGCTGCTCTCTTTCCTCGACCCCGCTTTAAGACCGAACGTCGGACTCCCTCCCGTGGTACAATACTTTCATGGAACAGTAAGTAAACCCCTTAAGACCCAATTGGAGCCTAATGTAGCTCCGACTTAGGGAAGTTTTTTGAAAACTGTTTTCCATCTGTTATATTTTACCTAGAAATCCTTGGGGATATATTTATAAGCACCGGCTGTTGGCAATTCCTGCCTGCCATCCTGACACTAAGGGGAAAGGGAACTCTAGCGGGGTGTGTGATTCCCGGAAGCAGGATCATTCGAGAAAATAATACTGTACTGGAATGTAAGTGCATCAGATTATATACTGTATATTAACCATTGTGAAGTACTCTAATATTTACATAGAGGGTATTAGTCTGTACATTATCTATCTCTACAGAGAAGGCGATATCTGTTCCCTGAAGAAGGAATCTTTTACAGTTTTTCCGAAACGCGTAGGAATTTACCCTGTCCTTATGAATGGTCATCTAACAAGCCATAGGGCCATCCAGGCTGGGTGATATCACCTCTTATAATGCACATATGGTCATACTCTTCATTGTAAAGAGAAATATAAATTGATCTGGTTTCATGTCATGTATATTTTCTATATCTATGTTGAAATATTAACTTTTTCAAAATAAATAATGTATATTTTAAAGAAATGATTGGTTCAAATTGCCTTAAAAATCCCAAAAAATAAGGGGTATTGTGATGACAAATTGCTGGGGCTATACTGCCAGTGCGTGCTAATGGCGGCTATGCTAGTCCTAAACCGACTGGGTAGGCACTGTCCTTAGCCATGAAAGAAATGGGAGAAGAGAGTAAAGAGGACTTGCTGGCTGATTTTGTGGGAGGGGTAGCCCTTTACGATGGATTCACACCCTGGTATACACGTAATATTCTCCACTATAGT
>BLSH010536470.1:770153-793333 GCA_018402905.1 Glandirana rugosa | reverse complement strand
TTCCAAAAAGGGGTCATTTGGGGGGTATTTGTACTTTCCTGTCTTGTTAGGGCCTCAAGAAATGAGATAGGCCGTCAGTGCATCAGGTGTGATAAATTTTCAGTGATTGGCACCATAGATTGTAGACTCTATAACTTTCACAAAGACCAAATAATATACACTAATTTGGGTTATTTTTACCAAAGACATATAGCAGTATAAATTTTGGCCAAAATTTACGAAGAAAAATTACTAATTTGCAAAATGTTATAACAGAAATAAAGAAAAATGCATTTTTTTACAAAATTTTCGGTATTTTTCCATTTATTGCTCAAAAAATAAACACCCTAGTGGTGATTAAATACCACCAAAAGAAAGCTCTATTTGTGTGAAAAAAAGGACGAAAATTTCATTTGGGTACAGTGTAGTATGACTGAGTAATTGTCATTCAAAGTGTGAGCACTGAAAGCTGAAAATTGGTCTGGTTAGGAAGGGGGTTTAAGTGCCCAGTTGTCAAGTGGTTAAAAGTCCATATATGAGGAACAGCAATAGAAGAAGATCCCAGCCTCCGTGCATGAAACGGGAAACTTGTGTATCACACAGCACCGTTTGCACTCCGCTCTTACCCCAGAGTGTGTGACCCCCCCCGGATAAGAGTGGTCAAACACACTTGTTTAAAATACAGGAGATGAGACCAGTGGAAAATGCTTCCCTTCCCGAACACTGCAGAGACGACCGTTCACCTCTGCAACACTGTGTAAAGCAGTTCTCACAGACCTCTTCCCACAAAAGGCAAGAACTCCCAGCAAGCCACCACCTCACACCTGGCCTTTCTTTTGGTGGTATTTGATCACCTCTGCGGTCTTTTATTTTTGTGCTATAAACAAAAAAAGAGCTGCTATAAAACACACCCAATAAAGTGATCTGTGATTTTTAGCGGGACTGTGACATTGCGTCGGACAAATCGGACACGAAGTGACACATTTGACACTTTTTTTGGGAACCAGTGACACCAATACAGTGATCAGTGCTAAAAATATGCACTGTTACTTTACTAATGACACTGGCAGTTAAGGTTAACACCACAGGCAATCAAAGGGTTAAGTTACATAGTTAGGTTGAAAAAAGACACAAGTCCATCCAGTTCAACCAAAAAAAACACAAAAAACAGAATGGGGATCTGCCTTGTTTACATGGGCAGATCACCGTTCTGCCTCTGGGGAACGATTGTGGGTGGCCGGCAGACATCAGGTCCTTCGGACCCGCTGATTGGCTCCCCCCTTTGTTTAATGGGCGTGTGCACCCACACTATCTATTGCACAAAATGACATACAGATACGTGATTTCACACATTAGAGCCGCCCTGCCGCAGTATATATGCGGTAGGTGGTCTATAAATGGTTAAAGTTTAAAAAAAAAAAAGGAAAACAAAGTATTGTAAAAACGTGTCGCACAATGTACACCAGCAAACATGCATTTTAGTTGCACAATGTACACCAGCAAACATGCATTTTAGTTGCTAGCTGGTGGGTTCAATCTACTTGTGTCAGCTGCTTTGGGCTACCTTCGGTTGCTGGCACTAGAATACAACTGTGGCAGGTCATATGACCTCTAAAAAGGAGGGGGGGGGCTACTGACTGTCCCTTTTTGGCAGTGCTGTGGTTATGCCTTTAGAGTGTGCTCAGAGCAGCTAATAAGTTTAAAGCCCCATACACACGATCAGAAAATCGTACGAAAAATACCGCTTTTGGAGCGATTGTACAATAATCTGATCATTAGTACACCGCTTTCGAGAGCTGATTATGACAGTTCATACGATATTATCCGATTGGACATGCATGAAAATGTTTTTCGTGCGATGCCAGATCGTGCAATTTTCTCTTAACTACTTCCCGCCCAACCAACGACGTCATATGCCGTTGTCAACTTTGAGTGGGAATATCTGAATGATGCCCGCAGCTACAGGCATCATTCAGATATCATATTTTAGAGCCGGCAGTTCCCTGCACCATAAGAACAATCATAGTGGTTCAGCCACTTGATAGTTCTTACAGGCAGTGGGAGGGGACGTCCCCTCCCGCCGCCCTCCGGTGCTTCACCTGGGTCACCTGTACAATCAGTGACAAGGAGAATGAATCCGTCCATGCCGGATACTGATCATAGAGATTTCCGGCAGGCCAGATGGTCCCCAGAGTCTGATCGTTCGGAGGCTGGGCGCGATGTTATGACGGAAGCCTGGGTCGTAGTGGTGGTTTGGTTTGTGTTGTGTTTTTTTTTTTGTTTTAGGCTCCCCAGCCTAGAGGCGCGAGATCTGCGGACTTATTGATTCCAGGTTTCGCTGTAAAAAGGACCTGTCGCACATTTATTCCTATTACAAGGGATGTTTACATTCCTTGTAATAGGAATAAAAGTAATCAAAGAAAAAAGTGTCAAAATAGAAAGATAAAAGTAAGGTAAATAAAGAATTAAAAGAAAGATTTAAAGCGCCCCTGTTCCCGCGAGCTCGCATGCAGAAGCAAACACATATGTACCTGGAGCTCACATATGTAAAAGACGTTCAAACCACGCACGAGAGCCAATAATTCTAGTGCTAGACCTCCTCTGTAACATGTAACCTGTAAAGAATTTTAAAGCATTACCTATGGGGATTTTTAACTACCGAAGTTTGGCGCCATTCCATGAGTGCGCAATTTCAAAGCGTGACATGTTGGCTATCTATTTATTCAGTGTAACATCATTGTTACATCATCTTTCACATTATGAAAAAAAAAAATTGGGCTAACTTTACTGTTTTTAGTGCAGGATTTTTTTTATTTTTTTTATTTTTTTTTAGACCCGTTTGAAAAATGACTGCGCAAATACCATGCAAGATAAAAAGTTGCAGTGACCACCATTTTATTCCCTAGTGTCTCTCCTAAAAAAATAATATATAATGTTTGGGGGGGTGCTGAATAATTTTCTAGCAAGAAAATTATGATTTTTTACATGTAGGAGCGAAGTGTCAGAATTGGCCCTGTAGGGAAGTGGTTAATCAGTACAGTTGTCGTTCGAAAATGCAATGCAAATCTACTACAACACATTACATCACTTCCGAAAAAAAAAAAAATTATATAATATACATTTTTTATTCTGTCGTATGAGAATTTTTGTAACTTTAGTAAACTCCTTCCTGGGTCTGGGTGATGACGATTATGTGATAAAAATGTATTTCTAAGTTTTCATAACTAGGGACCCTAACCATCTTGTCTTGCATTGGATTGAAATGGTGCTGTCTCCCTTTTATATTGTAAAGTGCTGTGTGAACTCCTTGGTGCTATATAAATCTTGTATAATAATATATAGAGATAAAGCACCAACAAGGCAGGTTGTTTTTTGTGTTCTGTACCCGTGAATTACCTCTCACCTAGTTAGTGCTCAACACCAACAGTAATCTTCTTTGTTGGTAGACAGCAGAGATCTACTACAGTGCTGTGACAGCAGACAGACCGAGATTAGGAAGATGATGGTTTAAGGATTTATTCTGGGAAATACTGCTGGAAACTCTGGCTGGACAGACAGTATAGTTATGGGGCTACCCCAGTTCAAATACTATTCAGTACTGTGTGATCATGTTTATGAAGCTGGGCACACACATGCAGTGTTGACATTTTATTCTATAATGATCCTAACTGAGAAGTGCCATAAATTAGCACTTGGGGGACATTTATCAAGCAGGTTTGCCACGTGATGAGACTCAAAACACGTTGATGGGCTGATGGTGAATGTGTGATCCTTACACCTGAAATCCTGTGTAGCCAACTGCACCAGAGTTGCAAATGTCTGAAGCAGATGTATCAGTGGAGATGACAGATTTTCACTCCGACCAGACACCGCACATACAGTATGCATCCATGGACATCCAAGGTTTCTGTGCTGGGAGTGCATAGGGAGCATGCCCACAGCACAGAAACCTGAGATACCCATGGGATGCATACATGCATCAAGCTGTCAGACAGCTCCCAGTCTCTAGTGATGATCGTGAGCGCTGTGGTAGTTCATGGAGTCTTCTGGTCAGTGTGGAACTGCTTGGCCTAATGATGTACTGATGAACAGGCAGACAGATACACTGACAGTCTTCAGGAGACCTGCATAGCAATCTGGTGCCATGCTTTCCAGGCTCCTTTAAAAAAAAAAAAAAATTAAAAAAAAAACTTGGTGAACACACATTTTTGTTACCTGCAAAAAAAATGTGCATTTATTTATTTAAAAAAGTGATCTTATCCTTTTTTAAATACTTGCCACCAAATTACATACCAGCTTGGCCCATACAAACTATGTAACAACAACTAAGTGTAACAAAGCCTGGAGTTCAGCTTTAAATCATCACCTTTTTATGAAAAAAATTGTCATTCTCATTTTATACTTAACAGAAAAATTAGAAATGTATTATTGTATGTGATAAAGTTCATTTTAGTTTTTTACTATTTTTATGGAATTATTGAGATATAGATAGATATTCTACACCCTGCATATCACAAAAGTGAGTACACCCCTCACATTTTTGTAATTATTTTATTATATCTTTTCATGTAACACAGATGTATTCCAACTCCAGTCCTCAAAGACCCCCAACAGGTCATGTTTTCATGCTTTCCATTATTTTGCACAGGTGATTTGATCCGTTTCACTGCCTTGGTAATTACCACAACCATTTCTCTTCCGTTCACTGACAGACGCAGCATTCTTATGACACATGGGGTTATGCTCATCCTACTAGGAGTAGCCTAGGCAAAACAAACAATAGTGTAGGTTGGCGCCTCCCGGGGGGCCGTCCTCACCTTACAATATAATCCCCCTGCTCTGTACAGCACATCAGTTTTTATTTGCCTAGTGCAAGGAGTAGACCTGGTTCCCTATGGGAGCAGCGGTCTCCTGAAGATTCATCTAAGGAAGACTGCTATCAAGAAGCTGGCTGGTGGTATAGAGGATATCTCGAATCCTAGTCTTTCCCCAGTCCGGCCATCACTATGCGAACCCCCTTAGGGGGGCCCACCGCATAGCGCCCGTTCCGTGCGGGCGGCCAGTGGCTAAAACCCACTAGAGCCCAGTGACTGGTTCGCCTGTCCAGGGGCCTGGCCAGCAGCATGCCTTCTTGCGCGGAGGTAGGTCTGCTCCGGGTGGCTACCCGCTGCGCCCGTCGGATTGGTGAGTGAACCCCTCTTCCGCCCTAGAGGCATGGAGAGTGGGCACCTGGGCAGCTCTGTGGGGGTCTGTTAGAGGCCCTCCCCCCTCAATCCCCCGCAGGCACCTTTGCACTAACCGTTCGAATCTGCACCGACCGTCCGGAGCAATGTGTTAGGTGGGTCGTCGCCATTGGATTTTGGAGCACCGCTTGTTCGTGGCCGACCGCACGTGTGTAATGGCAGCGTCTATTGTTTGATAACCATGTGGTTTCCAGCCTGCTCTCTGGCGGCCTCCAGTGGTCGATTGGGAGAACTGCAGGCCTTGTGCAGGAAGTCCTTAAAAACTGGTGTGGGCTTCTGGTTTTTGCTTGGACATCATGGCTCACACACAGTAGCAAGCTCCTGATGTGCAGCAGTTCGTGGGCATTGCTCTTTGGTTGGAGTGCTGAGGCATCAAACAGCAAGTATAGCTGGCGCTCCCTGGGTGCCGTTAGCGGTGGGTGTAATCCGCCCGGGTCTCCCTGGTTGATTTGTCGGGTAGAGGTGGTGGTTGTGTGTCCTTGGAACAGCTGAGGGCAGTGTTTGGGGAGTTCTTTCCCCGGGCAGGGGTGCCCGTTCCGAGGGGCCCCCGGAAGCGCCCACCCCCTCCTCTTTCCTCAGGGGAGATGGGCTTCCCCGGTGGTGGACCCTGCCGTGGCTCGTGTGAAAAAGGCAACCACCATCCCCTTGGAGGGGTCTCCATCCTTTAAAGAGGCGGCCGATCGCTGCACAGAGACAGTGTCTAAAGCACTATTCTTGTTGGCTGGGTCAGCCATGCGGCCGGCGCTAGCAACTGCTATGGCGGCACAGTCTCTTCGCAAGCACGCTGCCGCACTGCGCGCTAGTTTGTCTAGTGAATATGCACAGGCTGAGGTACAGCGGATGCAACATTTGGAAGAAGGTCTCCGCTACATATGCCATGCTGCTTTGGATCTTCTCCCCATATTGTCAAAAATGTCTGTTTTTTTTCATTTGTCATCAGGCGGGTGCTATGGCTTCACTCTTGGTTGGGCGACCAGGCTTCAAAGAAAGCTTTGGCAGACCTGCCCTTTTTAGGGAGGGCGTCTGTTTGGCCCACAGTTGGATAAGATTATTAAGGATTTCACGGGAGGGAAGAGTACTTTCCTTCCAGAGCCGAAGCGACGAGATCGTCATCGTAGGCAGGGTCCTGTCTCTTCTGGTCAGAAGAAGTTTTTTCGTGTGCCCGACCCAGCGGGTAAGGCCGGTAAGGCGTTCACAGGCCACAGCAAAAGGCCCTGGCAGCGTAAGCCCGAAAAAGCGGAGGGCAAGCCTGCCTCCGCATGATGGGTGGCCCCCACCTGCCTCACGGGTGGGGGGCCGGTTTCTGGGGGTTGCAAGCAGCTCTCTGCCCCCAGAAAAGTCCTTCCCCTCAAATGTGAGGCTTCTGCAGAAGCGTCAGGAGGCGCCTCTAGGCGCCAGTCAGGCGCTCAGCAGACAGAAGTCATCTTGAACGCCGGCTGGAGTACCTGGGTCTAATTCCGGACACGGTACAGGCTGGGGTGTTCCTAACACCAAGCAAGCTTCTAATGCTTTAGGCAGGGCGAACCCTGTGATCGCGCCAGTGGTTCTCCTTACGGTTCTGTATACGGGTGTTTGGGGCTCAGGAGGTCGACTTGCGAAGTGATACCTTACGCCCAGAACACTCGGCTCCCACGGAAGGCAATTTAGTCGTGGTGGGACAAATCTCCATCCCCGGACAGGCCGATCAGGTTGGAGTGTCAGTCCCGGGAACCCTTGGTTTGGGGGATTCGGGTTCCGGGCCTAAAGGGGGGGAGAAGTTTTCTTCCCCACAATTGGTCGATGTAGGTACCGGAACTGAGAGCGATCAAGCTCTGCCTGTCCCGTGGGACAGTAGGGCTGCACCGCCCGGTTCTGGTTCAGTCGGTCAATGCCACGGAGGTGGCGTACGTAAACCATCAGGGCGGAACAGGAAGCGCAGCAACAGCCGCGGAGGCGGCTCTGATCCTTCGAGGGGCAGTATTTTACAGGCCTCGAGGGCAGTATCGGCTGCTGTGCATTTTTCCTCCTCTAAAGGCTCTACCGCGGGTCGTACGCGGGGTAGAGGCGGAGGAAATTCCGACAATCCGGGTAGCTCCGACTTGGCCCTGGCGCCCTTGGTACACCGACGTAGTACGGATGGTGGCAGAGGTTCCGTGACGGCTTCCGCTTCACGGGGACCTGCTGTTGCAGCGGCCCATCTTGCACCCTGCTTTACCCTCGCTGGTTTTGACGGCTTGGCTATTGAGTCCCAGGTATTGAGGGATAGGGGTGTCTCGGACTCCGTAATCCCGACTGATAAAAGCACGTAAGAGTTCCTCACGTAAGATTTATCATAGGACCTGGAAGGCCTACATTACCTGGTGCGAGGCAGGGGGTTTGAACCCCCACTCTTATAGAGTATTCAGAGTACTGGCATTTTTACAGCAAGGTCTGGACAAGAACCTGGCGTTTAAGTACGCTTAAAGGGCAGATTTCGGCCCTGGCGGTTCTTTTTCAACGGCCCTTGGCGTCTCATTCATTGATCCGTACATTTGTACAGGGGGTACGTCATGTGGCTCCTCTGATACGGTCGCCTTTGGCACCGTGGTATTTGAATCTGGTGCTTTCTGTGTTGCAGAAACCGCCATATGAAAGGATTAGGGACATTCCCTTACGGTTGTTGTCGCAGAAGGTGGCCTTTCTGGTAGCTATCACATCCGCCAGGCGGGTGTCGGAGTTAGCAGCATTATCCTGCAAGTCGCCTTACTTGGTCCTCCATAAGGACAAGGCAGTTTTGCAACCTTCCCCTTAGTTTCTTCTGAAGGTGGTTTCTTCCTTTCATTTAAATGAGTATATTGTTCTCCCCTCATTGTGCCCGCACCCATCACATCCCAGAGAAGTTGAGCTGCACTCTTTGGATGTGGTGAGGGCCTTGCTGCTGCATTTAAGTTCTACAGCTTCCTTTCGGAAGTCTGATTCTTTATTTTTGCTAACGGAAGGGTCGCGCAAAGGTATGGCGGCCTCGTCGGCTACTGTGTCTCGTTGGATACGGAAGACCGTGACTCATGCATATGAGATTCGGGGTAAGGTTCCCCCATTTCCGGTCACGGCTCATTCCACCAGGGCAGTTAAGTACATCCTGGGCGTTTAGACCCCAAGCAGCTACTTGGGCCTCAGTGCACACGTTTACCAAGTTTTACAAAATTGATGTTTCAGCATCCTCGGATGCTGCTTTTGGCCGCAAGGTATTGCAAGCGGCAGTATAGGCGCGGTTAGCACCGCCTGAGAGGGCGTTTTTCTGTTGGGTACAGTTGGTATGATTTTGCTCACCCCTCTTGATTGGCACAGCTTTGGGACGTCCCCATGTGTCATAAGAATGCTGAGTCTGTCAGTGAACGGAAGAGAAAAAGGGATTTTTTGTATAACTTACCGTAAAATCCTTTTCTCTGAGTTCACTGACAGACGCAGCACCCACCCCTCTGCGTTTTTTTTGTACGGCTTGTTACGAACTGATGTGCTGTACAGAGCAGGGGGATTATATGCTAAGGTGAGGACGGCCCCCTGGGAGGGGCCAACCTACACTTCTGTTTGTTTTGCCTAGGCTACTCCTAGTAGAATGAGCATAACCCCATGTGTCATAAGAATGCTGCGTCTGTCAGTGAACTCAGAGAAAAGGATTTTACGGTAAGTTATACAAAAAATCCCTTTTTCTCTTCCGTTCACTGACAGACGCAGCATTCTTATGACATATGGGGAAATCCCTTTTTCATCTGAGGAAAATCCTGAAAACATGACCTGTTAGGGGTCTTTGAGGACTGGAGTTGGGAAACATTGGCCTAGGCTATAAGATCGCCAAGAGCCTGAAACTGAGCTGCAGCACGGTGGCCAAGAATATACAGCGGTTTCACAGGACCGAACAGGCCCCGCCATGGTTGACCAAAGTAGTTGAGTGCACATGCTCAGCGCCATATCCAGAGGTTGTCTTTGGAAAATAGGCGTATGAGTGCTGCCAGCATTGCTGCAAAGGTTTAAGGGGAGGGGGTCAGCCTGTAAGTGCTCAGACCATACGCCGCACACTGCATTAAATTGGTCTGCATGCCTGTCGTCCCAGAAGGGAAGCCTCTTTTAAAGATGATGCACAAGAAAGCCTGCAAATAGTTTGCTGAAGACAAGCAGCCTAAGAACATGGATTACTGGAACCATGTCCTGTGATGGTAAAGGTGATGGACTGGCCAAGCATGTCTGCAGACCTAAACCCTATTTCGCATCTGTGGGGCATCCTCAAATGGAAGGTGGAGGAGCGCAAGGTCTCTAACATCCACCAGCTTTGTGATGTCGTCATGGAGGAGTGGAAGAGGACTCCAGTGGCAACCTGTGAAGCTCTGTTGAACTTCATGCCAAAGAGGGTTAAGGCTGTGCTGGAAAATAATGGTGGCCACACAAAATATTGACACTTTAGGGCCAATTTGGACATTTTCACTTAGGGGTGTACTCCCTTTTGTTGCTAGCTGTTTAGACATTAATGGATGTGTGTTGAGTTATTTTGAGGGGACAGCAAATTTTACACTTAGTGCCCATTCACACAGGGGTGACTTGTGCTCCGACTTGTCGCCCCCAAGTCGCTTGACATTTGAAATCCCAGTGAAATGAATGGGAGCTGTCTTAATGTACACTACTGAAGAATTTATCCAGGGCAACCCTCTCCCTGCTCTGATTGACCACAGGCAAAGTCGCCTGGCATGAAGTCTCATTGTAAATCGCCTGAAAGTCGCGCTGAAGTCTGGTTGCACCTGTGTGAAATCAGCCTTGGGCTACTTTCACACTGAGGTGTTTGAAAAACCTGCGCAAAACATCAAGCGTTATTACAGCGTTTTTTGCCGCGGTTTTTCCCGCGTTAGTGCTATAATTAGCGCTAACGCCCAGGCGTTTTTGAAGCGCTAGCATTAAATAAATAGCACATTCTCCTACATTACATCCTGTTTACTTTCTGGTATTTTGACCTTTCCACAGCCTCTGGGCATTTTGCTGGCGCTTTTAACGCACTTTTACATTCATTTCAATGTATATGGGCATTTTTAATGCGCTATTTTTAGCGCTCAGAATAAGCACAAAAAATCATGCTTTCAGGACTTTTTTTAAATGTGGCACCAGCGTGACACCCCAGTGTGAATAGGTACATTGGAATTAATGGGCAGCGTTATAGAAGCATTTTGGAAGCGCTATTTTTAGCACAAAAACGCTAGGAAAGAGCCTCAGTGTGAAAGGGGCCTTATACAAGCTGTACACTCACTACTTTACATTGTAGCAATTGTCATTTCTTCAGTGTTGTCACATGAAAAGATAGAATAAAATATTTACAAAAATGTGAGGGGTGTACTCACTTTTGTGAGATACTTTATATATTATATTGTTTTAGGTTTATTTTCATGTAAAAAAAAAAAAAAAAGAAATGTGTATTTTAGCATGTGATTAAGAAAATTGACTGGCAGTGACTTTTTAGACTAATATTGCTTCAGAGCTACCTGCTTACTATTTTGATTCTAACGTAGGAAAAATGTTTGTACGTTCCCCCTTTTTATACCTGATATTATTAATGCTCTGGTTTATTGTATGCTGCACTTGGTAGACGGCACAGTGTTCCTATGATAAGTTTTGTTGGCAGCACACTGGCTACATGAACATCCATATTTGTCAAATGGTTGTCAAGCATACAGGAGCCAGAACTTCTCTGCGCACTGCTGTCTCATATTGCTGCCAATATGACATGCTGGTGGATATTAGGACAAGTGCTTATTATAGAACAGAGCATGGCTACTGTCGAAGGGGAAAGGCTTGTACTTGTGTCTTACTAATGAAGGATTACACATAACAGCAATTAACTAAATACACATGTAACTTGTGCAGATGTTCAGCTGCAGTGCTTCAGTTTGGGCCATCTTCCCTTTTTTTTTGAGGTATACGTGAGAGATTCCACCTTCAGCAAGGTCTGTTTGGTGGCTGCCTCATCCCTTGTCTATTAGAAAAATTAGGTACCCCCTAACTGGGACTATAATAGGCAGCAAACGCCAAATGGGTTCTAAAATGTATCACTTTATTGGTGTAGTTAAAAGAAAGCTTGTCACTCAACACTGTGGGGCATACCCCACAACTGACGAACAACCGGTGGTAGATCCCCCTGGTTATTTTTTTGCCTAGACATCTGATTCTGCTTTGAGACTTTCACAAGATACAAATTGATGGTCAGGTTTCTATTTATGGCCAGATGTGCCTTTTTGACCACCATACTTTTCTGATCGAACACTGGGGCATACTCCACATTGACTGATACCATGTACAGGTGGTTCCCTAGTTACAAACATCCGACTTACAAACGGAGGGAGACCACAGGAAGTGAGAGGAAATCTCCCCCTAGGAAGGGAAATTCACGCCTGTAAGAGTTATTATGGGAAAAAGGTGTCTGCACTGATGCTTTATCACCAATCCTTGTTTCCGCAACAACCCAAAATGTTCAAAATCCAATTATCATTGGGACAGGAAGTGAGGTGAGATTTTCTGAACAGAAACATAGACAGCAAAACAAACATTACAGGGGTGTTAACCCTTCCCTATGCTATCCAAAAAGCTTACAAATTAGTTTTTTTGGCTGGAGCTACACTTAGATAATGTATCTGTTCCGACTTACAAACAAATTCAACTTAAGAACAAACCTAAAGTCCCTATCTTGTTTGTAACCCGGGGACCACCTGTATTGCTCTGATGCAGTACACCGGGCAGTGTGGCATTTTCCCCGAATGGTTGCATGCAGTCGAGACTTAACATCTATAAATCATATGAGATATTGTTACATCTTTTTCCGTTGGCAATACCCCTGATGAAGCGCCTTGATTGGACACGAAACATGAACATAGGGCACCAAACTCCATCTTCAGACAATGGACATTCACTTTCACAAGAGTTATGTATTATTACTCATATGGAGACAGTTTGTTGGACTGCATGATCTGCTCCTAAGACAAGTTGATGAAATTTATATAGTACCTGTTCTATGCCAATCAATTGTATATACCATGACCTGTACCTGTCCCTTGGATGAGCGACAAGCTTTCTTTTAACTACACCAATAAAGTGATACATTTTAGAACCCATTTGGTGTTTGCTGCCTATTTATAGTCCCAGTTAGGGGGTACCTAATTTTCCTTTTTGGAGGTATAGGCACAGCTTTCTTTACACATAAAGCAGATTTCATATAGCAGTGGACTTAAAGTGTTACTAAACCCTCAACAGTAAAATCACTCTGTATATGCAGTAAAGCATGCTTGTTATACTCGCTGTGGAACCTAAGGGGTTAATCCTCTTCATTGTGTAAAAAGGCTGTTTGATCCTGTCTTCTCTGATCCTCCCTCCCCTTTTTCTGTCCCCAATCCATCTCCTGATAACACAGAGCCTTTGAAGTCACTCTGCACATGCTCAGTTTGGTGTTTATTGATAGTTTTTTTGGTTTCTTGGGAGGGTGCATGTGATCAGCACAGGGCCAATCAGCACTGTCCAGACAGAGGGTAAGGGGTCGTGCAGCCTCGTAGGACAATCAGTGTAGAATGAAAACTCCTCCTACAAGCTTTAACCAGACACTGATAGAAGTCACAAAACTGCTCTAACTGCTAATGAGAAAAGGTATTTAGCAGTTTATATTTACTAAAATAATTGGATGAAATTCAGAGTGTGAATGTGGTTTTTGTTAAGACAAAATCGTACAGATTACATCTGTTGAATGTGCCTGAAATTTCATTCAAATAGCAGGTCTGGATGACATTTTAAGTAGAACTGCCTATCTTCACTGGTCATCGATTTGATTACAATTATGTCAAGGATTCAATTCGATTCTGTGGTGCATCACGATTACTGCCCATGGTTTTCGTCAAAAACCCATCAGTGCAGCAATATCGGTGCAGTCTCACTGTGCCCATAAAATGCAGCCTCACCAGTGCCTGGATCACACAGAGCAGCGATCTCCTGCTGTGTCACAGAGCTTGAATTTGAATATTCCTGCAGCCGCTGTCAACAAAGTCCTGCCTCTTAGACCGGCTCTTATGATAGATGACGTCACACTAATTTAGTTTCCCGGTATTGGATCAGTGTGGCGTCTATCATAGTAGCCAGTCTAGGAGGCAGGACTTTGTTACATCGGTTGCCAAACCTTTCAGATCCAAATTCCATGACACGGCGGGAGATCGTTGCTCTGTCTGACATACACAAGGAGAGGAGGAAGAAGGGGGAGGACTCTGACAGGGGCGTACTGAGATGATATCATTGATGCAAACGTGATTCAGCCATTCTCTGCATCGATGCAGAATTGTTTAAGGCTGAATTGTGATGCACCGATTTTATACGATTATATTTTAACACCCCTAATTTTAAGGGCTTTCAAACAAGAAGAATTGACCCAATGAGGGCAAAAAAAACAAACGATTTTTCTACGAATGTTCAAACAAATTTAACTGTGTATGGCCAGATTTAGGCTTTTAAACTTGCACGCTTGTGCTGAGAATTGATGTTTGTCCACCTCAGCAATACATAATAAAGGGACTGTATAGTGACTTTTTGCCTATTTTTATTTTATTAGGTTCTGACTGCAAAATTTAAAAAAAACTGATTTCTCCTACGTTCACTGACAGACAGCTCTCCATTGACTTGTGGGGTTATATGCCAATCCTATTAGGAGTTATCTAGAAGAAGAAAGCAAGCTGGCCCCTCCCAGGGGGCTGCCCTCTCTTGCCATATAATCCCCCTACTCGGCTCAGTACATTCGTTTTAACATGCCTAGTGCAAGGAGTTGACCTGGCTCCCTTATGGGACCTGCGGATAGAATTTTTGCTTCCGTTTTTTTTTTATATTTTTCAAGCAAATTGAAGACCACTATCAAGAAGCCAACTGGGGCATAGAGGGTTCCTGCAAAGACCCTGTACTTTCCCCAGTATGGCCACTCGATGCGAGCCAGTCCCAGGATGTTGGTGGGTCCGCCGCATCAGGCCCGTTCCGCGCGGGTGGCCAGTGGGTGATCCCCACTTGGGCCCAGTGTCCGGATTCGATCTGGTCCAGGGGCCTGTGGCCAGCAGCATTCCTCCCCAGCTGGGGAGAAAAGTCTGCGACTGGGTGGCTACCTGCTGCGCCCTTCAGGAGTGGTGAGTGAGCCCCCTCTGCCCCCCTAGGGGCACTGGGGGGGGCCGCAGGGCGATTTGTAATTTTATGCACGGTAGCCGCTGGTTGAGGAGGGTCACTGGGGCTCTCCTGGATCCCTTCACTCTTTCCTCGCCCTCGCCGGGCACCTCGCTTGCACTGTGTGTGCAAACCACCTAGGCCACCATGCGGCGATCCGCGGCCATTTTGCCGTAGCCGCGGCCATTTTCCCTGGGTTTTTTCAGTACAATGCTTGGCGGCCAATTTGCCAGAGCCTCGTGTAAAGCAGCCCTTGGCCCTCTAGTGGATTTTTCGGCGGCCATATTGGAGTCCTTCCAGGCTGTGAAAAACAAGCTGCTGCCCTTTTTTCTTATTTTCACTTTGCTGGGACAGGTGCTGGCTGCTGCTGACGGCGCAGGCTCTCTGGCGGTCCACAGGAGGTATTCTGGGCAAAACAAACAGCAAGTGTAGCTGACTTCCTGGGGGTGCTGGTGGCAGTGGGTGCAGTTGTCCTGGGTTTACCTGGCTTTCTGAGGGGCGGTGGTGTGTTTGACTGTGTGGGGGTGCCGCTAGTGGTGGTTCTCACTGCTGTGGCTCAGTCTGTGGGTGTGATGACAGATGTCCCTGCAGGGCCCTCTGAGGAGGATCTAGATGCAGCACAACCTGCGTCAGTGTCCCTGGTGTTCTTAGAACAGCTGCTGGTGGTGTTTGGAGAATTCTTTCCCGGGGGGGGGGGCAAGCAAGGCCCTGGAGGCCCCAAGAAAGTGCCCCCCTTCCCCTTGTTCTTCAGGGGAGGATTACTAACCGGAAGTAGCGCCGGGGGTCACGGGGACCCCCATGGAGCTTTCTGAGGGGGAACTTTGTCCCTCAGATGAGGAGGCAGAAGACCAGGGGGCAAAAGCAGCACATGAAAAAGCACTGGTGTCTGCAATAATTTCTGGAGTCCGTACGTCCTTGCGACTGAACCAAGGAGAGTCGCAGACGTCTACTTATGTATGTGGCACTGCCAAGGCCCCTAGGTCTCCGAGAGCTTACCCCTATGATACTTTTTTTGATCATTTGATCTATCAGGAATGGCAGCGCACGCAGCATTCCCTCACCATGTCTAAGCGTTTCGCTATCCGGTATCCTTTTGAGGATAGCTTTATAAAAAAGTGGGTGTCTCCTTCGGTGGACCCCCCGGTGGCGTGACTTAACAAGGTGACGCCTATTCCCCTGGAGGGGTCGCCGTCTAAGGATCCTGCCGATAGGCGGACAGAGGCTGTGTCTAAAGCACTTTTCATTTTGGCTCGTTCGGCCTTGCGACCGGCCCTGGCGTCTGCCATGGCGGCGCAATATTTCTCTGAATGCACAGCGGAGCTGCAGAATGATCTGGACTTCAGCAGAACGCTGGAAGCATCGCAGAAGGCATAACATGTCTATCACGGTATAAAATACCTGTGTGATGCGGCCCTAGACCTGCTCCCTATGTTATCAAAAAATGTCTGTTTTTGCAGTCATTAGACCGGTCCTCCTGGTTGCGTTTGTGGTCGGGTGATCACGCCTCCAAAAAAGGTTTAGCGGACCTCCCCTTTCAGGGTGGCCGTCTTTTTGGTCCTCAGTTGGACGAAATCATTAAGGATTTCACGGGCAGGAAGAGTACCTTCCTTCCTGGAGCCCAGGCAGCAAGAATTTTGCCCCAAGCAAGGATCTGTCTCCTCGGGTCAGAGGTGTTTTCGTGCCCCTGGGGCAGCTGGCACGGGCCCGCGAGCCAGCAAGGCTGCTGCAGGGGCCGGTAAGATGCCCTGGCAACATAAAAAGGAAAAGACAGAGGATAAGCCCTCCTCTGTATGATGGGTTGCAGACAGGTGGACTGCCCGCATTTCCGACCGGTGGGTGCAGGAAGTGGTGTCCTCCGGGTACAGGATAGAGTTCAGCACTCTACCCCCAGACAGGTTCTTCCCATCGAACTTAAGACTCCCGCATCAACGTTGGGAGGCCCTTTTTCGGGGCGGTTCAGGCACTATCGGAACACGGGGTGATGGTGCCGGTGCCTCAGTCAGAAAGGTTCCGCAGTTTCTACTCGAACCTCTTTGTGGTCCCCAAAAAAGGTGGGGGGGGGGTTAAGGCCAGTATTGGACCTGAAGGCGCTAAACTTTTATGTGAAAGCGTGAAAATTCCGGATGGAATCGGTCCGCTCGGTCGTGGCCGCCCTCCATCAGGGGGATTTCCTGGTGTCCCTGGGACGCGTATCTCCGTGTTCCCATTTGTCTCCAACACCAGCGCTTTCTGCAATTTGTGGGTCTGGCCTCGGCTCCTCGGGTCTTCACCAAGCTGGTGGCACCAGTGCTGGCCCTGCTGAGGCAGAGGGGTATCGCGGTGGTGGCTTACCTGGACGACTTACTTCTGAGAGTGGAGTCTGCCTCTGCCCTGGAGGAGAACGTGTCCATCACCATGGCTTCGTTAGAGGACTTCAGTTGGCTGATCAACCTGCAGAAGTCGTCGTTGATCCCATCCTGTCGCATCCTAAGGAATTTGAGTTGCATTCACTGGATGTTGTGAGGGCTTTGCGGGTGTATTTGGCGGCTACAGACTCTTTTTAGGAGGTCTGACGCGTTGTTTGTTTTGACAGATGGTCCACGCAAAGGTTTGGCGGCCTCGTCGGCTACTGTCTCTCGTTTGGATCAGACAGACCGTGACTCATGCGTATTCTGTTTGGGGCCAAGTGCCTCCTTTCCCGGTCACGGCTCATTCTTCCAGGGCTGTTGGCACTTCCTGGGCTTTTAGACACCAGGCCTCGGTGTCACAGGTGTGCAAGACGGCCACTTGGGCCGCGGTGCACACGTTTACTAAGTTCTATAAAGTTGATGTGTCCGCATCTTCGGATGCGGATTTTGGCCGTAAGGTTTTACAGGCGGCAGTGTAGGCGCGTCTGGTTCTGTTGGGTACTGTTGTTTACCCACCCCTCTTATTGACACAGCTTTGTGACATCCCCACAAGTCAATGGAGAGCTGCGTCTGTCAGTGAACACAGGAGAAAAAGGTATTTTATTAAAACTTACCGTAAAATCATTTTCTCTGAGTTCACTGACATACACAGCACCCACCCCTCTGCGTGTGTTTTTTTTTTTTTTTTTTTTTTTTTTTTTTTTCGGTACGGCTTGTTACGAACTAATGTACTGAGCAGAGTAGGGGGATTATATGGGAAGAGAGGACAGCCCCCTGGGAGGGGCCAGCTTGCTTTCTTCTTTGCTTAGTTAACTCCTAATAGGATTGGCATATAACCCCACAAGTCAATGGAGAGCTGCGTCTGTCAGTGAACTCGGAGAAAAGGATTTTATGGTAACTTTTAATAAAATCCCTTTTTATTATGGTCAACTATATATTTTATATTTATTTTGCCAGCAGGCGGAGCTTTCTACTCCTTTGCAAATTATTCTGTAACTCCTTACAGCCTGCTGAAATGAAATAAAAGCCTGCTTACACGCTCTAATCGCTCTAGCTGAAATTACACATGGTTCAATTACCTTTTATTAGTGACTGTTCCTTTATTGGGGGCTGATTACTACTGTGCTGACTAAGCAGATAACCCCTAGGGGCAAGTCTCTATAAAGCAGGGAATGACCATCACCAAAGACTTACTGGTGGTTGATGATTCTCTGCAATTTAACCACTTGTCCACCACACTATAGCTGAAAGGCGGCTACAGCACAGACGTCCAGTTCTGTGAGGGCATCGACTGACCTCCTCCCAGATCCCTGACCTGCCCCCTCGGGATGTGCTCTGTGATCGAGGTAAAGGGCCAATCACAGTGGCCCTTTACCATGTGATCAGCTATGTCCAGTCACAGCTCGTCACATGTAAATGCCGGTTATCACCGTTTCCTTTCCTCTGCGCTATCGGTGTGTGAGGAAAGGCAAGCCAATAACTGTTTTTTTTCTGTGGCGGGACATTTTACACTGATTATCTGTGCAGCCCTATCATTGCAGCATATTGGTGTCTATCAGTGAAGAAGAAAAATTACTTATTTGCAAAATGTTATAACGGATACAGATAGTTTAGGTTTTTTTTTGTTTTGTTTTTTGTTTTTCAAAATGTTCAGTCTTCTTTTTTTTTTCCTTTTGTTTAGCAAAAAACAAACCCAGTGGTCATTAACCACTTCAGCCCCAGAAGGATTTCACACTTTAGGACCAGAACACTTTTTACAATATGGCACTGCGTCGCTTTAACTGACTTGGTTTGCAAAGGTTGCTATGGGCCACATTTCCACTGGTGCAACTTACCGTGCGGGTGTGGTTTCCGCCTCGTCCCTTTGGGCCCGGGCACATGTTGATTACGCAGGTTCTGTGGCTGATTAAGTTGGTAATTAAACTCAGCGCTTTATCTGCATTTGATTAGCCTCGGAACAGCCTGTGTGGTTTGTTTGGGTTTGGAGGGATGAGGTGGAAACCCTACGTACGGGTCGCATGACAGATCACAGCCCATTGTGTTTAGTGGCACCTGTTCCCATATATGCGACTTTGAGAGTCAACGACATTGGGAAGACCCCTGCATGGGTTTGTTCCATCCTTTTGATACCCAGAGGGTGTAAAGTCACATTGAGGTCGCACTCCAGATCGTGCAACTGTCGGGGTCGCAATAGTGGAAGCCAAGGCTTAGACTCCATCCAGCAAACAGAGTCAGACAGTTAACAGGTAACCAACCTGCTCAAAGTTGTGCAAAGGTTGTATATCGGAATGAGCTCAGCAGTTCCAGGGCAGCAATTAGCTCAACCACCTCCAGAGAAGTTAACTCTTCCTAGCCCATTCTACAGAGAATCCTCTCACCACGCAGCCAGTATCCCTCCTAGACATCGGGATGATAATAGCCATTTAGGCTACTTTCACACTGGAGCGTTTTACAGACGCTATTTAGCTAAAAATAGCGTCTGTAAAGCGCCTCAAAAGTCCTCCCCAATCCACCCCAATGTGAAAGCCCTGAGTGCTTTCACACTGGGGCGATGCGCTAGCAGGACGTTACAAAAAGTCCTGCAAGCAGCATCTTTGGGGGGAGTGGTAATATACCGCTCCTCTACCGCCCCTGCCATTGAAATGAATTGCAAGCGCTGCCGAAGCAGCTGCACACCGCCTCAGTAGCGCTGACACTTTTAACCCCTTTTTAACCCCTTGTGGGGGGTTAAAAGCGCGGCGCTCCCGCCCGCATAGCGGAGCCCTATCGCTGGTAAAACTCCGCTAAAACTAGCGGGGTTTTACCGCGACCGCGGCTGCCCATGCAGTGTGAAAGTAGCCTTAAGGGTAGCTCAGAGGAGCTTGAACCAGACATCAACTCTTCCTTATCTCAGCCCCATGTCCAGGCTGTAAGACCAGATATTGGCTGGAAACACTACATCTGAGAAGTCAAAGATGTACCTCCCATTTCTAAGGGAGCAGGTTTCATTCTTTCCTCTGGGGGATATCAGAAGATGTCACTGGGGAAAAAAAACAAAAAAAAAAAAAACATTTTTTTTCTCTCATTTGCCTAGGAAAATGTATTCACTGTCAGAACAAGATTCTGCAATAGCAGAGGTAGACTCAGCAGTGGCAAAGAATTTCATCTCACCAATCGATGATGTAGCCTCAATGGAGGTTTAGGTAGACAAACAGACCCTGACTGAAAGAAGCTTACCAAATGGCGGGCAAATGCCTGGAAGCCAGCAATTGCCTTACCTGTATCCAAAGCCATGCAGGCATGGACTGAAAAAGGCGGAAACAGCGATTCTGCAATGTCCCTAGGGAAATTGCAGCACACTTTACTGGTGAGAGGGCAATGGATACATTTCAATTCTTCGCAGGAGCAATGCTACTTCTTGTAATGGCAATACAGGCATTGTGGTTAGAACTATGGGCAGCTGACACTGCGTCAAAGTCTATATATGCCAATGGTCCCCGTTGTAATTGGTGCAACTCAAGTCGCAACGACTCAAAAAAAAAAAAAAGGGTTTTTGACAACTTTGTTCTGACCTTTGATGCAGCTTTGATCTAGAGAATGTAAAGTTGGGTCGGGGCTGCACTCGGGGTCGCATCAGTCGCACTCTAAATTGTGCGACTTTGGGGTCGCAATAGTGGAAACTTAGCCTAAATACATTTGATAGCAGAGCACTCTTTGAAGAAAGGTTACAGAAAGCTTTTTCTGTCACAGGAAAAAGGTCAGACTTAATCTCCCAGAACAACAGAATTGGACATACCCGGGGTTTCAGGAATGCTTACTCGCACACACCCATACTGTAACCATTACACAAGTAGCTGGGTTTTTCGATCAAACAGGTCCTTCTACAATTCCAGAGCCTCCCCTTCAGACCTTGCACTTCTTTCAGAGCCCTCACGGGGGCTCGGATCACTATCGAAGCTTCTCTACGAGAACTGGGTCGCAGTTCTTATCACGAACGAGATGATATCCACCTCATATCAAAGACCCAGCCCACGTAGTGGAACACAGGTGGAGGTTGTGGCCTACACTATCAAGATACGGCTGGATGGTAAACCGTTATCTAGAATTCCTGAAGCAATCAAGCAAACAGTCTATCCCAGTCCATATATCAAACAAGTTTGATGCACAGACGTCTGCACTAGTGGACAAAGAGGGAGATGCTTGTAAAGCCACACCCATTAAGGCATGTCTTCTGGTCCACGGTTACCACAGGCGCCAATGCAATAGGCGAGGAGGCACATTGCAACCAGACTTTGGTTCAAAAGAGATGAGCGTTTGATACAGCAGACATCATCACAAATATCCTGGAGACCCAGGGGGCTTATCTCGCATTGACAGCGTTACTCTCTCAGATGAAGGACAATTTAGTTCTGATTTGGATAGACTGTAAAGCCGCAATATCTTGCATACATCACCAAGGCGGAACCCACAACCGTACCTTACTGGGGAAAGTGGAGCCCATCTTCATTTGGGCAAAGGGGAATTTGAAGGACCTAAAGAGTAGTATATCTTCCAGCCCACTTAAAACACAGAGGCCATTCACCTATCCCAAGGATTCTCGGATCCCAACGGGTTGTCTCTACAACTGAAGTTATTCAGTTGGATTGTGGGACAGTGGGTCTTTCCCGAACTGCATCCTTATGCTACAGCAAGCATTACCAAGCTGCAGAGGTTTATTTCACATCTACCTCACCCTTGGGCAGAAGCAATAAATACCCTGTCAAGTCTTGGGGCATGCAATCTAATGTAGGCTTCCTCCGGCCTCCTACCTCAAATTCTCTTGAGACTTGCAATATCAACAATAACGGTCATAACAGTCCTGCCATATTTACAAGAAAACCCATGATTCCCTAGGGCCTCTGGTAAATTATTCCTCCAATACCCTTTCTTCTGGCTCAAAGCATCACACCCATCAGAATCCTCACAGATTTAGCCTCCACATTAGGATCTTAAAATCTTAATCATTAGGATGCTCTGCTAGTGTTTCAACTCTGCTCAAACCACAGGAGCCTTCAGTGAACTATACGAATGACAAGGTTTGGAATACGTTTTTAGATCATTTCGCTAACAGCAAAACCTCCTCAATCCTGATGTACCCTCTTACTCCCAACTTCTTGACCTCCTGCAAGCAGACCATGACTTAGGATCAGGATTAAGCATCTGAAGGGTACAGCTGGTGGTAACTTCGGCTATGACAAGAAGACATGGGCCAAGAATCCTTTTAATAATCAAATTCAAGGCAGGCAAGAAGATAAGCCCATCTGTTAAAACAAATTTTTCCCACTTGGGACTTCTCTATTGCCCTGGAACCCTTATCCAATGGCTTTCTGCCCCATCTGATTCAGCATCCTTGTGGAATCTCACCTGGAAACTATTTTTTGTCTTTGACGGGGGGCTGGGGAATATCAGAGCTTCAGGCTCTGGGATTGGAAGACAATATTCATGGATTCATCCCTGGGTTCTCCTCTTCCTCTGCTGTCTGCGGGACTTGAGCCCTGCCAAACTTTGAGATCCGGTTTTGACAGCATTTGGTTTTGTGCTGGGACACTGTTTTCAAGCCACAACTCCCATCAGACTTTTCTTCCAACTTATTTATAATAATAAAAAAAAAAAAAAAACAGGAGCAGAGAAGCATAATTTGGAGCAAAGACCTCCGGAATGTGGCCCTCCGGCCATTCCGGAACTACAGTATCCATGCTTAGTCATGTCTGTAGAAATCAGAGATTTACAAATACCTCATGGGACATGTGGTTCTGTGGCAGCTGGGGATAGATTGCAGATCCCTGTTCCAGTACAATAGTTCCATGGATATTCAAATTGTTTAAGAAGGTGTACAGATCTAGGGGCCTAGAACCCCTTTTCAATTGGGCTGTATGCCACCCACTTGTGTTCTGCTTTTTGGACAGTCAAGAGCAGACGTATCCATCAAAACAATCTAAAGGGTAGCATCATGATCATCTCAACATACGCTTATGAGACGTTACAGGTTAGACCTGGCAGCTTTCTCATGTGTAGAAACTGGCACACAGGCTAACCAGGCTGGCATTTGCCTATGTTGAATCCTTTTCTCAAATAAATCTTGTACTATGTATCATCCCACCCATTTCAGCTAGTTATTTTGTCACAGGTATGCTGCCATGGAATACAACTCTACTAGTACTACGATGGGAAATCTAACAAAACTACCTATGCAGACGAGAACTGACAGGTTTTTCGTCTTGTGTTCACCCACCGTATGTCGGGTTAACTTTTCCCCAAGATCCGGGGATCTAGACATGTGGAAGAATTTGTTAAACTTATAGGTACCTTGATAACATGACCTTGTCCCTAGACGTTAGATAGGGGTCGACGGTGTCTTGGTGTACAGGGTACTCCATAAACA
>BLSH010536470.1:727891-738953 GCA_018402905.1 Glandirana rugosa | reverse complement strand
GTTAAAAAAAAAAAAAAAAAAAAAAAAAAAAATATATCCCAAGCTTTGAACGTCTCGGAGTACTGTTAAATTAATCATCCGAAAATGGAGAGTATGGCACAACTGCAAACCTTCCAAGACATGGCCATCCACCTAAACGGACAGGCCGGGCAAGGGGCACATTAATCAGAGAAGCAGCAGGGAGGCTCATGGTATCTCTGGAGGGGCTGCAGAGATCCACAGCTCAGGTGGGAGAATCTGTCCACAGGACAACTATTAGTCGTGCACTCCACAAATCTGGCCTTTTTGGAAGAGTGGCAAAAAGAAAGCCATTGTTGAAAAAAAGCCACAAGTCCTGTTTTTTTTGCAGTGTGCAAGAAGCCATGTGGGGACACAGCAAACGTGGAAGAAGGTGCTCTGGTCAGATGAGACCAAAATTTAACTTTTTGGCCTAAAAGCAAATCTGTGTGGCAGAAAATTAACACTGCACATCACTCTGAACACACCATCCCCACTGTGAAACATGGTGGTGACAGCATCAGGTTGTAGGGAATCTTTTTTTCAGTAGGGACAGGAAAGCTGGTCAGAGTTGGTGGGAAGATGTAAGATTGCCTTGTATTTCGCTCCATCCAAGAAAACATATTAGTCTGCAAAAGACTTGAGACTGAGGCAGAGGAGGTTCACCTTCCAGCAGGACAACAACCCTAAACTTGCAGCCAGAAGTACAATGGAATGGTTTAGATCAAAGCATATCCGTGTGTTTGAATGGCCCAAAATCCAGACCTAAATCAAATTGAATCTGTGGCAAGAAAATTGCTGTCCACAGACGCTCTCCATCCAATCTGACAGAGCTTGAGCTATTTTGCAAAGAAGAATGGGTAAAAATTTCACTCTAGATGTGCAAATCTGGTAGAGACCTCACCAAAAAGCCTTGCAGCTGTAATTTCAGTGAAAGGTGATTCTACAAAGTATTGGCTCAGGGGGCTGAATACAAATGCATGCCACACTTTTCACATATTTATTTGTAAAAAATGTAGAAAACTATTTATCATTTTCCTTCCGCTCTTAATTATGTGCCACTTTGTGTTGGTCTATCACCTAAAATCCGAATTAAATACATTTACGATTTTGGTTGTAACATGACAAAGTGGAAAATTTCAAGGGGTATGAATACTTTTTCAAGGCACGGTAAAATTTCAGAGAGCAGTCTGACCATCCAAAGATCTTTCATGTAGCTGATATCCAGACAGTACAGTAACTGGGGTCACTGATAAAGATACCATGATGCTTTTTTTTTTCTGAACTACTTTGACAAAAGCAGGAGTTGGCTGTTTTCCCTTACAGGATGGAGGCGGTCTTGTGGGAGAGGTGAATGAAGATGGTGAAATGACTGGGAATAAGATTGCCTATGTCTATCCTGATGGAAGTACAGCCCTGTATGGGAAATTCATTGATGGAGAAATGCTGGAAGGAAAGCTGTCTTTTGTTACATCTGTTGAAGGATGGCCACAATTTGAAATTGTCCATGACAGTAAGTGTTCACCTAATGTTCTATCTGCAAGTAGTTTATTTGAAACTCTGAAAAAGGGTCAGCTAAGAATTTGTAATGCCAGAGAAAAATGTAACTGTTGCTTTACGTAAAGTGACTGTATAGCATTTCTGTAATTCTTTGTTCACTAAATAAAATAGATTTAAAAAATGCATATATAGTAAAACCTTGATTACGAGCATAATCCCTTACAGAAACATGCTTGTAATTCAAAGCACTTGGGTAAGCGAAGATTCGTTCCACAACCATTTATTCATAAGTCCTTCAGGTTATATTCCATATAACTAGATTATAGCAATGTGATAGGTTGTATAACCATAAAGTGTCCATCCACAAATGGCCGCCTCCACAAGGGCATTAGCAGCAAAACCCAGCAGGCGCTACAGAGTATAAAATAGGAGAAGCGCCTCTAAGTGTAGCAATACAGTTACATTTAATGAAGGTACAACATTTAGCAACTCACATGGTTGGTGATTAAAAGAGGCACATCTAAGTATGCAGGCATCCGGGGTAAAGCTGTCCACATAGACCATCCTTTGCACCGCCAGCTCTCACCCCTGTCCGTCTGCAATCGTGACCGGGAAGACTACCCTGCAGTAGAGCGATCTGAAAGCGAGGCTTGAAGCGCTTGTGGAGGGCAAAGTGGAAGGGATGATGTCGATGGAGGTGCGGTCTATGTGGGCAGCTTTATCCCGGATGCCTGCATACTTAGATGTGCCTCTTTTAATCGTCAGCCATGTGAGTTGCTAAATGTTGTACCTTCATTAAATGAGACAAATCATTTCAGAACTTTTTCTACCTTTTTAATGTGACCTATAAACTACAACTCAGTTGAACAACAAACTAAAATATTTATTTGGAGGCAAGTAAAAATAAACTAAAATAATATGGTTGCATACATGTGCACACCCTTATACTAATGCTTGAGCACCTTTTGGCTTTATTACAGCGCTCAGTCTTTTTGGGTATGAGCCTATCAGCATGGCACATCTTGACTTGGCAATATTTGCCCACTCTTTACAAAAACACTCCAAATCTGTCAGATTGCGAGGGTATCTCCTGTGTACAGCCCTTTTCAGATCACCCCACAGATTTTCAATGAGATTCAGGTTTGGGCTCTGGCTTGGCCATTCCAAAATGTTTTAATCTTCTTCTTTTGGATGTATGCTTTGGGTCGTTGTCATGCTGAAAGATGAAGTTCCTCTTCATGTTCAGCTTTCTAGCAGAAGCCTGAATGTTTTGTGCCAATATTGACTGGTATTTAGAACTGTTCGTAATTCCCTCTAACTTGACTAAGGCCCCTGTTCCAGCTGAAGAAAAACAGCCCCAAAGCATGATGCTGCCACCACCATGCTTCACTGTGGGTATGGTGTTCTTTTGGTGATGTGCAGTGTTTTTGCCCCAAATATATCTTTTGGAATTATGGCCAAAAAGTTAAACGTTGGTTTCATCAGACCAGAACACATTTTCCCACATGCTCTTGGGAGACTTCAGATATGTTTTTGCATAATTTAGCCGGGCTTGGATGTTTTTCTTAAAAGGCTTCCGCCTTGCCACTCTACCCCATAGCCCAGACATATGAAGAATATGGGAGATTGTTGTCACATGTACCACACAGCCAGTACTTGCCAGATATTCCTGCAGCTCCTTTTAATGTTGCTGTGGGCCTCTTGGCAGCCTCCCTGACAAGTTTTCTTCTCGTCTTTTCATCAATTTTGGAGGGACATCCAGTTCTTGGTAATGTCACTGTTGTGCCATATTTTCTCCACTTGATGACGGTCTCCCATGGTATATCTAATGCCTTGGAAATTCTTTTGCACCCTTCTCCTGACTGATCCTTTTTTTAACAATGATATCCCTTCAATGCTTTGGAAGCTCTATGTGGACCATTTTGCTTTTGCTGTAGGATGTGACTAAGAAAATGTCAGGAAAGACCTACTAGAACAGCTGAACTTTATTTGGGGTTATCAGAGGCTATTTAACAGGAGTTGAATGTAATTGCTTAAGGCCTCTTTCACACTGAGACACTTCTAAACTGCCAGTAAAACACTGAGTGCTATTTAAGAGCTTTTCAGGCGCTTTTAAAGAGCTTTCCATTCATTTCAATGGAGAGGGGTGTTTTTCACCGCCCTGTCAGCACACTGCCCCAGTGGGAAAGCATTAATTGATAGTAATGGAAATAGGTTTTCGTGAGCTTTTCAGGTGCTTTTTAAAGCGTGAAAGCCCCTCAGTGTGAAAGGGGTCTTATTCTGAACACCGCTATATCCCCAGTCATAAAAGGGTGTGCACACTTGTGCAATCACATTTATTCTTCTTTTTTTTTTATTTTTTATTCTCTCCCCCCCCCCCCCCCCCTAAAAGATTTCAGTTTGTTTTTCAATTAAGTTGTACAGTTTATAGGTCACATTATAGGTGGAAAAAGTTCTAAAATTATCGATCTTTGTCAGTTTTTTTTACATCACAGAAACCAATTTAACAGGGATGTGTAAACTTTTTATTTTTTATTTTTTTTTTATATCAACTCTATGTCCCCGGTTTGTCTTACAGAGCATTTGTGAAAATTTTTTTCAGAATAAAATACTTTTTTTTTTTTTTTTTTATAATTGTAATTTTTATTAAAATTTTTCACAGATATACAGAAGAGTATACAATATATCAGCAAAGAATATTAGAACAAAATTGAAAAAAATTGGGCAAAAAGCCTTATAGAAGTAGATAGAAATAAACATTGACATGGGAGTCTGCTATTTGAGGTAGTCATGAGTATTCATGAAAAAGATAAGGCAACTATATAAAATTCAGGTTTACCACTTCGGGGAGCTCCGTCTGTTTTGGAGGGGAATCCTCAGGGTACTCATTTAGCTCTACCCGATTGTCTGAATGATGAACTATGTGAACCATGACGACCTCAAAAGATCTAGAACAGTGTATAAAAATATAACAACAACATGAAGGAGAACAAGGGCAGGGGGGAGGGAGGGGGACACACCATGGATCGTAGCCTCTGTATGAAAAAACAACAAAAGTATCTCAGGTATTGACGTTTTCAGAAGATTTAATCCGAAATGTCGGGCGAGACCTCGGGGTTATGGCTAGAGATATCCCATAACTCCCAGGTCTTTGTAAAAGATGGCATGGTATCATGTATTGTGGCTGTCAGATATTCCATTCTACGGATATGGGCAATATTTTGTATGAGTTGAAATTGAGAGGGAGGAGTGGAAGATAACCAATTTTTGGGGATTGTCCTTTTGGCTGCTAATAAAATATAGGTCATCAGTTTTTTAGAATGTTTAGGAATACCTTGCATGGGTAGACCTAGTAAAAAGGTTACCGGTTCCATGGGAATAGGTACATTAAGTATATCCTGCAGGAGGGACTGGACTGATGTCCAGAATGAACGTATAATTGGACATTCCCAGAAAATATGATAATGAGTTCCTATTGATTTGTGACATCTCCAACATGTACGGGAAGAGGAAGGATCGAATTTGTGGAGAATTTCGGAAAATACTGCTTTAGTGTCAGCAATCTGGATGAAGACCAGATCTCATTTTATTACTGGGTTTGTAATGACATGTTTAGCAAGGACGTCTTTAACTTGTATCTAGTAGTTTCTAAGCAAAAAAACCTGCCTTTATAGGCAGTCTGTTTTGAAAAACCAGAGGTAACCTGAGCAGACCAGACCTCTTTCCACACACCAACACTGTTAGTTCTGAACCCATGGACTGTAAGATCAAATATCCATACACCTGTTTTGTTGCAGAATTCAGATTATCAGCTCAATTTATCATTCTTTATCATTCTCTCTTTTTATTTTATTTTTTTTTCCCAACTTTAAAGGTAAAGTTTATTCTTTTGATAAATCAACTTCATCCTGTATTTCCACAAGTCCATTGCTTCCTGACCCCTATGAATATGAAAGGTGAGTTTTTAAATACCTGTTAATGTAAAAGGAGTAGTTTAGTAGAACAGTGTAAAAAAATCTCACATGTAGGAGAATGTCAAGCTCTTCTAGATCTCTGTTGAATAGTCAGACATAATTTCCCTCGAATTCATTAGTAACCGATCTATCCAATGTGTGAAACTACAAAACACCCCCTCCGGTATGGTGGTATATAATGCAAATTTGTGTATAGTTTTCCTCAGGTACATGGCTTTAAATCCTTTTATCTTTTTATAAAATAAAACCATTCTCATATTAGAAACCTTTCTACTGTATACATATATTAACAAAGAGCACTTTTTTTCAAAAGAAGCAGTAGGAACATAAACGTTGAAGACCGTTTCAGGCATTCCCACCTCTTCATCAAGATAATCGTTAAATTTGTTGAAGGGTGGGGACATCTGAAACTGTCTCAATTTTGAAGGTTACAATTTATTGTTTACTTACATTGAAGGTGTGAATTTTTGCCAAAGCATATGATTAGAGATGTTTAAAATGGCATTCTGTGTGGAAGCACATGGGGTTTATTTAATAAAACTGCATGATGCAAAATTTGGTTCAGCTCTTGGTGCATAGAAATCAGTTTCCAGGTTGTATTGTCCAAGCTTGATTGATCAGGCTGAAATTAGAAGCTGATTGGCTACTATGCACAGCTGCACCAGATTCTGAGTGCACCAGTTTTAGTACATTTATCCCATTTAAAGGCCCCTCGCCCTTGTTTAATAATCATTTTAGTTTAACATACAGTATCTCTCAAAAGTGAGTACACCCTTCACATTTTTGTAAATATTTTATTATATCTTTTCATGTAACACTGAAAAAAATTACACTTTGCTACAATGTAAAGTAGTAAGTGTACAACAGTGTAAATTTGCTGACTCAACACATAATGTCTAAATCGCTGGCAACAAAAGTGAGTACACCCCTAAGTGAAAATGTCTAAATTGGGCCCAATTAGCCATTTTCCCTCCCCAGTGTCATGTGACTCGGTGTTACAAGGTCTCAGGTGTGAAATGGGGGGCATGTGCGTTTAAATTTGGTGTTATCACTCTCTTACTGGTCACTGGAAGTTCAACATGGCACCTCGTGGCAAAGAACTGAGGATCTGAAAAAAAGAATTGTTGCGCTACATAAAGATGGCCTAGGCCAGTGTTTTTCAACTCCAGTCCTCAAGGCACACCAACAGGTCATGTTTTCAGGATTTCCATGAGTTTGCACAGGTGATTTGATCAGTTTCACTGCCTTAGTAATTACCACAGCTGTTTCATCTGAGGGAAATCCTGAAAACATGACCTGTTGGTGTGCCTTGAGGACTGGAGTTGAAAAACACTGGCCTAGGCTATAAGAAGATTGCCAAGACCCTGATACTGAGCTGCAGCACAGTGGCCAAGACCATACAGCGGTTTAACAGAACAAATTCCACTCAGAACAGGCCTCGCCATGGTACACCAAAGAAGTTGAGTGCACATGCTCAGCGTCATATTCAGAGGTTGTCTTTGGGAAACGGACGTATGCGTTCTGCCAGCATTGCTGCAGAGGTTGAAGGGGTGGGGGGTCAGCCTGTCAGTGCTCAGGCCATACGCCGCACAGTGCATCAAATTGGTCTGCATGGCTGTTGTCCCAGAAGGAAGCCTCTTCTAAAGATGATGCACAAGAAAGCCTGCAAACAGTTTGCTGAAGACAAGCAGACTAAGGACATGGATTACTGGAACCATGTCCTGTGGTCTAATGTGACCAAGATAAACTTATTTGGTTCAGATGGTGTTCAGCGTGTGTGGGGGCAACCAGGTGAGGAGTATAAAGACAAGTGTGTCTTGCCTACAGTCAAGCATGGTGGTGGAAGTGTCATGTTTGGGGCTGCATGAGTGCTGCCGGCACTGGGGAGCTACAGTTCATTGAGAGAACCATGAATGCCAACATGTACTTTGACATGCTGAAGCAGAGCATGATCCCCTCCCTTTGGAGACTGGGCCGCAGGGCAGTATTCCAACATAATGACCCCAAACACAACTCCAAGATGACCACTGTCTTGCTAAAGAAGCTGAGGGTAATGGTGATGGACTGGTCAATCATGTCTGCAGACCTAAACCCTATTGAGCATATGTGGGGCATCCTCAAACTGAAGGTGGAGGAGTGCAAGGTCTCTAACATCCACCAGCTCTCTGTGATGTCATGGAGAAGTGTAAGGGGACTCCAGTGGCAACCTGTGACGTTCTGGTGAACTCCATGCCTAAGAAGGTTAAGGCAGTGCTGGAAAATAATGGTGGCCACACAAAATATTGATTTCTCTTACGTTCATTGACAGATGCAGACTCCATACTTGACAAGTGGGGTTTATGCACATCCTACTAGGAGTAGACTAGGCAGAACGAAGTTCAGAAAAAAAGCAAGCTGACCCCTCCCAGGGGGCTGTCCTCACTCAGCATATAACCCCTCAGCTCTGCAGAGCATATCAGTTTTTTTTATGGCTAGTGCAAGGAGTTAGACCTGGTTCCCTTATGAGATCTGCAGTTCCCCTTTTTTTTTTTTTTTTTTTTTTGCTTTTTTCAAGCTTTCTGCCGAAGATCTGCTGTCACAGGGACCCATCCTGCACCCTGCTTTACCCTCGCTGGCTTTGACGGATTGGCTCTTGAGTCCCAGGTGCTGAGGGATAGGGGCGTTTCTGACTCCGTAATCCCTACCATGCTTAAGGCGCGTAAGTGTACTTTGCGCAAGATAGATCATCGCACCTGGAAGGCTTATATTGCCTGGTGTGAGGTGGGGGGTTGGAACCCCCGCTCTTTCGCTGTATCTCGGGTGCTGGTTTTCTTGCAGCAAGGCCTGGATAAAAAATTGGCTTTGAGTACACTCAAAGGTCAGATTTCATCTCTGGCGATCTTTTTTCAACGTCCGTTAGCAACGTATTCTTTGATCCACACATTCGTACAGGGTGTACGTCATGTGGCTCCTCAGGTACGGTCGCCCTTGGCACCATGGGATTTAAATTTAGTACTATCTGTACTGCAGAAACCGCCATATGAGAAGATCAGGAATATTCCCTTACAATTGTTGTCACAAAAGGTGGCTTTTTTTGGTGGCCATTACATCCGCTAGGCGGGTGTCTGAGTTGGCGGCTTTGTCTTGTAGGTCTCCCTACTTGGTCCTTCATAAGGATAAGGCGGTGCTGCGTCCTTCTCCTTCGTTCCTACTGAAGGTGGTTTCCTCTTTTCACATTAATGAGGACATTGTTCTTCCTTCATTGTGTCCACACCCGTCACACCCCAAAGAGATTGCCTTACATTCTTTGGAAGTCGTGCGGGCTTTGTGGGTGTATTTGATGGCTACAGCTTCTTTTCGGAAGTCTGATGCTTTGTGCTGACGGAAGGGCCGCGAAAGGGTTTGGCGGCCTCGTCAGCTACTGTTTCCTGTTGGATCAGACAGACTGTGACCCATTCATATACGGTTTGGGGCCAAGAACCCCCTTTTCCAGTCACGGCTCATTCCACCAGGGCGATTAGCACTTCCTGGGCCTTCAGGCACCAAGCCTCGGTGTCTCAGGTGTGCAAGGCGGCTACATGGGCCTCGGTGCACACTTTTTTGTTAAATTTTACAAAGTTGATGTGTCAGCATCCGCGGATGCTGCTTTTGGCTGCAAAGTTTTGCAGGCGGCAGTGTAGGCGCGGCTGGCGCCTCCTGAGAGGTGTTCTGTTGGGTACAGTTGTTTACCCGCCCCTCTTGAATGACACTGCTTTGGGACATCCCCACTTGTCAAGCATGGAGGCTGCGTCTGTCAATGAACGTAAGAGAAAATAGGATTTTTTAACTTACCGTAAAATCCTTTTCTCTGAGTTCATTGACAGATGCAGCACCTGCCCCTCTGTGTTGCGTTTGTACGGCTTGTTAAGAACTGATATGCTCTACAGAGCTGAGGGTTTTTTTTTATTTTTTTTTGTGTTTGCCAGTGGTGTATTTGGGTTTTGCGCTGCCCTAGGCCTGACTAAACTCATGCACTCCCTAATTTAAATACAACACACCCCTTCCTGTCAAGTCCACACCCCTGCCTAAGACCCGTCCTATCATCTGGAAACCTGATCAGTGCAGCTTAAGAGTGCCCATCAGTACAGTCCCATTAATGCTGCCTTGTCAGTGGCCACCAGTGCAGCCTCATTAGGGGCCACCAGTGCAGCATATATCAGTGCAGCTTAAGAGTGCCACCTCATGTGCAGCCTTATCAATGCCCATCAGTACAGTCCCATTAGTGCAGCCTTATCGGTGCAGCCTCATGAGGGGCCACCAGTGCAGCCTATCGGTGCCTATCAGTGCAGTGCAGCCTCATCAGTGGCCACCGGTGCAGTCTCATCAGTGCCCATGATCAGTACAGTCCCATCAGGGACCACATCAGTGCAGCCTATAAGTGCAGCTTAAGAATGCTACCTTATCATTGCCCAACAGTGCAGCCTTATCAGTGCTGCCTTAGTGCCTATCATTAGTATAGCCTTATCAGTGCCCATCACTACAGTTCAATCAGTGCAGTCTCATTGGTGCCCATATCAGTGCTGCCTTTATCGGTGCAGCGTAGCCTCATCAGTGGCCACCAGTGCGGCCTCATCAGTGCTGCCTCATCTGTTTCACTGTGTGTAACGCCGGATACCTGCGCTGAGCTTCCAGCTGTCAGTCTCCTTCCTCGCACACTGCCAACAGCTGCTTTGGGTCCCACGGCCTAAAGACGCCCTGCCGCCAACCTGGGGATGCTGACTGGGGGACATTCCATACCATGCACGTTAGGCAAATTAGGCGGCCGTGTGTGCGAGACCACCTAATTAAAGAGCCGTAGAGGTGTAGACCTCACAGGATTCCTGGACAGGTAAGTGTGCTTATATTAACAGTCAGCAGCTACAGTATTTGTAGGTGCTGACTTTTAAATTTTTTTTTTTTCATGGGATGGTGGGGGGACGACTCTTTAATGAGTTTGCATTGTTTTCATCATGCATGGAGCCAACGCTGTATCTTGGCCTAGGCCAACAAGGCCCAGGCCTAGGGCGGCACTTTGCAGGGGGGCAGCAGGAAAAGAGTCCCCGCCGGCTTGCAATTGTAATGCTGCCAGTATTATAATACAGGAAGGGCCGCCATCAGAGGGGGCCAGCCCATACATATGTGGGGGTCCAGGCATCCCGAAGGGCCCAGGCAGCGGTCCCCAAACAATGAGTTGTTGGGTGGGCAGCCAGCGTTCCGCGACTGTGTGGGGGGGGGGGAGGTTTAGTCAGGCCTAGGGCAGCACAAAACCTAAATACACCATCCGGACTGATTTGGAGGGGGGGGGGGTGTGTCAGCGCCTTGCGACCGACGGGTGGGTTGTTGAGTAACAAACCCCTGGCGACGGACCCGGGAAGCCCTACGGACCTGGGGGTGTATACATACCCGACCGGGGGAGACTACCGCCGGGAAGGACATAATATTATGACCGTCGTAATGTTAACGTTCGGCCGCCCCTGAGAAAAGGACGACGGGGGGACGTTTCACGGCGGGATCCGGACCCGGAACAACCGGATCCGGTTCTATGTCGCAACCGAGGTACGTACTACTTTTGTTACGTTTGAGTAATTTCTCAG
>BLSH010536470.1:679409-694760 GCA_018402905.1 Glandirana rugosa | reverse complement strand
GGATCTATGCATAATGTTTCTACTGAAGATTTCTCAAGCGCAGACCTAACTCCATCTTATATAATTTTTCTTGCTGGTAGATTTGCCTTGTAGTTATTAAACATTAGCATTGTGGCTATATCGTACGAAACAGGAAACTTCTATTTAACAAGTAGGGAAATGGATAGTGATCAGGTAGGAGTTTTCTTTTTGGGTCTTTTTCACAAGCGCCAAATATAAGGAGATAAGCCAAGTTGGCTGATTTTCCTTTTGAGATGTATACATAGTAGGGCCTAAAATAGACCTTTCTGTGTACATGCCTTTGTGTTGGTTACAAGGTAACTAGACTTTGATATTGTGAAATACTCCAGTATAACTTTTGCTGTTTTTATTATTAACATAACATTGCTATAATTTTTATCCAGGTTGCTCTTCATTTACTTTAATGCAATTATAATTTAGTCAATAACATGGAGTCCATTTTAAGTGCAACATTAGGAGATTCTAAACATATTTTGAAGCAGTGGCTGTTGCCTGTACCAACCAGCTGGATTCCATGTTACTTTTTCCCAGGTTAGGGAAAAACTGGCTATATATTTGTGGATGTCAAGCTGTCCTACCACGTGTTGAGGAATAGCTAGTTAAAGTGGTTGTAAAGTCCGAAGGTTTTTTCTTAATGCATTCTATGCATTAAGATAAAAAGCCTTCTGTGTGCAGCAGCTCCCCTCAGCCCTCCTAATACTTACCCGAGGTTCCTCTAGCTCCAGGGATGTTGTAGGAATGTCTCAGCCGTCTGGGACTCCCCTCCTCTTTGGCTGAGACAGCCATTGGCTCCCGCTGCTGTCAAGGGGCCGGGAGAGCCAAAGAGGGACCCCGAGAAGAGGAGGATCCAGGCTGCTCCTGTGCAAATCCACTACACAGAGGAAGTATAACATGTTTGTTATTTTTAATAAACAAGACTTTACAATCCACTTTAAAGCCTAGATAGCCCAGTATATACCACCTTAGTTTTCTAGGCAGTTCTCGCTGCATTGTCACCTAGTGTATAACTGAATGCTGCTGCACATGTATCTGCAGTGTTTTCATATATAGTACATAGTCATTGCAGAGGCCTAGCTAGCATAAGCTAAGCCTTTTTGTATTATCCAAATACACTGCATGATGCCTGCCATTTCAATAAAATGTAGGCAATGATGGGGTCATCAGTCAGTTTTATTGCTTATGGGCCTTGTAGATGCTACATACTACTAGTAAGCATCCTAGAAGGTGTCATGAGGGTCTGCTAAGAAAAACAGAGTCAGCTGAAGAAGGCATTGTCTCTGTTTCTCCACAGGCCAGAGCAGCAATCTTGCTTTACTGCTTCTAATTGGTAAAGTAAACAGAGAAAATGCTGATGCTGTGATGAAGCTATCTTGCATTTTGAAAAGATCTAGGTGTTTGGCATTGTAGGCTATGGCCTGTGTACTTATGTTTACAGTGAAAGATAACAGACACATTAATCTGGGGATGATGGTTTAACATTGCACACCCTGGCACATTGGTGTATCGCAATATGCTGTAGAAACGTTTTTGTATGTTGTTTACGCAGCCCTTATTCTGATGCTTATACAAGCTGTTATTTAACATGCAGTGGGCAAAACGGAGTGTAAAGGCTCACCATAAGAAAAAAAAGAAAAATAACAAACATGTTATACTTAACTCCTCTGTGCAGTTGGTTTTGCACAGAGCAGCCTGGATCCTCCTCTTCTCAAGTCCCTCTTCTGCTCTCATGGCCTCTCCCTCCTTCAAGTGCCCCCTCAGCCAGCAGCTCTCTATGGGGGCACCCAAGCCGAGTCAGAGCTCCGTGTATCCATTCAGTGAAAAATCACTGATAAGCTACTGTTGTTTTTAGCACGTGTTTTTTTTTTTTTTTTTTATTGTATTTTAACGTCCTGTGTGCATGAAGCCTTAGGGATGCTGGGGAGGCTGCTACACACAGGCTTTTTATCTTAATGCATAAAGATAAAAAAAACCTTCTCCCTTTACAACCCCTTTAATAGCTTAGGCCACTGTGGCAAGTCTCCAAACACTGCATGTGTAGCTAGCAATACTAAAAGGTTTGAAATGGAAAATATTGCGCAACACTAGATGTATCCAATATTTTAAAGTCTTTAAGTAAAGTGAGGCAGCATTCAAGAATTGCTGCAAAACTGTTAATACATTTACAACTTGCAATGAAACCGAATGCTCCTACTATTTGGATTTAAGTCATAGATGTAAAATAATCCTCTGTCCACGGAAAACAGAGATCGGGTATTCGCATTGAAAGGGCCAGTAAACCTAAAATTTAGTCAAGAATATTGGAGGATTGGAAAGAATAGACTTTATAGGCATACTTTTAAAAAGGTTTACAAATCTTATTTATGAAAAACATTAAAGACCTAGACAAATTAAGAAACCTATAAGTCAGTGAATGTGATTAAAACATGTTTCAATGACCAAACAGCGGCCTAGAGTCCAGCTGAACTCAATAGATTATGCTAATGGGCCAAGAGAAATCCTGAGTATGGCAGTTGCCCCAATCAGATAACATATGAGATAACATGAATGGGTACAATCCTACAATAACTGATCAGGGGTTAACAAAGCCAGTTCAGGACATAATGATTCTCCTTTTCAAAGGTTCAAAAGGTGTGCTCAAATGGTTTAGAACTTAAATAGCGCTTCTTGTGGAGCTAGATAGATACGAGTATCATACACATTTTATGTCATTGAGGCAGGACAAATAACTGCACAGGAACTCCAAGGTGGATCACCAGGTCAAACAAGGCGGATATGGGGGCGTAGCACACGAGAGGCAGACGCCGAGGTCTATAGTGCATAGAAGTTCTAAATTAGGTGAATAGTCCTCAAAGTCAATAATTCAGGTAAGTATTCACTCCCTTATGTCCTCTGACACATCATTCTGAAGGTGATCATCTATTCAGGCAGTAAAAGTCTGGTGGATATATAGGGAAAGTATTTAAAGGTATGAAAGGTACGATGTTATAAAGATGTAGTAGTGTAGAGGTACGCTGATATAGAGAGATTCAAGCAGGTGCCAGTATAGCAGATGAGCCAGATCGTCACAAGGTTCAGTGCAGCAGAACCCTGAATTGTGATCTCCTCCTTGGTTTCCCCACGGATAAGTATGTCCTCAGCATAGATATTTCAAAATAGAACTGATGACTGTAATAACGTTTTTAATATAGGTGGAGAGATGTCCCGTACATATTATTTAAAATGGAACTTGACCCAGAAGGGGACGTTACACGCTAACCTCTCCAATCCCCAACCACCACGACTCTTGGGCACTTTTTTTTTTGAGGGGGGTGGGTGGCAGGTACCATGTTTGACAATCCAAGCACCCCCCCCCCCCTCCATCCGTGCTTTGCCCACAGCTTTCTGGGACACGTCACAGATCCCAGAAGGCTGCAGGGTCCTTCACATTGCGTGGTTTGCTCATGTGAAATAGAAAGTTGGCTGTGAAGCTGCAAGGGGTCACAGCCAGCTTCCCATAGTAGACATGCTTGCACCGAAGACCGGCCAGGGCGAGGATAGCGCTGGATTCCTGGACAAATAAGTGTCCTTTTATTAAAAGTCAGCTGCTACAGTATTTGTAGCTGCTGACTTTTATTTTTGAGGGGGGAAATGAAGATCCTCTCAAGTTTGTGTAATGTAAAACTATGGAAGGACACTTTTGCCTGTTTCTGGCTCAACTGCTCATAATGAAAATGAGATCAAATTGTCTCATGACACAAGTTTTTGATTAGTCACAACAGGGACAAAAATAGAACCTAAACTTGCTGAAAGCACAAACATTAAACTGCACTTAAATTGACATCAGTATGTGTTTACAGTTCCAAAATAACTCACTATGTACTCCATTTAGCACTTTTAGAGTGATATTTATAAACTGTATTAATAATACCTCTAAAACTGAAATCCAGTCTGCAGTAAAAATCAGTATGTTGTGCCCCTCTCCTGATAACAAGAGTTAAATGCTTGCTTAGTCTAGGGCACATATGTCAAACACCATGCCCCTGAGCTGAATCCAGCCCGCCAGGCCTTGTCAAGTGGCTCTCGCATCCAGTTTTGCAGCAGGCTCTCACCCTCTGCTCCCCGCTGTTACTTCTGTGTTTACAAGGGACAGCTTTGCTCTCAGCCGCTCCCAGGACTAACAGCGCGGAGGACAGAACTCCAGAATCTGAGAGAGAACAATCTCCCTGCGAGGCAGATCTACCTACACAAGGAGGTACTAGAGTCAGGTAAGAGAGAGAGAGATATGAGGAGGTTTTGGGGGGTTTGAGGTTGGGGTTGCACACTGCATAGCGCACCCCTAAACCTTACACTCCGTACATTGCGTACCACTGAACTCTGCACTCTGTGCATAGGGCACCCCTGGAACTACTCTTTGTATGTAGCGTACCACAGATACAACCGGTGTTTTGAGGACTGCCATACTGCTGATTGGGCCCTTAATAAATTTAATTTGACACTCCTGGTCTAGGGGGTAAGGATTGAGCCCTCCTCACTCTTGTTGGCTTCTTATCCACTGTACGCCCATTAGGTTGCTACTCTGCAGTTTGTGTAGTCCTAGCCTCCCCAATGTCATCATGTGCCCAAGAAACGTGAGTTAATTAGGGTCCACCCACATACTGAGAGCAGAGGAGAGCATTTGTGCTGGGGGAGCAAGGCATAAAGTAAATATTCATCTAGACTAAATGAGAATTGCACCCTTGCCATCAGGGGGTGGGGTGGGGCGTTACAACCCACAGCACCACATACTGATTTTGGCCCTATGGGGTTTAGTTTTAAAGTGTAAGGTGACCATACACTGGACCCCCTCCACATTCTTGCTGGTCCCACTGTAACAGAGTCCTGCAATCTCCCGCTGTCAGATGTCTCTTCACTGGTCCAGGGATTTGAAATCCCTGCAGCTTAATCCCCTATCCATACCTCAGCGTGAACGGAAAGAGGCATTTCAGTTGGTCAGCACCATTACATGGACGGTGCTGACAAGTCAGAATCCATCTAGTCAGTCCTGTCAACGCTGCTGGAGAGGAGAGTAATCCGTGGGGGATTTCAAATCCCAGGACCAGTGCTGCAGCTTGTCGGTGTCTGACAGCGGGGGATCGCAGGACTGGTACAGTGGGATGGGGTCCAGTGTAAGGTCACCTTACAGATTTTCTGTAAAGGTGAACTTACACTTTAAAGCTATTTGTGTTTTTAGGTTTACTGGTCTTTTTGAAAGAGTGCACTGTTTAATTTGCATCTCATCTCTTTGTACAAAGGCAGGATAACCATAATGCATTCTGTAAAATGTTTCTGCCTCTTTTTATAAATCCTTCATGCCGACATAGTATATTCATCTCCTGTTCATATGTTGTTATATATCAGTTAAAGTGGTTGTCAAGTCATGACAACCACTTTAAGCTACAGGTAAGGCTTACCTGTAGATCCAGGAAATATCTCCTAAACCTGTGCGGTTTAGGAGATATCTCCTGTATCTGCATGTGCTGACATCATCGGCCCATGCGCACTGAAGAATCAGCACCCGGGGTAGCCCAGGGTGCCGTTTCTTCTGTATTCCTGGCGTAAATGACAGTGACGTTAGCGAGGCTCCGCCAGTCACATCGCTGGAGCCCGCGCTGTGATTGGACTGAGCCACAGACCCGGAAGAATGATGTCGCCGGTCACAGCGGTGTGCCGAGACTGCTGCAACAGCTTCATTCCAATGTAAGTGTTTCATAATGAGCTAGTATGCTAACTAGCTCATTATGCCTTTGCTTTGCAGGTTTTTTTTTGTTTTGTGTGGCTTTACAACCACTTTAAATTATGAAGAGGGCATAGATTCATGATTTTTCCATACATAAGCAATGTTCGGTTTACACATTAGCCTTACACTGTTTACAGCTGCTAATTTCTGGTTCACAATCTCAGGTCAGAACACACCAACAGTGATCATCTTACAATATTGTGGCTTTAAGCTCTGTACTGTAAGAGAACCTGTCGTAAGCTTGCACGTACAGGAGGGATAAATCACAAATGTTTGAATTTCAAGCAGGTTTACACAGTTCTCAAAACACTTTTACATGCTGGGATTTGCATACCACTTTTTTCATAAATCAGCATTTATGAATGTTTCATTTTAAGCACCATCTGCATTTTCTCAAAGTTTACACCATCCGTTGGAGAAGATTCTGCAGATTGATGAATGGTTATTTAGGTTAGACAAATTGGGGAGGTTATTTACGTCACGCGACTCCGGCCAGTCACAGAGCCGCAGTCGCGTCCACGGAAGGAAAAGGGGCTGAAGATGGACACCACCAGCACAGGGGACAGTGCTGGACTCATTTGCAGGTAAGTGGCACATAATGGGTTACTATGCGATGCATAGTAGCCCATTGTTTGTAATTTACAGGTGTATTTAGAGGAAGTAAACCCAATCTGGGTTTACTTCCTCCTTAAGTCAGTTTAACCACTTAAAAACCAAACCTTTTTCTGGCACTTGTTGATTTCAAGTTGGGCTACTTTCACCCTGGGGCGGACGGTAGTGTTAAATTGCCGCTAGTTTTCATATGCATGCGGGAGCGCATTGCTTTTAACCCCCCACACAGGGTTAAAAGTGCCGGCATGCTGCTCTTCCGAGGCGGTGTGCAGCCGATTTGGAAGCGCTTGTCATTGATTTCAATGGCAAGGGCAGTAGAGGAGCAGTGTAAGCACCACTCAGCGCACCGTCCCAAAGATGCTTCTTGCAGGACTTCTTGTAACGTCCTGCAAGTGTACCGCCCCAGTGTGAAAACACTCAGGCTTTCACATTGGGGGGGGGGGGGGTGTTTTTCAGGCGCTATTTTTAGCACCGCAGTGCCTGAAAAACGTCCCAGTGTGAAACTAGCCTTAAAATCATATATTATTTTTTTTTTTTTTTTTTGCTAGAAAACTACTTGGAACCCCAAACATTATATTTTTTTAGCAGAGACCCTAGAGAACAAAATGGTGATCGTTGCAATATTTTATGTCACACAATATTTGCACAGCGGTCTTTCAAACGCAATTTTTTTGGGGAAAAAATGGCACTTTCATGAATTACAAAAAAATAAACAGTGAAGTTAGCCCAATTTTTTGTATAATATGAAAGATGATGTTACGCCACGAGAATAGTGAGAGAATCGTGATCTTTATTCTAAGCAAAAAAAATGTGATTCTTCTTTTTGCCAGAATCATGCAGCTCTACTGCCATCTATAGAATATTACCGACATCAACAGCTAGCATCAGGACATCATTGGCAGATATAATATTGGTAACACGAGCTGGAATCCTCATTATTTTTGGCCTAGAGAAGGCTGGCAGCACCGTTCAGCATCAAAGTGCATATTTGATATTTGGGGTGTACATTATTTTTGTCATTACTGTGTATCTTTGTGTACATTGGAACATGTTAATTTAAAACACAAATCCAATTTGGCCATTCTAGGACAGGCATGTTACACTCCCTTCCTCTCCAGGCTATTTTTTTCTTATCAGTGTTGTGATGGTTTGACAATTACTCCGCCATGCACCACTGTACCCAAATAAATTGTATATACTTTTTTGAAACAGAACTTTGGTGGCATGCAATACACATGAATGCGGAGGCATGCCTAGCCACCACATACTTGCATTGCTGTCTTCTTCGGGGCTTGCTCCATAAACGCCAACCAGAACTGTGACAGAACGGTCACTGACCGTTCACAATTCTCATTAATCAGGAGATGATAATATGGGCTCCTGATGTCAAAAACAATCGCCATGCCGCATGAGTGGGTGCCCCTATTGCCAGCCTTAGGTGCCATGGCCAATTTAAAAGCCCATCTCCCGTCAGCATAACCACTTGACCTCCGGAAAATGTACCTCCCCTTAATGACCAGGTCATTTTTTTGTGATACGGCACTGCGTTACTTTAACTGACAATTACATGGTCATGTAATGCTCTACCCAAATAAAATTTGTCTTTTTCCCACAAATGGAGCTTTTTTTATTTTTTTATTTTGTTTATCAAAAGGAAAACACCGCTCTAACCTGTGCGTAAGTCTTAAAAGAAAGTCTTATGGTGCAAACACCCACCTTCTCACAGGTGCTCTGTCCTCACCTCACTCCAATATGTCCATAGAAGTAAAAATTGAATGAAAAGTCGGCACTTCTGCTTGACGGTAAATAGTTCCATTTATTGCATCTCACCTGTGTAAAAAGATAGCGAAGGCTAACGTGTATCAGCGTATAGAGCCTTGTTCACAGCCATAAACTGCTATAAACAAAAAAGACGGACAATTTTGAAAAAAACAATAATAGTTTTTTTACTTTCTGCTATAAAACGCCCAATAAAGACATTTGTAAAAAAATCGAATTTCTTCATAAATTTATGCCAATATGTATTCTGCTACATGGTTTTGGTAAACCATCCCAATAAGTGTATTTTGATTGGTTTTATATATTTATGGAATTTTTGTTTATATATTTTTATAGTAGTAATAACGGCAATCAACGACTTTTATAGCAGGACTGCAATATTGCAGCTGACAATCGGACGCTAACTGATACTTTGCAGGAACCAGTGGCACTAATATAGTGATTAGTGGTAAAAATATGTACTGTCGCTGTACTAATGACATTGGCTGGGAAGGGGTCAAACCTCTCGGGCGATCAAAGGGTTAACTGTGCCTAGCCAGTGTTTACGTGTAAAGTGCTTTTAATAGGTTGAGATGCAGGGACACAATCAGTCATGCAACTACTATTTTCAAAAGGAGATGTTGGCAACGGAATTCACATCAAGTAGCTATTGGCTTTGTCATTTCTATCCTTAATAGCATCTAATCCTATATAAGTAAGCCACGGTCATTATAATTTGTTTTCGACTGGCTTGGAAAGTTTATCTTCTAATAGAGGGACAAGGAAAAATAGGGGTGGAAAGCTAAATGAGTATCATGCTAAAGGGAATATATGGTGTATTTTATGGAAGAGTATGTTTGTGTGTACAGTCAGGGATTTGTTCATTAGTTATGTTACAGTGATTGTAAACTTTTTTTATACTTTCCTGCTCTGTACAATGCTGTTGCACAAAGTGGTGGCTCTCCACTCCTCCGTTGCCAATGGATGTGTTGTGCACTGCCAAAAATGCACTTTTTTGGTGTGTTAGGCACCGCTCCGGTGTAAATGGGCCCCAAAGGGCAACTATCCATTTCCAGTTCTACTGTCCTATATATGACAATCATAAGACCTAATAAATATACAGTATCTAACAAAAGTGAGTACACCCCTCATATTTTTGTAAATATTTTATTCTATCTTTTCATGTGACAACACTGAAGAAATGACACTTTGCTACCATGTAAAGTAGTGAGCGTACATCTTGTATAACAGTGTAAATTTGCTGTCCCCTCAAAATAACACACGCAGCCATTAATGTTTAAACCACTGGCAACAAAAGTGAGTACACCTCTAAGTGAAAATGTCCAAATTATGCCCAAAGTGTCAATATTTTGTGTGGTCACCATTATTTTTCAGCACTGCCTTAACCCTCTTGGACATAGAGTTCACCAGAGCTTCACAGGTTGCCACTGGAGTCCTCTTTAATTCCTCCATGACGACATCACAGAGCTGGTGGATGTTAGAGACCTTGCACTCCTCCACCTCCCATTTGAGGTTGCCCCACAAATGCTCAATAGGGTTTAGGTGTGGAGACATGCTTGGCCAGTCCATCACCTTTACCCTCAGCTTCTTTAGCAAGGCAGTGGTCGTCTTGGAGGTGTGTTTGGGGTCGTTATGTTGGAATACTGCCCTGCAGTCCAGTCTCCGAAGGGAGGGGGATCATGCTCTGCTTCAGTATGTCACAGTACATGTTGGCATTCATGGTTCCCTCAATGAACCCTAGCTCCCCAGTGTCTGCAGCACTCGTGCAGCTCCAGATCATGACACACACACACCACCATTCTTGACTGTAGGCAAGACACACTTGTCTTTCTACTCCTCACCTGGTTGCCATCACACACATTTGACACCATCTGAACCAAATAAGTTTATCTTGGTCTCATCAGACCACGGGACATGGTTCCAGTAATCCATGCCCTTAGTCTGCTTGTCTTCAGCAAACTGTTTGCGGGCTTTCTTGTGCATCATCTTTAGAAGAGGCTTCCTTCTGGGACGACAGCCGTGCAGACCAATTTGATGCAGTGTGCGGCGTATGGTCTGAGCACTGGCAGGCTGACCCCCCCCCCCTTCAACCTCTGCAGCAATGCTGGAAGCACTCATGTCTATTTCCCAAAGACAACCTCTGGATATGACGCTGAGCATATGCACTCAATTTCTTTTGTAGACCATGGCGAGCCCTGTTCTGAGTGGAACCTGTCCGGTTGACCGCTGTATGGTATTGGTCACCGTGCTGCAGCTCATTTTCAGGGTCCTGGCAGTCGTCTTATAGTCTAGGCCATCTTTATGTAGAGCAACAATTCTTTTTTTCAGATCCTCAGAGTTCTTTGCTATGAGGTGCCATGTTGAACTTCCACTGACCAGTATGAGAGAGTGAGAGCAATAACACCAAATTTAACACACCTGCTCCCCATTCACACCTGAGATCTTGTAACACTAGTGAGTCACATGACATTAGGGAGGGGAAATGGCTAATTGGGCCCAATTTGGACATTTTTGCTTAGGGGTGTACTCACTTTTGTTACCAGCAGTTTAGACATTAATGAATGTGTGTTGAGTAATTTAGAGGGGAGAGCAAATTTACACTGTTCTACAAGTTGTACACTCAATGCTTTACATCGTAGCAAAGTGTAATTTCTTCAGTGTTGTCACATGAAAAGATATAATAAAATATTTACAAAAATGTGAGGGTGTACTCACTTTTGTGAGATACTGTATGTATATAAAATATACTGTATAATTGTGTGTGGATAGCTCAGGACTGGTTACAACCTCTTTTAAATTTATTTTGTTTTCTTTGGCTTAATATTTAAAAGCAGTAGTTCTTAACCGATGTAGGTGAATCAAAAATACTTTTATACAGGCTATCCTAGTATTGATATTTTTGCCCTTTACTTCACAGCCAATTATTGCAGCCTGTAAGTAGAACAAGGAGCTGCCTATCAGCAGTCACAGTGCAGTTTTCCTTCTTTCTCAGATAATGCAATATTATCAGTGACAACTCTGATAAGGTAGTCATTATGTTATGTAGAAAGCTCCAATTAGATAGTGGTTGAAATCTGCTGAGCTGCATATAAATTATGACTGGAACTCTGCATTGTCACTTGTCCAATTATGTCACCTCCTAAGAATACAAATGGGGGGAATGTAACATTCAACCCTGAATGTCCTATTAAATCTGCAGCTGGAAGGTTTTACTCATCCTAGCAAAACTAGGTAGGGCAATACATTGAATATTTAGTTCATAGTGTGTAAATGGGAAGTTTCAAGTCGCGGCAGTGTGAAAGGGTACAGACTCAGTCGCGCGATTTTGCAGATGTGATTTTGACGCAATTTTAAAGTCACACAAGTGTGAAAGGGGCCTAAAGGAGAATTTGATACCAGACCATTCATGCAACAACAATCTTCCCATTCTTTTCTTGTGAAAGTCTTCCTTGTGCAAAAGACCTGAGACTGGTACTGGGCACTGCCATCTTGTGATGTCAGTAGCTCCTGCAGACTCAGAGCTGTCACTTGAGTGTCACTTTGGTTCTGCTATGTTATGAAAAATTGTTTTTATTATATTCACAATTTTCTTTTTCATGCCACTTTGCCAGTGGTCCACCAACACATTCTTCAGGCATGGGATGTGGCTGGCTGAAAGTTCCATGAGGTGAGGTTCTGCCCAGGGCATAACTTTTTTCACTTTGAATAGGTATCAGGCTGTGCGTGTCCCCTTACCTGGCCACACATTAGGCCACAGTGGTTTTTGTCAACTAACAATTCTACACTTCAACTCCTCAGGAGTGGCTCAAACAAACCCTGGTCCATGGAAACTACTCCTAATTCCAAAATGTTTTATGCCCATGATAGATAATTCCACCTGCCCTGCACCAATGTACGGGGTATGCCCCCCAACCGTAGATAGTGCCATCTGCAGAACCAATAATCCAGCCTCAAGGATTTAGGGTCTTTCCCTGCACTTGTTTAGCCACCAAGTAAGGCTGTTCTTCACTGCTGCAGATAATTTGTGACCCAACCCAACTGGTTCAGTCCCACTGTCAAAGGTAAAATCAGCAACGTTCTTCTGTGCCATCTCACCCATTGTATAACAGTAAAAGTAGCAGAAAGAATCCCCAGGAGGTGGAGATATTGGTTCCCTGAGAGATGAGTTAGGACTTTTCTGACTTTGTTCTGAATTGAGAACTGTGGAGTAACTCTGCCTTGCTTACTGAAGAGGACTCCCGGGGAATGAAGACTGAGAGTGAACAAGCTGCCTCTTCTATCACCCACCCAAGATCCTGCAGATGTTTTAGCACAATCTGTGACTGCCATTAGTTGGTTTTGCTCCCTTGCCACAAACATAAGGTAATCTTGATAACCGTAAGCTAGGCTGCATGAAGGTCTTTTGGGGAATTGTAATTGTAGATGCTGACTCTCAACTGAGAATCTCTGGAATTTCTGAAGGGAATGAACATTTTGAAATGTGAAAGTGTGCATCCTGTAATTCTATTGACTGGGACCAATTGTGGGTTAAAAACTTTGATTTGTAGCCACCATTTTGAAGCTTCTTACTAAAAGTATGTTCCTAAAAGGAAAGGATTTATCCTCCTAAGTCTATTTTCATCCTGTATTCACTAATATATTTTTGAACCAAAAGTCAAATGAAAGCCTGAGCTCTTTCTTTTGGAGGAACTGAAATGATTGCTTCTGATATTAATATTGAAGTAAAAGCAATATATGGATTAGCTGCTGCTGTAGTAAAGCATCTTCAATTCTTTTAAATATTCACAAAGTAACTCCCACTTACACCTTGAAAAATCTTGTTGGTGGCATTGGGAGATGGGAAGACTCATTCTAAGTGTATTAAAAGAAAAAAAACAGAAAGCAGACTTAAGTAAAAGAGTGTAAGAACCAAAATGTTCCTCAAACCCACCCACTGTAGGGGTGCTGAAAAGGAAAATCAGGAAATGCCTAAATGTGACCAGCAAATGCATTGATGGTGTATAGCAGGGTTTCTCAACCAGTGTTCCACGCAACCCAAGGGTCCCTCTGGGGGGTTGCTAGGGGTTCTTTGAGCAGTGAGCAATTTCTGCCTCTTACATAAGTTCCCATTAGCACCATTGATCTTTTTAGCTATTTTTAAGGGGGGAATTTTTCCCAATGACCGCAAGTGTAAAGGGCATTCTTCTGACTATCACACTAATGTATCATGAGTTGTAGATATAGTCATTTTTAGGAGGGGTTCCCTGAAACTGGAAAGGGTTTTTCAGGGGTACCTCTGCAGTGAAAAGGTTGAGAAAGGCTGGTGTATAGTATAAATTGACACATGCAACATAAGTGACCTCCATTCCCCAAAGGGGAAGAGGATACTGAAAGACAGCACACTAAAAACAAGTAGTTGATTCAAAAACCCAGTAACATTCATCTGAGGCAGTAGAGGAAGGGACAGAAAAAAAGAACCCAACGTGCACTAGCGGTAGCGGCCTACCATCATTCTAAGCATGCATTTAAACCTAAGAGTATACCAAAAAACTCCTCCCCAATAGTGATGCATTTCCGTTCTGAAACTAAGAGAATACATGGCTACAAGAAAATGGACACCAGCAAATTCCCAATGGTAACATGTGTTCGTAATACCTGCAGTGGCTAAATTGATCAATACAGTAATTGCCAGAGAACTCTGGAACACCAGATCCACTCCAAAACTTTCATCACCCATAGCCTGGCTGATGGGGGATGAGGAAAATTTAGGGATAAGACAAAGAAAGTGAAACAGTTGCCCAGTTCGCACAGCCCATAAGATGAGCAGCATTTTGTGCCAACCATAAATTACCCCATCTCCGGCTCTATTCACACTATGGTGTTCCGTTCTGCAGGCGGAATCAACACAATTCTGCCTGCGATTCGGAAATGCTGCAAATCGTGGTACGCCCCTTGCGCTCCCCGCTATTTTTCCATCAAATCTCGGTGCAATTTTGCCGCGGTAAAAACACACAATTGTGGGACGCCTAAAAAAAAGATTCGGTGGGCAAAATCGCGAGACAAGGGCGTCCTGCGATTTGCGGCAATTCTGCCAGCAAAACCGAATGCCATAGTGTGAATGGAGCCTTAAGGGTGGGCAGTATAATGTCCTAACTTTGAGTTACACCTGCCTCATCACAGGAGAGGCAGCACCCAGATGGAGTGTCCTGGATGGTCACAGAAAAAGGAAATAAGCATGTGTAAAGGTGAGGCAGGTTGCAAGTGAAAAAAAGGGATTTTATTAAAACTTACCGTAAAATCCTTTTATGCTGGTCTCACTAGGAGTTAACTAGGCAGGGAAAAGAAACAGCTGGCCCCTCCCATGGGGCCGTCCTCTCTTCCCACATAAACCCCCTCCATAGAATAGCTCACCAGTTCGTACACAAGCCGTACAAGAACAGAGCACAGAGGGGTGGGTGCTGCGTCTGTCAGTGAACTCGGAGAAAAGGAGGTAAGTTTTAATAAAAACCCTTTTTCTCCTATTGTTCACTGACAGACGCAGCTCTCCATTACGTGTGGGGATGTCCCCAAGCGGTGTGAAAAAGAGGGGTCGGCAAATGCTAACAGTACCCAACAGAACCTCTAAGGAGGTGCCAGACGCGCCTACACTGCCGCCTGCAAAACTTTGCTGCCAAAAGCAGCATCCGAAGATGCAAACACATCAACTTTATAAAACTTAGTGAAAATGTGAACCGAGGCCCAAGTGGCCACCTTGCATACCTGTGACACCGAGGCCTGGTGTAAGCCCAGGAAGTGCTAACAGCCCGGGTAGAATGAGCCGTGACCGGAAAAGGGGGAACCATGCCCCGAACAGAATATGCATGGGTCACGGTCTGTCTGATCCAACGAGAGAGTCTGTCTGGCACTGGGTACGTATAAGACAAGCCCCGTACCAAGGGGGAAAAGGCCAGTGCCGAGTAAGATGGGCCCGACAATCGTGAAGGACCCGAATGTGGTCCGGAGCCACAGTGTCCATACGTTCCACCGGTGAACCCGGAGCCAAGTGTAAAAGTGATTCAAAATATTTCAACTACACAAACGTAGAAGCCTACGACGAAAACCGTCGTTTCAAAACGTCCGCCGTCACATCCGCGCAGACCGTGGAGGAATCTCCAAGACAACCCATGACAATCGTAAACGGCTGGGGAGAAAAAGTGTGGCGAACC
>BLSH010536470.1:611436-628792 GCA_018402905.1 Glandirana rugosa | reverse complement strand
GGGGCTGTATACTGTGTCCTGTGATGCTGAGCTGTATACTGTGTCCTGTGATGCTGAGCTGTATACTGTGTCCTGTGATGCTGAGCTGTATACTGCGTCCAGTGATACTGAGCTGTATACTGTGTCCTGTGATGTTGGGGCTGTATACTGTGTCCTGTGATGCTGAGCTGTATACTGTGTCCTGTGATGCTGAGCTGTATACTGTGTCCTGTGATGCTGAGCTGTATACTGCGTCCAGTGATACTGAGCTGTGTACTGTGCCCTGTGATGTTGGGGCTGTATACTGTGTCCTGTGATGCTGAGCTGTATACTGTGTCCTGTGATGCTGAGCTGTATACTGTGTTCTGTGATGCTGAGCTGTATACTGTGTCCTGTGATGCTGAGCTGTATACTGTGCCCTGTGATGCTGAGCTGTATACTGTGTCCATGCTGAGCGCTATACTGTGCCCTGTGATGCTGAGCTGTATACTGTGCCCTGTGATGCTGAGCTGTATACTGTGTCCTGTGATGCTGAGCTGTATACTGTGTCCTGTGATGCTGAGCTGTATACTCCTGACACAATATGTGGAATACAGGGGACGGAGTGGGTGGATTCTATAAGGGGAGGGGCTTATTAGAAGTGGGAGTGGTCAAAAGGAAGGGCGGGGCCTGGCGCCCCCCCATCCAAAAATTTCACCAGCCGCCACTGATGCTTAGTGTAACCTACTGACCTGAAGACCTTGTAGCTGCTCTGCATCCTGCTACCAGGAATATGAGGCGGAGTGCTGTTGGAATCAATCTCCCTGACACTGCAGCTGGCACTATAGAGGAGGCATTGGTTTATGTGTCTGGTTCCTTTGTGGCTAGTGCCAGCTGAGCTACATGTCTGGAAATAGTACCTCTGCTTCACCCTGTACTGTGATCTATGCTCTGTGACAGCAATTTGGCAAGCCCAGGCACGATCTACCAGTCACCTTGCCACGATCGACTGGTAGATCACGGTCCACGGGTTGACAACCTGGGCCCTATCAGAATACACAATAACTATTTTCCTCCTATGTTGCCACCGGGATAGGTGGCTATACTATGTATAGGTGACCAGCACTTGGTTAATCAACCAAAAATCTGAAACGATATAGAGCAGAACTAGAATGATTGTACTACCCACTTTCAGTGTACAAATAAACAATATAAATATATCAGTCACTAAAAATGTCTGACTGTCCACACTGAAATCTGTGAATATCCATTGTTTCCATCATAATTTTCAGTTCCACCCAAAACTGAAGTTATTCAAAGGTGTGCATGTTGGTTCTGGGGTATTAAAAGAACCAGGGTTTGTAAGGCGCATGTGGGGTATGAAGCTTAGCTACTACAAAAGGTCTGCACGACAAGACAGACAAGCGAAGAAACAGTGTAGTTGTTATGGGCAACCAATCAGTAGTTCAGACACAAAGCAACCAATTGTTAGGCATGGTACCTGGTAAAGGTGACCGGTTCTCCGGTAGCAAGGGGATCGATATTTTGACTCCCTCCCTAGTGGTCAGTTTCCAATAGCAACCGGAACTGAACCTGCGTTACGGATATCCATGACTTGGTTACATGGGTACAGAAGGGAAGGAGTTGAGCGCATAGTGTACGGTGGAACCCCATTCTATTACTGGAAGTGAGGTAACAGAGGTATGCTAGACTGGTGGAGAGGGCTCGGGCTCAGTGGCATCCCACCTGATGCAACATACATCAAGCTACAGGTGTGTGGTGATATGGGACAGCACTTTTCAGAGGAACTCTACACTTTATTACTGCACACAGTGAGTGTTACAGCTCATCTCTAAGGCCCCTTTTACACTGATGGACTGATCGGGTCCACCTGTCAGTTTTTCAGGCGGAACTGCTCGGACCATCCATTGATCTCTATGGAGCAGCGGGTGTCAGTGGACATGTGTCCGCTGACACCTGCCGGCATCCGATCCAGTCCACTAAAAACCGATGGCTGGGGATCAGTTCCCCATCCGTCCGCTGGATCAGATCGGATGACAATTGGATGGACGTGCTCTCTACGAAAGGTACCCCCATGCAGGGTGAGTAGGCCCCATCTGTAAGCTAAAAGTATATACAGGTGATTTCATTACCCAAATATTGCAATACTGCTATATGGCAAATTACTTGAGCCTCTGGATGGGAGGAGCCCAATGTGGAAATGAGAGACTCCATCAGGTCTGCTTAACATTTGATTGACAGCTCACAGCATTGGGCAAATTTGAAAGCTGCTATTGGACTGAATAGTGGATTTTGCATTTGCCCACAGTCCTGCTCTGTCACTCAAAAGTAAAATGCACCTGATGGGGAACTAGTCTCTCAATCCCATATTAGGCTCTGCCCACCCCTAATACCACTCCTCCTCCGTGTGCCTGGCAATGTGATGAGCACAGCAGCGGGGGCGGTGTGAGCGCACAGAGGAAGGAGTGTCCAGTATGAACATTCTGATTCCAATGCAGCTACGGCAGGCTCACCTACTCGTACATGACTCGGACATAAACAGTGGCACTTTTGGGTGCTGTACCCTAGGATTCTCTAGAATCTTTCCCTTTTCTCTAGGACAGTGTTTCTCAACTCCTGTCCTCAGGACCCACTAACAGGCCAGATTTTAAGTATTACCTTGGGGAGATGCAGAATAGAATACTGCAATCACTGAGCAGCAAATTATATCACCTGGGATGTATTTCAGTTATCTTGCAAACCTGACCCATTAGTGGGTCCCGAGGACAGGAGTTGAGAACCACTGGTCTAGGAGAATGAGTACAGAGGCAGGTTTTATAGAGTGATCATCTTGATAGCCAGTCACAGGCTATCACAGCAATCATTTGATTGGGAGTTGGTCATCACAGCTCCTTATAATTAGTATGCGACCAGGAGCTGTCGGTGACAAATGCGGATATGCGTATATGTGGTGCCTGGAGGAAAGCCCACTACTGTGATGCCACATACAGCGCAGTAAGAGGCACATGACAGCCTTTTACCCGGTGCCTGGATTCCTTCAGACATAACGCTTGCCATTCAGGAGTTCAATGTTTGTTTCATCAGACCAGAGAATTTTGTTTCTCATGGTTTGAGAGTCCTTCAGATGTCTTTTGGCAAACTCCAGGCAGGCTGTCATGTGCCTTTTACTGAGAAGTAGCTTCCGTCTGGCCACTCTACCATACAGGCCTGATTGGTGGAGTGCTGCAGAGATGGTTGTTCTGGAATGTTCTCTTTCCACAGAGAAACCCTGGAGCTCTGTCAGAGTGACCATCGGGTTCTTGGTCACCTTACTGACTAAGGACCTTCTCCCCCGATCATTCAGTTTGGCTGGGCAGCCCACTATAGGAAGAGTTTTGGTGGTTCCAAACTTCTTCCATTTATGGATGATGGAGGCCACTGTGCTCATTGGGACCTTCAATGCTGCAGATTTTTTTCTGTACCCTTCCCCAGATCTGTGCCTCCATACAATCCTTTCTCGGGGGTCTACAGATAATTCCTTGGGCTTCATGGCTTGGTTTGTGCTCTGACATGCACTGTTAACTGTGGGACCTTTTATATAGATAGGTGTGTGCCTATCCAAATCATGTCCAATCAACTGAATTTACCACCCACAGGTGGACTCTAATCAAGTGGTAGAAACATCTCAACGATGATCAGTGGAAAAAGGATGCACCTGAGCTCAGTTTTGAGTTTCATGGCAAAGGCTGTGAACACTTATGTACATATTTTTTTTTTTTTTTTTTAAGAAATTTGCAAAGATTTCAAACAAATTTCTTTCATGTTGTCATTATGGGGTATTGTTTGTAGAATTTTGAGGAAATTAATTAATTTAATCCATTTTGGAGTAAAGCTGTAACATAAAATGTGGGAAAAGTGAAGCGCTGTGAATAATTTCCGGATGCACTGAATGTGTGTAACATTGGTGTCAACAGGTTAAATAAAACCTGTACGGAGAAAAATGTTGCCAGTGCTGACAGTTTAACATTTCATTCATTCCTATGAACAGCAGGATATTCAAGTTGTCACACTACACACATAGGACAGCCCATTGATTTCATGGGGCGGCCCTGCACAGGGCAGAGTACCTTGCGCACCTTCTGTGTCGAGCTTCACACAGTTTGTAAACTCCCATGCCGCCGTGTTTGTCTTGTGTTTTCTCTCCCGCGTTTGGGGTATCGGTAACAATGAATGGCACGAAGCACAATGGCAGGCATCACGCCTATGTCATTTTTTTTCATGTTGCACTACATTCATCCATTGCATGAATAGGCTGCCCTACATCCAACAAAGTACCTCATGTACCTTCTGGCTGCATTCACACCTGAGTGTAGCGTCTTTGAGCGTTTTTCCGTGCATTTTTTGTGCGATTTTGGCACGCTTGTATGCTGCGTTTTTGGTCATTGCCGTTTTTTTTTATTTGCCAATACAAAAAACTATTTTCTGTTGCATCATTTGTTGCTAGGTATTTCAGCTTTTTCAGTATCTTTTATTTCTTCTTTTATTATTTTTCATTTATTATAATTAGGTTAGGGTTAGGATTAGGAGTTTTTTCCCACGAATAGAGCTTACTTTTGGTGGTATTTGATCACTTCTGCGTCACTTCTGATCACCGCTATTAACAAAAATTAAGCGACAATTTTGAAAAAATAAAAAAATGTTTTTTTACTTTTTGCTATAATACATATCCAAAAAAAAATATTTAAAAAAAAAACTAATTTATTCATCAGTTTTGCCTGATATATAGTCTTCCTCATTTGTGATTAAAAAAAATCACAATCAACGTTTATTGATTGGTTTGCGCAAAAGTTGCTGCGTTTCACAAACCATGAGAATTCATTTATGGCGTTTTTACTATTTATTTATTTTTTTTTTTTTTACTAGTAGGCCCCATGCACACGGGCATATTAAATAAATAAGCTGTAACGTCGGGCCCAACGTCAGGGAAAAATCTGCGTCAAAAACATGATTTCGTCTGCGTTTTGCATTGGCGTTAATGAGCGTCAGCGCTACGTTGTGTTTTATTAAAAAAAACATTCCCCTGCTATTTTTTAACCTGAAAACGCTGGTTAGCGTCGCTACGGCGTTAATGCGCGTTAGTGAGCGTTTTGCCGGCTCAGCATCAAAAACACTCTAACGCTGCAGCTTCCGAACACGCTGGCTGTAGGTTCTGCTCTTAGCTCACAAACGCCGAAGCTAGCTACAGCTCAAAAACGTCAGAGTTTTTATGGGGCCATTGAATAACATGGAGAGCTGCAAAAAAAATGCAGCGCTAAAAAACGTCCGTGTGTGTGGGGCCATAATGGCGGCGATCTGCGATGTTTATCAAGACTGCAATGTTGCAGCGCCCATGTCAGACATTTTTGACACTTTTTTTTGGGACCAATGACATTTATACAGCGATCAGAAATTGAAATATCCACTGATTACTGTGTAAATGTCATTGGCAGGGAAGGGGTTAACCTGCAGGGGGAGATCTAGGGATTATCTGTGTTCCCTAGGCGTGTTCTAACTGTGAGGGGGCTGGGCTGCTAGGGGCATAAGAGATCTAACTGATCCCAGTGACAGGAATCAGTAGATCTGACAACGGGGAACCGCCGCATTTAAATCGGACGTTCCCCGTTTTTCATCTCTGCCAGGCAATCGTGGCTCGCCTGCGGAGATCGAGTCCACCTCTCTCTGCTGGAGAGTGCGGCGGGCACGAGAGTGCGCTGCCGGCGGCACACTCCCGCCCCCAGCCGCTGTTTAAAGACGGCGATTCGCGCTATCCAGCCACTCTGCAGCAGTAAATGTACGCAAGGCGGTCGGGAACTGGTTAAGGGTAATTATTATTAATGTATTTTTACATCTTATTCATTTATTTTACTTATGATTTTTAGTTATTTATGTATTTATTTTCCATATATTTATTCACATATTATTACTATTTTATATTTTCCTTTTTTTCATTCGAGCAAAAATGCCCGAATGGTGCGTTTCCTTTAATTTCTATGGGAATACAAACGCGCCAAAAACGGCCAAATCTGCCTGGATTCGAGCGACAAAAACAAACCTCCAGAACTTATTTGAGCTTCAGGCAACTTGGAGTAGAGCTGTGAACCGTCTCCATAGAGAATCATTGATTTTTTACCCTTCAAACGGATAATTGCTCAGGTGTGAATGAGTGTGCGACATGTGTGCTTCTCTCCACCATGGTTGGCCTATTAGTCATTAGGAGGGATACTGCAAGTGCTGCTATAGTGCAAGTAAAGCTGCCAAAATATATAATAGTGTTTTATGGCCGGTGTTGTGCCTAAACTGGTTTTCCCATCAAAATCAGTTTCCCCTGGCACTCGGCAGGGCTCGGAACTCCGCCCCGCAGCCCAGCTCCTCCTATCTGCCCATCCAGCTTCAGCTTCTCTTCTCCCTTCTACTGCCCCCACCCCCATGCACGCTCCCCGATATCATGGGGGAAACCTATTTCGATACAACACCTGGATGGAACGCTGCCAGTAACCGAGCTACCGGAGAACTACAACACCCAGCATGTCACGTGTACTACAAAGCCCATCATGTCATCTATACTATGCACTACAACACCCAGCATGTCACATGTACTACAACGCCCAGCATGCCATCTGTAAAATGTACTACAACACTCAGCATGTCACATGTACTACAACGCCCAGCATGTCATCTATACTATGTACTACAACACCCAGCATGGGACATGTACTACAACGCCCAGCATGTCACATGTACTACAACGCCCAGCATGTCATCTATACTATGTACTACAACACCCAGCATGTCATCTGTAAAATGTACTACAACACCCAGCATGTCATCTGTACAATGTACTACAACACCCAGCATGTCCTCTATACTATGTACTACAACACCTAGCATGTCCTCTGTACAATGTACTACAACAACCAGCATGTCATCTGTACAATGTACTACAACGCCCAGCATGTCATCTGTACAATGTACTACAACACCTAGGGAAACAAAAAGATAAAGAAAGCCCCCGTGGAGGTAATGAATATGTAATGGGTAATACAGGAGTAGTAAACCTGTCACCCTTGGCCATTCATCTTTGATAAGATGCAGTCCCTAGAGCAGCTAGACCAACACAAAAAAAGACAGTGAGAGCACCAAAGAGCTCACAAAATAGAACAACGCCACTAAAGTAAAGCCAACCTGACAGGTTCTCGATAAATAAAGCATGAAGCAGTCTCACCCATCTTCACCGGGTCTACCGGCCACAGTCCATCTGGGGAGATCACTGCCGATTCGCTGATTCCTGGTAAGGCCGTGTCGGCCATACGATCATACAGGGACGCGTTTCGTCCGACCAATCCCGGACTTTCTCAAAGGCTTTGAGAAAGTCTGGGATTGGTCGGATGAAACGCGTCAGCATACGCGTCATCTCGCTCGTCTGAAACCACCGGCCGACCACCCCCACCTCTCCCATGTGAGCTTGGGAGCCACCGATCAGGTGATCACCACAGCCACTCCCCTGACCCGACAGCACAGCTACTCGGCGTCCCTGTATGTTCGTACGGCCAACACGGCCTTACCAGGGATCAGCAAATCGGCAGTGATCTCCCCAGATGGACTGTGGCTGATAGACCCGGTGAAGATGGGTGAGACTGCTTCATGCTTTATTTATCGAGAACCTGTCAGGTTGGCTTTACTTTAGTGGCGTTGTTCTATTTTGTCAGTCCCTGCTTACATATACCAATTACCAAGGACTGTTGATTGCAGGACGGCTCTGACAATTAGACAAGCGGCGATCGAACTTCATCTGTCACCTGTTCCAACTTCATTAAGTGCTCCCTTACCCAGGGGAACATTCATTTGCACCTCCTCTAGGTTCAGGTGCTGTGCATAATTTTACATCTGTGAAATTTCCGGTTTATGTGCACAAGATACCTGAGCAATCCGTTAGTTGGTGTATGTATGAGGTGGTCATTGGTTACATGTACCCGGCTTGTGGTTTCTTTCACTTGTAGACAACGTTGTCTCTTTTATCTGGGCATGTGTGGTGGTGATTTTTGTTTTTTGTATTTTTAATCAATTTAATAAACAGATATATTTTTTACTGGCCGGTGTGTCCCATTGTGAGCTCTTTGGTGCTCTCCCCGTCTTTTTTTGTACTACAACACCTAGCATGTCCTCTGTACTATGTACTACAACACCCAGCATGTCATCTGTACAATGTACTACAACACCCAGCATGTCATCTGTACAGTGTACTACAACACCCAGCATGTCCTCTGTACAGTATACTACAACACCCAGCATGTCATCTGTACAGTGTACTACAACACCCAGCATGTCATCTGTACAGTGTACTACAACACCCAGAATGTCATCTGTACAATGTACTACAACACCCAGCATATCACCTGTACAATGTACTACAAAACCCAGCATGGCACCCTGACACCCAAGTACTGAGCCTAGTGGTCAGCCATTAAAGTCTATGTGAGTGTGCTGAGTCTGATTGGCTGCCCTGAGCCTGCAGCTCAGTGTGATTGGATGCGGTGGCGGGGGGCGGGTCCCTGTGGCGGTGGACGTGACTCCCGCTCCCACAGAGACCCTGGCCGGTGACTGACGGACTGATAGGGAGACCTGCTCTCTGCATGCCGAACTCTGCAGACTGACTGCCGCTCTCCGCATGCCGAACTCTGCAACACTTCTGCCTGCCTATTAGATGGGGTAAGTGCAGGACTTGTCCCGTCTTCTGGGGGGACGGGCCTCTGCAATGTATCCCACCTGTGTTACTGGCTGCAAAAGGCCCCCACCTGTGATATTGGCTGCAAAGTGCCCCCACCTGTGATACTTTCTGTAATTTGCTCCCACCTGTGTTATTGGCTGCAATATACCCCACCTGTGATGTTGAGCTGTATACTGTGTCCTGTGATGCTGTGCTGTGTACTCCTGACACAATATGTGGAATACAGGGGACAGAGTGGGTGCATTCTATAAGGGGTGGGGCTTATTAGAAGTAGGAGGGGTCAAAAAGGAAGGGCGGGGCCTGACACCCCCCCATCCTAGAACTTCACCAGCCTCCACTGCCTCCTATTATTTTATTTATTATTGGCCCTCCTATTGTTTTATATTATTTATTATTAACCCTCCTATTATTTTATATTATTTATTATTACACTGGGGGGACTTGGGACATTGAAAACACCAGGGACATTAGACACGCTGAGGACAATGGAGACACTGAGTTCACTGAAGACACTGGGGACATTGAATACACTGGGGACATTGGAGATACTGGGGTCACTGGGGACACTAGACACACTGGGGACATTGCAGACACTGGGGACACTAGGCACACGGGGGTCACTGGAGACACGGGGGTCACTGGGAACTTTGGAGACACTGGGGACACTAAACACACTTGGGTCATGGGAGACACTGGGGTCACTAAGTGCACTGGGGCCCCTTGAGACACTGGAGACACTACACAAACTGGAGTCAGTTGTGGACACTAGACACAGTGGGGTCACTAAGAGCACTGAGGTCCCTGGAGACACTGAGGACATTCGAGACACTGGGGTAACTGGGGACACTAGACACACTGGGGTCATTGGAAACATTGGGGTCACTAAGCGCACTGGGTCCCTGGGGACTTTGGAGAAACTGTGATCACTGGAGACACTGGGGTCACTAGGCACACTGGGGTCACTGGAGACATAGGGTTCACCAAGATAACTAGAGATATTGGAGTCACTGGAGATGCTGGGCTCATTGGAGACATAGGGGGTGCTGGAGACACTAGGGAAATTGGAACGACTGGAGACAGTGGAGACAATGGGCACACTGGGTCACTGGAGACACTGTGGCACTGGAGACAGTGGGGACAATGGGCACACTGGGTCACTGGAGACAGTGAGGACAATAGGCACACTGGGGACACTAGACACACTGGGGTCACTGGAAACAGTGTGATCACAAGAGACACTGGGGTCACAAAGTACACTGGGGTCACTGGAGACATAGGGGGCACTAGGGACACTGTAGTCACTGGAGACACTAGGAATATTGGAACCAGTGGAGACATTGGGGGCATTTGGCACACTGGGGACCAGAGACACTGAGGTCACTGGAGACACTGGGATCACTGGAGACACTGGACATTTTATGGCATAAAAACTGTTTTGACTCTCCCTGGACTCTTTGCAGCTATAGGAAACAGAGGTATCTCACAATAACACTGCTGCTGTCAAATTTTTTCCCCCCAGCTTTTCAAGGGCTAAACTGATTCAGACCCCCCGAGTGGTCATCACTCGTAACATCCCAACTAAATTATGCTCACTCTTTTTCTACTCCCTGGACTAATTTTGGCCAAAAAAGCAGGGGAAACCACAGATACATAGGGCTTGCATTTGGGCTTATGCCCATAAACCAGGACGCAAATCCCAGCACTCACAGCCAGGCCAAATACTTACTAGCGCTTGGGCTTGCATTCTGGTTTGTACGTACCGATAAACATTTTGGCAATCACAATTTTACTGCATGTTTCAAGGGTTAAACTGCCTTCTGTTCTCTTTCCCTCACTGCTACACACTTTGCTACAGCATACCCACTGTTCCATCTCTCCCCTGACCCTGGCATTTCAAATGTTAAAATCACTTGTCATTGGGTACCTTGACTGCTCCACTCTTCAGATACACCATTCTCACTCTTCCTTCTCCCCATGGACCCATTATGTCCAGGGAAAACTGATGATAGCAAGCTGGCTATTGCTATCAGATGTGGCCCCCACCCCCATAATATAGCTTCTATGGCATTTCAGGGGTTAAAATCACTTGTATATGGTTTCCCTGACTGTCCATCCCTGACTGACCATCCTCTGAGAGTAAGCCGACTAGTGCTATCAGATCTGGTCCCCCCTCCCCCCAATATAGCTACCATGCCATTTCAAGGGTTAAAATTACATCTATATGATTTCCCTAACTGCCCCATACTCCATATAGACCAGGGATATGCAATTAGCGGACCTCCAGCTGTTGCAGAACTACAAATCCTATGAGGCATAGCAAGACTCTGACAGCCACAAGCATGACACCCAGAGGCAGAGGCATAGGCATGATGGGACTTGTAGTTTTGCAACATCTGGAGGTCCACTAATTGCATATCCCTGATATAGACCATCCCCGCTCACACTTCTTTCTCCAGACCCTTTCTGGCCAGGGGAAACTGATTCTGATAATAAGCTGCCTATTGCTATCAGATCTGGTTTCCCCCCAATATAGCTTTCATGGTCTTTTAACCACTTGCCGACCGCCAACCGCAGGTTGACGGCGACAAGGTGGTTCGTTATCGCAAATCGCCGTCATACGACGGCGGCTGCGATAACGCTCACTGTGTTCGGGGAGGGCCAGGGAGCGGGTGCGGCGGCTTCGATTGCCGCCGGCTACCCGCGATGGCCCCCCCCCGGAGTGAAGGAACGGGAGGTCCGTGTATGTAAACACGGACCTCCGTTCTGTGAAGGGGGAAGGGCTGTGATCAGCAAGCTAGCTATTGCTATCAGATGTGCCCCCCCCATCCCCATAATATAGCTTCCATGGCATTTCAGGGGTTAAAATCACTTGTATATGGTTTCCCTGACTTGACCATCCTCTGATAGTAAGCCGCCTATTGCTAATATTTCTGTCCCCCCCACCCCCCAATATAGCTTCCATAGCATTTCAAGGGTTAAAATCACTTCTATATGATTTCCCTGACTGCTCCATACTCCATATAGACCATTCCCACTCTTCCTTCTTTCCCCAGACCCTTTCTGTCCATGGGAAACTGATTCTGATAGTAATTTCCTATTGCTATCAGATCTGGTTTCCCCCCCAATATAGCTTCCATGGCATTTCAATGGTTAAAATCACTTCTGTATGATTTCCCTGACTGCTCCATACTCTTTATAAACTATCCCCGCTGTACCTTCTTTCCCCAGACCCTTTCTGTCCATGGGAAACTGATTCTGATAGTAAGCCGCATATTGCTATCAAATCTGCCCCCCCCTTCATGCACCAAATATGCTCAATAGAGTTTAGGTCTGGAGACATGCTTGGCCAGTCCATAACCTTTACCCTCAGCTTCTTTAGCAAGGCAGTGGTCATCTTGGAGGTGTGTTTGGGGTCGTTATCATGTTGGAATACTGCCCTGCGGCCCAGTCTTTGAAGGGAGGTCATGCTATGCTTCAGTATGTCACAGTACATGTTGGCATTCATGGTTCCCTCAATGATCTGTAGCTCCCCAGTGCCGGCAGCACTCATGCAGCCCCAGACCATGACTCTCCCACCACCATGCTTGACTGTAGGCAAGACACACTTGTTTTTCTACTCCTCACCTGGTTGTCGCCACAAACGCTTGACACCATCTGAACCAAATAAGTTTATCTTGGTCTCATCAGACCACAGGACATGGTTCCAGTAATCCATGTCCTTAGTCTGCTTGTCTTCAGCAAACTGTTTGCAGGTTTTCTTGTGCATCATCTTTAGAAGAGGCTTCCTTCTGGGACGACAGCCATGCAGACCAATTTGATGCAGTGTGCGGCGTATGGTCTGAGCACTGACAGGCTGACTCCCCACCCCTTCAACCTCTGCAGCAATGCTGGCAGCACTCATATGTCTATTTCCCAAAGACAACCTCTGGATATGAACATTTACACTCAAATCATTTGGTCAACCATGACGATGCCTGTTCTGAGTGGAACCTGTCCTGTTAAACCGCTGTATGGTCTTGGCCACCGAGCTGCAGCTCAGTTTCAGGGTCTTGGCAATCTTCTTATAGCCTAGGCCATCTTTATGTAGAGCAACAATTCTTTTTTTCAGATCCTCAGAGAGTTCTTTGCAATGAGGTACCATGTTGAACTTCCAGTGACCAGTATGAGAGAGTGAGAGCAATAACACCAAATTTAACACACCTGCTTCCCATTCACACCTGAGACCTTGTAACACTAATGAGTCACATGGCACCGGGGAGGGAAAATGGCTAATTAGGCCCAATTTGGACATTTTCACTTAGAGGTGTACTCACTTTTGTTGCCAGCGGTTTAGACATTAATGGCTGTGTGTTGAGTTATTTTGAGGGGACAACAAATTTACACTTTTATACAAGCTGTACACTTACTACTTTACATTGTAGCAAAGTGTAATTTCTTTAGCGTTGTCACATGAAAAGATAGAATAGAATATTTACAAAAATGTGAGGGGTGTACTCACTTTTGTGAAATACTGTATATGGGGGGGCAGATCTGATAGCAATAGGCGGCTTACAATCAGAATCAGTTTCCCCTGGCCAGAATGGGTCTGGAGAAAGAAAGAAGAGCGAGGATGGTCTATATGGAGTATGGAGCAGTCAGGGAAATCATATAGAAGTAATTTTAATCCTTAATTTCAGCCCCGGAAGGATTTCCAGCTTTAGGACCGGAGGCCTTTTTGCGATTCGGCACTGCGTCGCTTTAACTGAAAATTGCGCGGTCGTGCGACCTTGTACCCAAACAAAATTTGCGTCCTTTTTTTCCCACAAACAGAGCTTTCTTTTGGTGGTATTTGATCACCTCTGTGTCATTTCTGATCGCCGCTATAAACAAAAGAAGAGCGACAATTTTGCAAATAAACCCAAATTTCTTACTTTTTGCTAAAATACAAATCCAAAAAAAAAAAATACAAAAAAACTGTTTTTTTCACCATTTTTGGCCGATTTATATTCTACCTCATATTTGTGATAAAAAAAATCACAATCGGCGTTTATTGATTGGTTTGCGCAAAAGTGGTCGCGTTTACGGATGATGAGAATTCATTTTTGGGGTTTTTATTTTTTTAAATTTTTTACTAGTAATGGCGGCGATCTGCGATTTTTAGCGGTACTGCGATATTTCAGCGGACATTTCGGACCATTTTGACACTTTTTTGGGACCATTGGCATTTATACAGTGATCAGTGCTATAAAAATGCACTGATTACTGTGTAAATGCCATTGGCGGTGAAGGGGTTAACCTGCAGGGGGCGCTCTAAGGGTTAACTATGTTCCCTGGGCGTGTTCTAACTGTGGGGGGACTGCCCTAGCTGGGGAAGGGAAGTGGTCACAGCCTCCGTATACAGGAAGGCTGTGATCACAGCCCTTCCCCCTTCACAGAACGGAGGTCCGTGTTTACATACACGGACCTCCCGTTCCTTCACTCCGGGGGGGGGCCATCGCGGGTAGCCGGCGGCAATCGAAGCCGCCGCACCCGCTCCCTGGCCCTCCCCGAACACAGTGAGCGTTATCGCAGCCGCCGTCGTATGACGGCGATTTGCGATAACGAACCACCTTGTCGCCGTCAACCTGCGGTTGGCGGTCGGCAAGTGGTTAAAAGACCATGAAAGCTATATTGGGGGGAAACCAGATCTGATAGCAATAGGCAGCTTATTATCAGAATCAGTTTCCCCTGGCCAGAAAGAGTCTGGAGAAAGAAGTGTGAGCGGGGATGGTCTATATCAGGGATATGCAATTAGTGGACCTCCAGATGTTGCAAAACTACAAGTCCCATCATGCCTATGCCTCTGCCTCTGGGTGTCATGCTTGTGGCTGTCAGAGTCTTGCTATGCCTCATAGGATTTGTAGTTCTGCAACAGCTGGAGGTCCGCTAATTGCATATCCCTGGTCTATATGGAGTATGGGGCAGTTAGGGAAATCATATAGATGTAATTTTAACCCTTGAAATGGCATGGTAGCTATATTGGGGGGAGGGGGGACCAGATCTGATAGCACTAGTCGGCTTACTCTCAGAGGATGGTCAGTCAGGGATGGACAGTCAGGGAAACCATATACAAGTGATTTTAACCCCTGAAATGCCATAGAAGCTATATTATGGGGGTGGGGGCCACATCTGATAGCAATAGCCAGCTTGCTATCATCAGTTTCCCCTGGACATAATTGGTCAATGGGGAGAATGAAGAATGAGAATGGTGTATCTGAAGAGTGGAGCAGTCAAGGTACCCAATGACAAGTGATTTTAACATTTGAAATGCCAGGGTCAGGGGAGAGATGGAACAGTGGGTATTGGGTATGCTGTAGCAAAGTGTGTAGCAGTGAGGGAAAGAGAACAGAAGGCAGTTTAACCTTTGAACCATGCAGCAAAATTGTGACTGCCAAAATGTTTATCGGTACGTACAAACCAGAATGCAAGCCCAAGCGCTAGTAAGTATTTGGCCTGGCTGTGAGTGCTGGGATTTGCGTCCTGGTTTATGGGTATAAGCCAAAATGCAAGCCCTATGTATCTGCGGTTTCCCCTGCTTTTTTGGCCAAAATGAGTCCAGGGAGTGGAAAAAGAGTGAGCATAATTTAGTTGGGATGTTACGAGTGATGACCACTCCGGGGGGGGGGGGGGGTCCCCAGTGTGCCAATGTCTCCACTGGTTCCAATGTCCCTAGTGTCTCCAGTGACTTCAGTGTCCCCAGTGCCCCCTATGTCTCCAGTGACCCCAGTGTACTTTGTGACCCCAGTGTCTCTTGTGATCACATTGTTTCCAGTGACCCCAGTGTGCCTATTGTCCCCACTGTCTCCAGTGCCTGCAGTGACCTGGTGTCTCCAGTGACCCCAGTCTGCCTATTGTCCCCACTGTCTCGTGTGCCCATTGTCCCCACTGTCTCCTGTGTCTCCAGTGACCCAGGGTGCCCATTGTCCCCACTGTCTCCAGTGGTTCCAATGTCCCTAGTGTCTCCAGTGCCCCCTGTGTCTCCAATAACCCCAGCATCTCCAGTGACTCCAATATCTCCAGTTATCTTGGTGAACCCTATGTCTCCAGTGGCCCCAGTGTGCCTAGTGACCCCAGTGTCTCCAGTGATCCCAGTTTCTCCAAAGTCCCCAGTGACCCAGTGCGCTTAGTGACCCCAATGTTTCCAATGACCCCAGTGTGTCTAGTGACCCCAGTGTCTCGAATGTCCTCAGTGTCTCCAAAGACCTCAGTGCTCTTGGTGACCCCAGTGTTTCTAGTGTCCCCAGTGACTCCAGTTTGTCTAGTGTCTCAAGGGGCCCCAGTGCACTTAGTGACCCCAGTGTCTCCCATGACCTAAGTGTGTTTAGTGTCTCCAGTAATCCCAGTTTCTTCAAAGTTCCCAGTGGCCCCAATGACCCCCGTGTCTCCAGTGACCCCAGTGTGTCCAGTGACCCCAGTATCTCCAATGTCCCCAGTGACCCCAGTATATCTGATGTCCCCAGTGTCTCCAGTGAACTCAGTGTCTCCATTGTCCCCAGTGTGTCTAATGTCCCTGGTATTTTCAATGTCCCCAGTCACCCCAGAGTAATAATAAATAATCTAAAATAATAGGAGGGTTAATAATAAATAATATAAAATAATAGGATGGCCATTAATAAATTAGATAAAATAATAGGAGGCAGTGGCGGCTGGTGAAGTTTTAGGATGGGGGGGCACCAGGCCCCGCCCTTCCTTTTTGAGCCCTCCTACTTCTAATAAGCCCCACCCCTTAAGATAAGATCCACCTACTCCATCCCCTGTATTCCACATATTGTGTCAGGAGTACACAGCTCAGCATCACAGGACACAGTATACAGCTCAGCATCACAGGACACAGTATAGAGCTCAGCATCACAGGACACAGTATAGAGCTCAGCATCACAGGACGCAGTATACTGCTCAGCATCACAGGACACAGTATGGAGCTCAGCATCACAGGACACAGTATACAGCTCAGTATCACATTACAGGACACAGTATAGAGCTCAGCATCACAGGACACAGTATAGAGCTCAGCATCACAGGACACAGTATACAGCTCAGTATCACAGGACACAGTATACAGCTCAGCATCACAGGACACAGTATACAACTCAGTATCACAGGTGGGGGCAAATTGCAGCCAATATCACAGGTGGGGGCACGTTGCAGCCAATAACAAAGGTTGGGGGCACTTTGCAGCCAATAACACAGGAGGGGTATATTGCAGCCAATATCACAAGTGGGGACACTTTTGCAGCCAATATCACAGGTGGGGGCACTTTTGCAGCCAATATCACAAGTGGGGGCACTTTTGCAGCCAATATCACAAGTGGGGGCACTTTTGCAGCCAATATCACAGGTGGGGGCAATTTGCAGCCAATAACACAGGTGGGGGCACTTTGCAGCCAATAACACAGGTGGGGGCACTTTGCAGCCAATATCACCAGTGGGGACACTTTTGCAGCCGGTATCACAGGTGGGGACACTTTGCAGCCAATATCACAGGTGGGGGCACTTTGCAGCCAGTAACACAGGTGGGGGTTCTTTGTAGCCAGTATCGCCGGTGGGGACACTTTTGCAGCCGGTATCACAGGTGGAGGTACTTTTGCAGCCAGTAACACAGGTGGGGTACCGGGG
>BLSH010536470.1:587162-604304 GCA_018402905.1 Glandirana rugosa | reverse complement strand
GGATCTGAATGTGCCTAAGCTCATCCCTACTGATTACTACTACTACTACAGAGTGTTCTAGCATTGGCTCTGCTCCTTCCATCTTTTGGTTATCCGTGCAGCTGTTGGGTTCACATTTGAGCTTCTCCCAGTGTCTTTGGAGTGGTGTTTTTTTGTTTTTTGTTTTTTTAATGTGCACCTGTATATGCGGTACTATTTGGGTGTCTTCAAGCTTGAGTATATAGTTTTAGCCATTGGAAATTTATTTGATAAGGAAACGCAAGAAAAACATGTTATTAGGCGCACTTGCATTGAAGTCTATAGGAACCAAAATGTGAGTCTGCCCCATAGTTACCTTTTTTGAGCTTCACTCTTTCTACAAGAATGAGCCTCTTGGGACGTTTGGGGTGCCATTACAATAAACAACATTGCACATACAACAAGTGTTTTTGGCACGTTTCATTTACGCACAAAAACTTGCACAAGTTTTCGCACTACACTAGTGTGAATGGAGTCTTAGACCACGTTCACATATCCCCTAGCGGGAACGAGTATTCCTGCTTGTGGTTTTGTGTGCACGATTTTCACGCAGTTCTGCGTGTCGCACATAGGGCAGCCTGTTGACTTAAATGGGCTTCCCTATGTGCATTTGTTGCACAAAAGAAGCTCATGCACCTTTCTGTGCAATAAACTTTGCACAATTTTTAAATACTCGCTTTCAGTGATTTCCACGCAATTAAAGCACAGCAGATTTACCATTGGGAATAAAGGCACCCAAAGACATGTCACACGTTTTCCTGCAATTTGAGATCCCAAATCACGTAGTGGGAACGGGGCCTTAACCATCTCAATACTGGATGCGTCTCCCCCTCTGCCTGGGCCATGTTTAGGTTTTCAGCACTGTCACACTTTAAATGAATTACTCGGTCATGCAACACTGTAGCCAAATGAAAATGTTACCATTTTTTCAGACAGAACTTTCTTTGGTGGTATTTAATCACCACTGGGTTTTTATATTTTGTGATATAAGCAGAAAAATACTGTAAATTTTAGGGGAATAACAAGTTTCTTTGTTTCGGTAATAACATTTTGCAAATAAATTTAATGTTTTTTTCATCAATTTAGACCAAAATGTATTCTACTACATTTCTTTGGTTAAAAAAAAAAAAGTAACCCAAATCGGTGTATATTTCTTAATCTGTGTGGAAGTTGGTCCACAAACTATGATATATATATATATATATATATATATTTGAAATGTGATCAGTCCCACTTTACTGACTGCCTGTCTCATTTCATGAGGCCCTAAAATGTCAGGAAAGTACAACCCCCCACCCCCCAAATTACCCCTTTTTGGGAAGCAGACAGCCCAAAGAGCCACGGTGAGTGCTTTAGTTGTCGTTTTTTTGTCACAATTTTTTTTCTCTTTTTTTCACAAAGTTGGCATTTTAAGAATTTTAATTCTCACACACAGCATAGGAATACTTATTACTCCCAAAACACATTCTGCTATGTCTCCTGAGTATGGGGATACTACATGTGAGTCTATTGTTACAGCCTAGATCACGGTTTCTCAATCAGGGTTCCTCCAGAGGTTGCTAGGGTTTCCTTGAGTAATGCGCAATTTCCACCACTCAGTTAAGTTCCCACTGACACCATTAATCTTTTTAGCTTTCTGTAAGGGGGTAATTCTTCCCAATGAACATAAGTATAAGGATCATGCTTCCCGCTGACCATCACACAATGTATTATGGGTTGTAGATATAGCAATTTTAGCAGGGGTTCCTTGAGACCAGAACATTGTTTTAAGGTGTCCTCTGTGTTGAGAAGGTCTGGCCTAGATGCATAGAGAGGCCCAAAATTCAAGTATCACCTTTGGGCTTTCAAGATATAACTGGTGTGGCGGTGATCACTGACAGATCAAAGCTTGTCCCATCCAGCTGTTTATATGCGGTGGCCGGTGAGAAGCAGTTAAAGTGGTTGTAAACCCCTACATATATCTAGTGAAATGACTGGCCTCAGGTGATATACAGAGATTAAACAAATCCTCCTACATTAGTTGTATCTGCTTATCTGCAGTTATTTGTCCTGTACAGCTTTGTAAAACTCAGAGATAAAAAAGGATTTTCCCAAGTCATCTTCCAGGACAGCTTAACATGAGAGAGAGGCTCCTACCACCAGGAAACGCATGATCCACTTTTTTCTAATAAAGGCCTCTTCACCCCTTCAGGTACTCTGTTTTTGTGTTTCCTCTGGCCAGGCTAGACCCATCCCCCATATTTTATTTTATTCCAGGCCGCCTGATTGGGTACCGAGGCCACCTGAATGCGGGCACCCTTTAGAACAAGGCAGGGGCTTTGCAGGCTGGCTTCACTCAGGGCTTGGCTCCCTTATCTTTTAGGCCCTTTTCACACGGGGCAGATCCGCTCAGCGGAGTCCACTAGCTCAGCGGGAGATCACTCCGTTGATCCCCGCTGAGCCGGTGGGTTACAGGTCCGTCTCTGCTCACTGTGCAGGGATGGACCTGTCAGATCCCCACTGTTCTCAATGTGGAGATCAGATGAAAACGGATCCGCCTATCTGTTTTCATCCGATCCACTGGACGGAAGGCAAACTTAACGCCCATACGTCTGTTTTGGCGGATAGGGTGACAGGCGGGTGTCAGTGGACACCTCTCCGTTGATATCATTCTGCCCATAGAGGTCTATGGGTGGCCCGCTCGGATCTGCCTGAAAAATGGACAGGCAGATCCCAGCGGGCTTATCATGTGAAAGGGGCCTTAGACTTTTATTTGCAAAGTTTGCTTTGCGAGCTGTCCCACAGGTTCACTCAGGGCAGCTGAACTGTGCACATGGCTTTAAGACCAGTGGTGCGAGGGCTGGCATATCTGAGGGAGGTGGTGCTGCATGGCCGATGCCATCTTGGCATGCAGAGCAGTGCAAAAAGCAGGGGCAGGGAGCTGCAGTTACACACTGTACAGGACCGCTGATTGCAGGAAATGGACATGCCCCCCTCAGGGCCGTCTTTAACGCAGGGCAAAAGGGGCAGCTGCCCTAGGCCCTGTCATTGTTGGGGGGGGGGGGCCCAGAGCAGCTGCCCCTTGAGCCCGCGCTGCTCCCCTCCAGCGCTAGTCACGCTGGCTGCTTGCTACTGTCCTCCGGGAGAGGAGCGCTGCTTCTGTATTTACAAGTGACAGTGCACTTCTCCATGCAGTCATTCAGACCCCTCCCTGCTCCACACATTGATCTCTGTGAGAGCAGAGGAGGGAGGGGGCGGGGCATCCACATAGGCAGAAGCTCCTCCAGAGACCGGCAGCCGCACGGACACGTCAGTTGAGGCTGCTCTTCTGTTCTCTTTTTCTAGTTGGTGGGAGAGAATTCAGAGGAAAGCTTGGGAAGGGGGGGGGGGGGTTCTGAACTGGAGGGAGGAGAGCTTTGTACCTGGGGAGAGGGGGATATGGATGTACAGCACATTCCTCATTCATGCATTCTGCACACAGCGCTCCCTTCATCCATACATAGTGCACCCTCAACCATACGTAGTGCACCCCTCATCCATGCATTCTGCACATAGTGCACCCCTCAACCATGCATTCTGCAAACCTTCTCTGACATTTTGAGACTTCTATGTTATTTTTTACCTTTCTGGGTGTATAATAAGCCCAAGGTTAATGCAACTCCTATATTGCTGGCTTCTGTTATACTTAGAGGTTGTAAAGTCAGAAGTTTTTTTTATCTTAATGCATTCTATGCATTAAGATAAAAAACCTTCTGTGTGCAGCAGCCCCCCGAATACTTACCGGAGCCCCATCTAGATCCAGCGATGTTGCAGGAGTGTTTTGGCTGCCTGGGACTCCCCTCCTCATTGGCTATCATTCAGTCATCCAGCCAATGAGGAGAGAGGGGGCAGGGCCCGGGCGCAGCTCTGTTTCTGAATGGACACAGGGAGCCTCGGCTCGGGTGCCTCCATAGCAAGCTGCTTGAAGTGGATACCTCCAATGGTGGAGTTGACACTTCCAGCGGCTGGGTCTGCTCTTATAGGCTCCAGATGCAGGAGAACTTGCGGAGAAGGTGAGGGGACCTGCGCCCATGAAGATAATGAGCAGGGAAAAATATCTGGCCCCCCGCCCTCCTCTTAATACCAATGCTGGTTGACCTGTGTAAACAAGGTGTATATACTTGCCTATTTTAGCCTGCTCCGGTCACGTGATGTGGCTCCCTTGTGTCAACCAGCCGCAGTAGCCGGGGAGAGCTGACAACAGCTGGGACATGGGAGTCTATGGGTGACTTCACCACTCCTGGAAATTACAGACTTTGTTGAGCTTTGTCTCCTCTCCAGTGCAGCTACCGCTGCTGATCAGACTGTAGTGGACTGAATATAGGTAAGTCAATTGACTTTCAGTGATTATACTGGGTTGACGCCAGCAGGAGGCGGTGACCCATTCCCCCTGAAAAACCCAAGAGACCACCCAAGAATGTAAAAAAAAATATAAAAAAATTACTCCTTTAAAACAATTTAAAATTTTAAGGAGCCCCTGTCCCTTGCACACAAAGGCGAACACGTGCATCAGTCCCGCACAAACGCAAACACCAATTTTCCCCACACATGTGAGGTATCACTGTGAACATCAGATCATGGGCTGCAATTCTAGCACTAGACCTCCTCTGCACATCTAAAGTGGTAACCTGTAAAGGCTTTTAAAGTGTCGCCTATGCACAGGCATGCACAATTTTAAAGCGTGACCTGTTTGGTATCTGTTAATTCGGTGTAACATCTTTTATATTTTGCAAAAAAATTGGGTTATGTATTGTAGTGGTGTTTTATTTTTTTAAAAATTAAAATTCAAAAAAGTGTATTTCCCCCAAAAAAAGTTGCATTTGAAAAATTGCTGCGCAAATGCCGTGTGACATAAAAAAAAAATTGCAACACCCTCCAATTTATTCTCTAGGGCAGGGGTGTCAAACTCAACTTCATTGAGGGCCGCGTCAGCATTATGATTGCCCTCAAAGGGCCGGTTGTATCTGTAGTACTGGATGTCCAGAGTATCCCACCCCCCTTACATCAGATGTCCCCTGCATCAAAGTGCACCCCCTTACCTTGTGTTGCTGCTGGGAAGAAGCTGGGGTGGAACTGGGAAGCAGAAAGTGCAGGGTCTGTAGGAGAGCTGGAGCTCTACTGCAGCTCTGAGAGGTGCGAGGGCCACATAAAATGGCCTGGAGGGCCGGATTCGGCCCGCGGGCCTTGTGTTTGACACATGTGCTCTAGGGCCTCTGCTTTTAAAAAAATATATAATGCCTGTGGGTTCTAACTATTTTTTTCTATCAAAAAATACTGATTGTTACATGTAAACAAGTGTCAGAAAAAGCATAGCTCCCAACTGTCCCTGATTTGGAACAAAGCCCCTCTGTCCTTCTGTCTTCCTCATTTATCCCTCATTTTGGTTTGATCTAGTTAACTGTATATATAATGCACTACTTTTGTATCAAAATGTTTCCCAGTGCTAAACCTTTCATCCAATTTCTAAATTGTTGCATTTGTAAATTCCAAAAGCCAATATAAAGGAATAGTTGTGGTAAAAATGCACTTGTGGGTTTAACCAATCTGCTTTTTTTTTTTTTTTTTTTGCGCAATTCTCCTTTAATGGGGTGTGGCAGGGGGTGTGTCCTATGCCCACATACTTTTGTTAATAGGTGTCCCTCATCCCCCATCTGAGAAAGTTGGGAGGTATGAAAAAGACCTGGAGCTCAAGTGGATATACAGTAGATCTTTTTTTTTTTTTTTTTTTTTTTTTTTTTTTTTTTCTTTTTGCACCGGTTAGTCTGCATAGGTGTTAGAAGGGGAAGGGATATTTTCATGACTAGTAAGGCTGGGTATACATGGGTCAGTTTCTTGTTTTTCTCCATTCAACCCAGCGGGGTGAAAAGGGAAAAAAAAGGACCCAATTAGAATCTTTCCTGCTGTGTAGTATTCTGACAGCAGGGGATTTCCCCCACTGTCAGAATACACAGATCAGTGCTGCAGCACTGATCAAGTGAAAATATATAGCCAGGGCAGTTGAGCAGATCGACTTCTGTTCAACCACAGTGGCCACACATGGATCAGAATTCACCCGGTCCTCCTGAACTGGCCGAATTTTGATCCATGCATGGCTAGCTTTAGGTTTAGGCTAGAATTGTACTTTAAAGTGATTCTAAAGGCTGAAGTTTTTTTTACCTTCATCAAATACTTACCTGAGCCTGATCCGATGTGCATGAGAGCAGAGGCACGGAGTAAGCACACGAGTGCCCCCACAGCAAGCAGCTTGCTATGGGGGTATTTAGCAGGGAGGAGGAGCCAGGAGTGCCAGTGGGGGGGGGGGGGGGCAAGAGAGGAGAATCAAGGCTGCTCTGTGCAAAACCATTGCACAGAGCAGGTAAGTATATCATGTTTGTTATTTTAAAAAGTTTACCTTTTTAGTATCACTTTAGAAGCTCTTATGTTAAAGCGGAGGTCCGGGCTAAAAAAAAAAATTAAAAGTCAGCAGCTACACATACAGTAGCTGCTGACTTTTAATATTAGGACACTTACCTGTCCTGGACTCCAGCGATGTCGGCACCCGCCGCCGATCTTCGGATCGGGGGACGGGTGCAGCCGCCTCCATCGCGGGTAAGGGAACCCGGACGTGTAAGCAGTACAGCTTCACGCCGGGCACCTTACCGCGCATGCGCGAGCTCTGCCACGCTCTGCTACTGGCCAGGCGGCCAGTAGCAGAGCGAGCAGGGAGGAGGGAGCCGGCTTCTGATGTCAGCGGCCGCGTCCGCCGGCCAGAACTCCCGGAAGTGTGGAAAAGGACACCTGTCTAAAGACAGGTGTCCTCTTCCCCCTCCCCCCCGAAAGGTGCCAAATGTGACACCTGAGGGGGGGAGGAATCCAACCAGCGGAAGTTCCACTTTAGGGTGGAACTCCGCTTTAAGAAAGCATGATTTGGCTACTGATCTTCCCAATGTAATAAGTGACTTGGCCATCTATATTACATTTTCCATTGTCTCCATCTGCAAACTGATCATGGTGTTCGACGGAATCGCTTGTGTACACCTTTTCCCATTCACATCTGGGGTAATTTGCCACACGACCATGCACAAGAAGAATCCCATTATTATCTATGGGGCCCATTCACACCAATGCAACACTCTTCTGTGTGCTTTGGAAAAAGGTGTTGTCTTTATTTTGTTGCAATTATGGTGTGTTTTTTTAGCTCTGTATACTTCAATGAGAGTGCATGAAAAACCAAGGAAAATGCAGATTCACAAGTGTGAGCCTAGTAGACAGGTTCCTTTTTTATGAATGGGGAGGATCTGCCTTGTGATGGATGAATTATATACACAGCTGACCAGGTTTTGCTATTACTACTCTCCATAAGTGGCTATAATCATTTTTCAATGAATGGATGACGGTATTGAAAAGTTTGTGCATGGAGTTGCACAACCATGTTATGAATTGGTACTTTTATGCATGTTTTATGCTTTTTGTGACTTTTTTTTTTTTTTTTAGACCGTGCATGATTTAGCATTTTAAAGTAGAACTATAGGCAAAACTTTTTTCCATTTTGGATAGAGCAAGGGAGGGTTCTAACACCTGTCGGATATTTTTTTTTTGCCATCTGTTTCTATTGCGAAGATTTGCATTCACTTCCTGTCCCGTAGCCAAACAGGAAGTGAGAGGAAATGCCTGCAAATTAAGGAAATTCCCCAGGTCACCAGAACCAGTATCCCCAATGGAAGATTTCCCCTCTATTACTTTTCTGGGGAAAATGTGGTATTTTCTTTTACTTTCACTTTCAATGATAATGATAAACAAGACAAATTGAGAGGGTGGATCTCCCTAACTGGGACAGACAGCAATAAATACCTGACAGGCGTTCTAATCCCTCTCCCCTCTATCCACAACGTAAAAAAATTTTTGACTTTAGTTATACTTTAAGATTTATTTTACTGGGTGACTACTGAAAGAATTAAGCCTAGTACACACTGACAGCTTAAGTCTGAGCCACTGTACTAACAATTTGATGTCAGTACAGCGATCTCCCCTGCTGTGCTATTGTGTTCTGACAGGGAGAAGACCCTAGGGTTGGCATTCACCCAGATAGTCTGGGTTCTCAATCATGTGCCCGGGTCTCTGTCCGTCTAAGACCCAGACACAATAAACCATACACTGAACATCCACTACAGTAGCCTTTCTCAACCAGGGTGCTGCGCATGCTGGTTGAGAAGAGAATATAGATCACACTGAGCTCCAACTTCTCTGCCGAATAGTATATCAGCTGAGCGGGAGCTTGATTAGGGAAGTCAGAAGGAGCAGCTTCGCCAGTGAGCTGGGTCCTACATCAACCAGGAGGCAGCTAAATCCCACTGGCATCAGCGGAGGCGGACCCTGGATGAGCGGGGAGCCCGGGCATGGGGGTGCTGGATGCACGCACTGTACAGTTCGAGCAGGAAGCTGAGTTTCTTGTTGCCTGTGCTGGGGAGATCTATTGGAGGCAGAGGAGACGCCAGGGGAGGGCTGGCCCAGGGGGTAGGGTGGCAATTGCCCCCCAGGCCACCCTAACTTACATTTAAAATGGCCGATGGCTGCTGCCCGCTCACACTTTTTTTTTTCTTGTGGAGGAAGGAAATAGGGCCCAGGGGCGCAGCCACCAACTAACTGCAGGCAAAGGGGGGGGGGGGCGCCCAGGGCCAGCCCTACCATGGATCCCACTAGGCCCATTGGGTGGGCATGGATGGTGAGCTGATTCGGTGGTTCAATGGGCCACTTGACTGGACTTGCCCCCCAGGCCTATGGCTGCCAGCCCTCCCCTGGGAGACGCTGAGAGGAGAAGTCAGGAAGGAGATCAATGATGGCACCAACTGGCATCGGTGAAGCCGGTGAGGCTAACAAGACTTGCAGAGCCTAGTGGTGACAGGCAAGGGCAGTGCCCAGAACAGCCTGCTCTGTACTGTGTTAAGTGCAGGCTGCCATTGCTCTGATAATGAAGTATAGGCATCTCAAGGTCTGATAAATGAGGTAATGGTGCCAAGGTGTTATTGGCGACATGGAGGTGAGGTGCCCAGGTGTTAGGCTAGGTTCACACCGGTATGACATGAGTAGCACGACTGTCGCTTTGACTTTGCCCTGCGACTTCCATCCGACTTCAGTGAACAGGATCCGACTTTGATCCCGAAAATACCAGGCACTTTGTGTCTGGTATGAATCTTTAGGGGAAACTCCACGCCAAATTAAAAAAGAAAAACGGCATAGAGTTCCACTTCCAAGATCATACCAGACCCTTCGGTCTGGTATGGATTTTAAGGGGAACACCCATGCCAAAAAAAAACAGCATTTGGTACCCTCCAAAATCCATACCAGACCCTTAACCGAGCACACAGCCCAGCAGGTCAGGAAACTGGGTGAAGACGAGCTAGCCCGCAACATAGGGGGGGGTGGGTGCTTTAGGGAAGGGGGAGCTCTGCTCCCCCCCCCCACCACCACCTCAAAGCTCCTTGTCCCCATGTGGATGAGGACAAGGGCCCCTTCGTGACAACCTTGGCCGGTGGTTGTCCGGGGCGGGGGGGCTTATCAGAATCTGAAAGCCTCCTTTAAAAAGGGATGCCCCCAGATCCCAGCCCCCCACCCTATGTGAATGAGTATGGGGTAAATTTTAAATTTTGGCGTGGAGTTCTCCTTCAAGATCCACCGAGCACATGTCACATGCCAAACTCTGATCAGTGAAGATGATGATCTGACTTTGATCCGACTTCAGTGATATTCAATGGGCTGAAGTAGGATCAAAGTCGGACCAATGTAGTACAGGAACCTTTTTCAAAGTCAGACCAACTTTTGTCAGACCAGTTAAGATGGCTCTCATAGGGAAACCTTGATGTATACATGCCATGTGCTCCCAATGTGAAAGCGTTTTTTGTACCAGTGTGAACCCAGCCTTGTTGGCCACATGGAGGTGCCCAGGTGGTGTTGGTGATATGGAGGTGCCAAGGTGCTGTTGGCCACATGGAGTTGAGGCGCCCAGGTGTTGGTAATATGGAGGTGCCCAGGTGTTGGCGACATGGAGGTGCCTGTGTGTTGCTGGCCACATGGAGGTGCCCAGGTGTTGGCCACATGGAGGTGCCCAGGTGTTGCTGGCAATATGGCACTAACCAGGGGTTGTCGGCGTCATGGGCACTGCCCAGGCTTGCATGAACATCACAGAAAAGCTGTGCATTTTCCCACTGACAAGGCCAGATTTATACTTTTGCCCCTCTTCCTAATACAACTGTCTTGTGTCACTCCTCTAATTCCCTGCTCAGCAGTATATGTGTGTGTATGTATTTGAATGTTTGTATGCGTTGTGGAGAGACAACCCTGTGTCACACTCTGGATTAGCAATATACAATTGATTGTGGCAGAAAAAGGTATGCTAATTACACACCTCTGGGCTGGTTTCATAAACTTCCCAGGGATAGAGCTCAGGGCTCACACATGGAGACCGCTCCATCCGGCAGACTGGAAGTCTGGCCTAGGCGGTCGGGAGGGTTCCAGGAAGAGACGGCTCCATGAGAGAGAGACAAGAGGTTCTCGCGGAGTCTAATGCCCCGTACACATGGTGCAGTTGTTAGTACGCGCGATTACAACAGCCAACGTTCAACAATTGTACAACAGAAGTTGGCTGAGAAAACTAGAAAAATCGTACGATTGTTGACTCTTGTGCACAGAAGTTGGCCCAATAAATGTTGAAAGTGCAAACACGCATGCTTGGAATCCAGGAAGTGTTCAGTAATGTTAATCTGTGTTCCTAATTCACAAATTGCATTCACCTGAACTTCCTCGTTATATGCTCGTAACACATCACTACGTTTGGCTTTGTTGGCCAAGTGCTTGATTCATGTCAGTACGCTAGACACAACCGCCAACAGCCAATTTTGGAAAAAGTTGAACGTGCGGTTGTCCGACAATTGCACTGTGTGTACAAGGCTTAAGGCTGCAGGTGGCAGTCTGAGCTTGCATCTCTGCAGGAGGCAGATGTGGCCCGCGACTGAGCAGCACAAAGCTGACACAAAAGTAAGCTGCAGGAGGGAGCTTAACTAAAAAGGAAACTTGAGTAAGCCAGGGGACTGAAGGACACGTGTGCAATAATGGTGGAACCCCCTGTGAGGGAAAACTACTGTTTATTTTGAACTTTTCTATTCCTTTTAATAAAAATGGGCTGCCATGCCCTTAAAAAAAACGCAGTCTGCAGTGGCACATTTCTGGAAATTGCATTCACCACTTGAGTATAATCATCCTGAAATCTTACAGCGTGTGTATGTACTTTTCTCTCTCTCTTTCGTTCGTCGACAGGCACAGCGACTCTTAGTCCTAAGTGGGTTATACTGCCCTCTTCAGGAGTTTACTAGGCATAACAGGCAGTTCTCACAGCAAAAAGAACAGTAACAGACACAGCCCCTCCCAGGGGGCAGTCCCCACTGGCAGATAACCCCACACCCAGCTCCTGCCAGCTCAGTTTTTTTCTGCCTAGTGCAAGGAGTAGACCTAGGCTCCCTGTTGGGATCTGTGGTACCTCTCTGGTCCACTTCGGCTCTAAGGAGACAGCCTCACAGATGAAGACTTCAATCAAGCAGCCGTGCTAGGCAATAGGCTGGGTCTCAGACCCAGGTAGTCTCCCAAGCCGGCCATCACATGCTAGACCGGATGCTTCGCGCTGGGTCGAACGTGACAAGCCCCGAACCGGACGGGGTGGCCCCGCAGGTTAAACGCCCCAACCTTGCGTGCAGTGCGCCCTGGGCCAACCGCTCCCTCCGGCCTAGCCGGAACCGCAAACGCTGTCTCGGGTGGGATCCCTGCACCGCCCATCTAGATGGGGTAAGTACGCTCCCCCTCGGGGATCCGGGGGGGGGGAGCTGGCGGGTCCCCCCCACATCCGGGGTGAGCATGATTGGTGGTTTCCCCCCCATCCCTCTGGGACCCTGCTGTCGCACCCCTCCGAGGGCTTCCAGGGTGGTCTCTCTGGGGCAAGGCTCCCTCCGCCTCTCCCCCCCCCCACCTGCCTTGTACTGCGGCGGTCGGTGGGCTCGGCGGCCATTTTGCCGGCGCCCGGCCACCATTTTCTAGTAGCCGGCCGCACTGTTTAGGCCTAGAGAGCGCCCGGCGGCCATTTTTGTGTAGCCGCGGCCCTGTTACATGGGTGTTTTGGCCTCTAGTGTGCGGGGTGGCCATTTTCCCCGTGTCTACACGTGGATGTGAGGCCTGGAGGCGACCCTGGGTTTGGCACCGATTTACCCCCCCATCCCCCAGCACGGCATGGTTCTCCCTGGCAGCGGCAGTGGCTCTGAGCACAGCGGCAGGGGGCAGCAGGAGTGGGTGAAGGCAGCGACAGTGGTGGACAGCGGCAGCAGGCAGCTCCTCTACAGGGCAGGTGGTGAGTCCCTTCGGGGTGTCTCTTCTGCCCAGCCTTGCTCAGCTGTGGGTTGGGGGGGTGCAGAAGTCTCCCGGCAATAGGCCTTATTTGGTGGGCATTGCCAGGGTGGGTGACAGTATGGCAGTCGATGTGGGTGCTTCCCCACCGGACCTCTCGGTGCCTGCAGCCAGCACTTCAGGAGCTCTAGTAGACGCGATGTCGTCGGTCCTGGAGACGTTTGTCACCCGGGTAGAGTCGCTGTTGGACTGGAGGGATGCCAAAAAGCGCCCCTTGCCCCCCCCTTCTTCGGGGGAGGACTCGGACCGCGGGGGGGGGGCTCCTCCGTTGCGGGGGGCCCCCCCTCGAGCTGTCGGATGGCGAGCTTCCGGACGCTCCTGATAGCGGGGATGAGTCTGAGCCGTCTGCTGCTGCACACGAGAAGGCTTTTGTAGAAGCTCTGATCACTTCAGTGCGTGAGACCCTGCGATTGGAAGAAACGGCGGGAGCCTCTCAGAGGGTGCCTGTTGCCTTCGGGTCACACACAGGGCCCTGCGGCTAAGGTCTTTCCGTATGTGGACTTTCTCGATTAAGTTTGTTTTAAAAGGATTGGGCTCGGCCTCAGAGCTCCCTTCCCATCCCGAAGTGTTTCCCTGTGCGTTATCCCCTTTGAGGATAAATTATTGAAGAAGTGGGCCTCTCCCCCTGTGGTTGACCCACCAGTGTCCCGCCTGTGCAGGGTGACCACCATCCCAGTGGAGGGCATGCCGTACTTTAAGGACCAGGCTGAGGCTTGTGTCAGGTCCCTATTTGTTCTGACGGGATCGGCCATGCGGCCCGTGGTGGCTTCTGCGCTGGCGTTGCAAACGCTTACTGAATGGGCAAAGCAGTTGCACAGCGAGTTGACCAGGACTCAGGCTTCTCCTGAGTGTGTGGACCTCGCTGACTGGATGGTTCAGGTGGCCCAGTATCTGTGCGATGCTGCCCTGGACGCAGCCCCCCTGATATCCAAGTCGTCCGCGGTCTCTGTGGTGGCCAGGCGGTGGCTTTGGCTGAAGTGCTAGTCTGCGGACCTGCCTTCTAAGAGGACCCTGGCGGATTTACCTTTCCAGGGGGGGGCAGCTCTTCGGTGACTCACCGGAGGGAAGAGCTCCTTCCTCCCGGAGCCCAGGAGGAGCGCGGACTCTGTCGCCGTCAGGGGCCTTCCTTTCCGGCCTATAGGTGGCCTTTTCGTCCGTCCCGCGCCTCGGGCAAGGGTCCACATCCCGTCAAGGCCCCCGCGGGTTGACAGAAGCGTCCCTGGCCACGTAAGCTCTCCAAGCCAGGGGATTAGATCTCCTTTGCATGAAGGGTTCCCCCAGCCCGGCGTGCAGGTGGGGGGACCTCTCCTGGGGTTCGCAGACAGGTGGTCTTCCCGCATCTCAGACCGCTGGGTGCTCGAGGTGGTCTCCTCGGGGTACAGCATAGAATTCCGTTTCCGCCCCCCCAGACAGGTTCTTCACCTCCAACCTGCAGCTACCTGTGGGTAGGCTGCGGGCCCTGTTTGGGGCTGTGCAGGACCTGCTGGGTCAAGGACTGATTGTCCCTGTTCCTTGGGCGGAACGTTACCAAGGGTTTTATTCCAACCTTTTCGTGGTTCCGAAGATGACCTCGCAATTGTCATTCAAAATGCGACAGTGCTGAAAGCTGAAAATTGGTTTGGGCAGGAAGGGGGTGAAAGTGCCCGGTATTGAAGTGGTTAAATACACGTAGGAAATAAGTGCTCATTATAACCGTAACTGTTCTAATGCCAATTATAGCCAGGTATAAAAAGTCAAAAGACAAATAGAATCCTGCCTCAGATGTGACAAGAGCCTTTGATCTTTGCTACGTTGAGCAAACTGCTAATTTGTAATATAATACAGGAGAGCTAATCTTAATTTGACTAGGCGATTAGTGCCAAAGGCAAAGCATCAAGCCTGTGTAATGCCTGGCACACACGGGCAGTTTTTTTTGCTAGTTTAACCCAGTGGGCTGAACAAAAAAAAAGCTGAGGAGCTCGCTGTACTAACAATGCAATGTTAGTACAGCAATCTCCACCCGTTGAGCTATTGTGTTCTGACAGGAGGACCGCCAAAAGGGGATAGTTATCTCAATTGCTTTCCATCCATCCTAGCCAGTCACAACGGACAAGCAGAGGTGTTCAGTCAGCTGCATCCTAAAAATGTCTTCAAATGATTGTACATGTTTTTAAAGAGAACTGAAAGTAATATAGAAACTATTTCTTGTTTACAAGCGTTTTTATTGGAAGATCATGAAATAGTACAGCACATTGTGTCATTGCCATAAAGTCAATAATGATGCGGTCTAGTAATTATAAGCATTACGAAGAATAAAGGTTCAAAAGACATCGACTAGATTATATGTATGATCGAAACTATTTTAATCAAGCTAAGCTAGCTTCCTGTGTTGAATTTTTAAAGGATAAGTTCACCTTTAGTAACATTTTACATCCGTATTTAATACAGTGCTGCTGGGCAGGGATCAGTCAACACAACTGCATCATTCGTTCAGAGTTCTGTGAATGAATGAACTACAACTACTGTCTGCCACTGCTGCAGACGGCTTGTAGTTCTCAATGAACTGCAAGGGCACTGATCAGTGCTCTTGTAACTGATGGACATTTTTTTCAGCTTTCAAGCAGCCTGTAAATTCACATTTTCTTACCTGCAAAAATATAGGATATATATATATATATAATATATATCTATCACAGTATCTCACAAAAGTGAGTACACCCCTCACATTTTTTGTAAATATTTTATTATATCTTTTCATGGGCAGCACAGTGGTGTAGTGGGTAGCACTTTCGCCTAGCAGTAAGAGGGTCGCTGGTTCGAATCCCGATCACGACACTACCTGCCTGGAGTTTGCATGTTCTCCCTGTGCATGCGTGGGTTTCCTCCGGGTACTCCGGTTTCCTCCCACAATCCAAAGACATGCTGTGAGGTTAATTAGATCCTGTCTAAATTGGCCCTAGTATATGTATGAATGTGAGTTAGGGACCTTAGATTGTAAGCTCCTTGAGGGTAGGGACTGATGTGAATGTACAATGTATATGTAAAGCGCTGCGTAAATTGACGGCACTATATAAGTACCTAAAATAAATAAAAAAAATAAATAAAAATAAATGTGACAACACTGAGGAAATTACACTTTGCTACAATGTAAAGTAGTGAGTGTACAGCTTGTATTACAGTGTAAATTTGCTGTCCCCTCAAAATAACTCAACACGCAGCCATTAATGTGTAATCTGCTGGTAACAAAAGTGAGTACACCCCTAAGTGAAAATGTCCAAATTATGCCCAATTGGTCATTTTCCCTCCCCAGTGTCATGGGACTCATTTAGTGTTACAAGGTCTCAGGGGTGAATGAGGAGCAGGTGTGTTAAATTTTGTTTTTATCGCTCTCACTCTCTCATACTGGTCACTGGAAGTTAAACATGACACCTCATGGCAAAGAACTCTGAGGATCTGAAAAAAGTAATTGTTGCTCTACATAAAGATGGCCTAGGCTATAAGAAGATTGCCAAGACCCTGAAACTGAGCTACAGCACGGTGACCAAGACCATACAGCAGTTTAACAGGACAGATTCCACTCAGAACAGGCCTTGCTATGGTCGACCAAAGAAGTTGAGTGCACGTTCTCAGCGTCATATCTAGAGGTTGTCTTTGGGAAATAGACATATGAGTGCTGCGAGCATTGCTGCAGAGGTTGAAAGGGTGGGGGGTCAGTCTGTCACTGCTCAGACCATACACCACACACTGCATCAAATTGGTCTGCATAGCTGTCGTCCCAGGAGGAAGCCTCTTCTAAAGATGATGCACAAGAAAGCCCTCAAACAGTTTGCTGAAGACAAGCAGACTAAGGACATGGATTACTGGAACCATGCCCTGTGGTCTGATGAGACCAAGATAAACTTATTTGGTTCAGATGGTGTCAAGCATGTGTGGGGCAGCAACCAGGTGAGGAGCAGAAAGACAATTGTGTCTTGCCTACTTTCAAGCATGGTGGTAGGAGTGTCATGGTCTGGGGCTGCATGAGTGCTGTTGGCACTGGGGAGCTGCAGTTCATTGAGGGACCCATGAATGCCAACATTGACTGTGACATACTGAAGCAGAGCATGATCCCCTCCCTTCGGAGATAGGGAGAGCAGGGCAGTATTCCAACATAACGACCCCAAACATACCTCCAAGGCAACCACTGACTTGCTAAAGAAGCTGAAGGTAAAGGTGATGGCCTGGCCAAGCATGTCTCCAGATCTAATTCCTATTGAGCACCTGTGGGGCATCCTCAAACGGAAGGTGAGGAGCGCAAGGCCTCTCTCATCCTCCAGCTCTGTGATGTCATCATGGAGGAGTGGAAAAGGACTCCAGTGGCAACTTGTGAAGCTCTGGTGAACTCCATGCCCAAGAGGGTTAAGGCAGTGCTGGAAAATAATGGTGGCCACACAAAATATTGACACTTTGGGCCCAATTTGTACATTTTCACTTAGGGGTGTACTCACTTTTGTTGCCAGCAGTTTAGACATTAATGGCTGTGTGTTGAGTTATTTTGAAGGGACAGAAAAGTTACACTGTTATACAAGCTGTACACTCACTACTTTACATTGTAGCAAAGTGTCATTTCTTCAGTGTTTTCACATGAAAAGAATAAAATATTAACAAAAAGGTGAGCGGTGTACTCACTTGTGTGTGCATGTGTGTGTGTGTGTGTGTGTGTGT
>BLSH010536470.1:554644-568330 GCA_018402905.1 Glandirana rugosa | reverse complement strand
TCTTAACACCGTACAAGAAGGACGATGAATATTAAACATGTTCGAGAACCACAAACTACATACACTACAACAGGAAGGAATTGGTGAACGGCTGGCGGCTAGCCTCTAACTGCCGCCGTTTCACCGAGACATTGCGTTTTGCGGCAGTATGCTGCCGCCGACGCTATGTCTCTATGACACTCGCGCGCGCGCGCGAGTGACACAAGCCCCCCCCGGTCCCTCGCCCACGCCGCCGAAGCTAACGGCGGCCGGTGGGCGCTACGGGGGGGGCCTCGCTTACTCGCCTCCAGGCACATACATTTGTGCCTGGAGGCGAGACACACCAACATCACATACATCAAACACCAAGAGCTTGTACAAATTATAAGTAGCAGGAAGAACATGCCACAATTCTCATAGGTAGCTATGTTATGGAATCGAATGATTCAAAAACCACTGCAGATGGTCTTAAGTGTCACAATGCAATTACAACTTCCGGTAAATGAAAATGTATTTTAGATGTTGCAATGTTTGGAAGCGCTATCAAATTTCAATCTGTTCTAATACAGATATTTATCCGTACTGATGCCAGTGTTTAACTAGTTAGAAAGTGATAAGTAATCCAAAATGTGACATTTGTCATGGGAGCACAAGGTTAGAAGAAATCTAATGGGGCACATTTTCTGGTGACCACTATCAAAGTGGAATTTGTCCACACTTGGGGTCCTTTCACACATGAATGTCCATTTTCACGGACTCTGCTTGCTCAGCCGGGATCGATCCGTTGATCCCCACTTTGCCGGCGGATGACAGGTCAGTCTCTGCTCACTGTGCGGAGATGGACCTGTCAGAGCCCTGCTGTCCTCTATGGAGGATCGAATGAAAACGGATCCGCCTGTCAGTTTTCATCCGATCCACCAGACAGATGGAAAATGAAGTTTCCATCCATCTGGATTTAGCGGATTGGATCAGATGTCAATGGACATGTCACCACTGACATCCGTCGCTCCATAGAGGAGAATGGAGTGTCCGTTCAGGTCCGCCTGAAAAACTGACAGGAGGACCTGAATGGTCCGCATGTATGAAAGAGCCCTTAAGAGAGCATTCCTCTCACTTTGCTTTGTGTCTCTGTGACAAGAGGGGAGGGGAAGGGAAATCTGGAACCGACACGGCAGTAAAAACCAAGACGATTCTAGCCCTTACCCATCCTAAATAAATGGGTCGCCTAGCACATTATGTAAATCGTGTAAATACTGTGCATGATTAAGCACTAAATGCGCTCAAATGGTAGAAAGTTGATCAGATGGTTCAGTGGTATGCATGCTTGTGCACACGTGCATATAAAAAGCCTGGTCTGGTTAGACCACGTGTACCTTACAGTAGGCATGTGGCAAAGGACAGCATAACCTGACCAATGTGAACAAGCCCTAAACCTCTGGAAAGCCCTCCCATATTTCCCTGGATCTATGACTGCTTGATATCCAGGAAATCAAATTGACAGGCCACTTTCAAATGACCACCAAGTGCCACAGTAGAGGTAATTCTGTCCATGGCTTAAACCGCATCCTAAAGGCTATTTCAAAAAGTGTATACACGTGGAAAAGATTTTTACTGGCCGCTTTCAGGCAGCACATATATCTAAAGTAGAAGTGTCGTCTTCTGTGAGCCTCTTATGATCCTTTTATAGGCTAAACCCAGCTGTGTACCACCAATGACCCATCCTTAGATATGTTGAGTGCATTCATTTTTTTTTTTCTGTTTTTTGCCTGGTGATCCAGTCAGCAACTCTGTTCTTATTCAATAGAACAAGATGCCCTGCTGATGTAGAAGTTTGAGGGTTGAGACAAACCATTTAACAATGACATGGGTGCTTACAATGGTTGGCTTTTGTTTATGTAAAACCTTTATTCCAAAAGGAACACAACTGTTTGCTGTAACGGCATAAAATATGTGAGCTGGGGTCTGCCTTCAGCTTTTTAGATCTAAATCTGTTAGTTCATCTAACACCCCCTGTGACGAACGCGGGTAACGGATCCCTGCCCTCTTCACTAACTCGTGACAGAGGACCAGTCAATCTCACACCGCACTGTCACTAACAATGCCACTCTCAGCTGCATCCAGCACAAAGATTTTCCAGCTTGCGGGACCACAATCTAGGTGCCAGCAGCCTGAGAGCGATTTAAGCAATTAACCCTTTCACTGCCACCACTGACCTTTGATCCGGAACGTCAGGACTCCGCCAGTACCAATTATGATTTTAGAATAATCGCCTGTAACGCACACTGTCAGCACAGACAGGTATATTCAGATGATTTATTCTAAACGGTAGCACTTCTTCAAGAGCTAGGTTCGTTTAGTTTGCATTAAGAGCTTTAGGGACAAGATTAACACTTTTCAAAATAAGGTTTTAATAATGAAAAGGTCAAAATTGGTGCAAATAACATTTAGGCTCGGTTCACATCTAGGCGACTTGCGATCCCACTTGTGTTGCCTCAAGTCACTTGACATCCGAAATCCCATTGAAATGAATGGGAGCCGTCTTAATCTACACTACTGAAGTCGCTCCGACTTCAAGGTGACTTCAGAAAAGGTTCCTGTACTACTTCAAGGCGACTTCTATCCGACTTGTACCCATAGAATTCAATGGAAGTCGGATCCCCCATCTATATTGAAGCAACTTTACAGTTTAAAAGAAAATAATTTTTGAGGAGAAGCCCCTCCCTCCCTTATCTGATTGGCCACAGGCAAAGCCGCCTGGCATGGAGTCGCGTTTGGAAGTCGCCTAGCAAAGTCACCCCCAAAGTCGGATCGCCTAGGTGTGAACCAAGCCTTACAGAAAAAGGTATTTGAAAACAATAATGACATAATACAGCAACAAAGAGCGAAGGTAGAATTTAAAGAAGAAAAATACTTGCGATCAGTGTCTTTGGGTTAAACAGAGTTTGGTCGATGAGTCAAAATGGTTCTCAACTTGCAGTTCCTGGCTTGATTGTAAAAAGGAGAACTGTCAACTCTCCTTGGCATCTCTTTTCTGTGGGATCAAAGGGGTGTTGACAGCCTCTTGACCAATTAAGCTTCGGAGGGTTGGTCACTAGGAGGTCACCATTTCCCAGGTATAGTTTGTGATACATATTCATATGTCTGCATCTCTACTGTTTACAGACTGCTAACATCCATATTATGGTCCAGCATGAAAGTTGCTTTACAACAAATCTAAACATGACTGGTTTCCAATGTCTAATTTATCTAAGAGGAAGAAGTGTTACCAGTGGTTCCCCATATGATCTGACATAGGGGTGTCTAGAAACGTTACAAATTATCAGAGGAAACTGAATATGTCCATATTATGTCTGTGCTATTATTATTTTGAAAGTTATAACACATGCTGGCGTTTGAGGATTAGACTGCCAGACTGGCTGCATCTTATATGGATTGAGCTTTTACGACAGGTGTCTGTTAACTTTCTAGTCACTGAAGCACTAGGCTGACCGTTTTATGGAACCAGAGTTGTGTATTGGGAAACTGATAAGGGATATCTGGCCTCAGTCACCAGTTTGGGTATTGGATAACTGAAAGGAAAAAGGATGGGGGGCCAGGCCACTATGAACTGCCCTCCATATTCCAACATGGCTGAGGTGATTTCAGACATAACAAAATGGCTTCTATGCATACAGATAGGCGTCAGGCAGTACACAGGATTGTTACACCCCCTTCCCCAGTTTAAAGAGTAGAACGCCACTCACCTAGCCTAATGCATGTGCAGACATTTTTGCTGTCCATAGATGTCTGTTACTCCTCCATCCAGGCTGCAATCCTGCATATTAAATTTTCTGGTTTTGGGTTTAATACTGCTTGTAAAGTAAATAAATTTGCATTGGATTGAACTTCTGTGAATCAACAGTTAAGCTGAACGTGGATGGTGCCAAGCCAGCAGGCTACAATACTGTCCAGATAGTCTGGGTTTATCTGATTTCTCTGAAACAGAATAATATGTACTACCACTGGTAGACACCCTAAAGCTAGGTACACACTATTAGATTTTTTTTTTTCGCTCAACCCAGCGGCTGAACAGAAAAAACTGAGGAGCTCGCTGTACTAACTATCCGATGTTAGTACAGCGATCTCCCTGCTGAGCTTTTGTGTTCTTACAGCGGAACAGACTTCCCGCCAAAACACACCAGTTAACGCTCTCAGCCATTGGCTGGTCAGATGGCAATCGGCAGATGTTTTTCAGTCATGCCCCTTCAACCAGAAGCTGGACAGCCTGCCGTACACACTTCTGTTGAACCGGCCAATATTTGGCACGTGTGTACGTGGCTTTAGGTTTTTGGTACCGCTTCTTTGCAACAAACGTATTCCACTATACTGTACTTGATTTACTAAGGTAAATAAATTCCAAAGTGACTTTAGTTGCTGATGTATATTTTTATTATTGCAATGCTGTTTGCACAGAATATACTAGACATAAATCATAGTGTTGCTTGCTGTTTGATTTCAACCACTTGCCCTTGTTTCTAGATCATGGCTGTTCCTGGTTTGATGGCCTTATTTTCATCACAGAAGAAGAATCCTGTTCTTGTAAGACTACTTCATCTTTTTTAATGACGTTGCATTTTAAATCTTTTACACGTTTGTTTTTTTTTTTTTGTTTTTTATCTGCTGTTTTATAGCCTAGTTGTGTCTTGATTTCCAGCTGCAGCACCCATAAATGCAAGCCTTGCTGACCACTCTTTCCTTGTCTACAGGTGAATGCACTTGTTGTGGTCTCTGTGTTTTCCTGTTTCACCACCTTAATCATTATAGTTTATGCTTGTCTGACGCTGGCATATGGGGAGGATGATGATGAAGTTTTCTCTCATACACCTGTACACATTGTACACACAGTAAGTACCTCCCATAAACGCTATGGTGTATAATATGAATGGCAGTATTTAACCAATTGGTTGTTACTGGGACACTAGTCAAAAATTAAAAATGGGGGTACTTCGGTTTTTCAGCCAGGCATTTCTGTAGTGCAGCATCTCACTCACTACAGGCTTACTGCTGTCTCCCACATACAACAATTAAAATGTGTTGGTACTAAGAATTTTATTATGGTTACCAATCTTGAAGGGTTAAATGTGATTGGTTCTACAAGAAGATGGAGAATATTGCACAGGCTTCGGGAAGTATGCTTCCAATGAACATATTAGATGCTCTCTGGATTCTTGCAGTAGTGGAATGCAAAACAAAATTTGATTAGGCCCTGTTCACGTTATCAAGTCGCGGGATATCGCGTTCCTGCTACGCAATTTTGACATGCAATTTTCGCACTGCATATGGCAGCTCATTCGCTATGCGCATTTGTCACCTGAAAAGAAGCTCCCTCTCCTTTTCAGGCAACAAGCTTTGCGCGATTTGGGAAGCGCGGTTTGCAGCATGACAGTCGGGGTAGAATAGTATCGCATTTTGGGTGCCATTGAGCCCTGGTTCACACTGATACAGTGTGGGAAACGCAGTGAAACTTGTGTGTTTCCCGCACCCCATTGCAATTGCACTGTATTCTGCGACCTGCTGTGTGTGTCAGTTTAAAAGTTATCGACTCCTCAAAAGCAGGTTGCAAACGCAGTACATTTGCCTGAACCAGATCACGTGTATAAAGACCCATGCGATCCGATTGCAGTGCAGCTAAAAAAAAAAAAGTTCCTGCACATTTTAGAGGCGGTGCGATTTGAGCCTTCAAAAATGAATGTGGTGTAATTCACATGAAGTTCAGTGTGAACCTAGACTGAAGGATAATGGCACCCAAACACATGCAGTGTGCTGCGATTGCCATGCAATTTAAGATCGTATACAGAATGGCAGCCATTCTGCCCACAATCCCAAATTGCGAGATGTGAACGAGGCCTAAGGCTGGGCTCACATTTGTGCGATGCGGGAACCCTGCGAATCCATTGCGGGTTCCCGCATCGCACCTGACCTTATTATTGCCATATGCGAACTGCTGGGAGTGTCAATACAATGTTAAGGACACCCTCATTTCAACTCTCATATCGCAGTGTGAACTGTCAGTTTGGACATGAATTGAATCGCATGGGTATGAACACCCTGCGATCCTCTTCTGGTGCTGACCAAAAAAGGGTTTGGTCCGAATGCGATGCAGATTAGCCATACTATGTGTGTGGCTGAAATCGCATTGCACGGGCATCGTATGTGATTTGCACTGGTGTGAACAGGTCCTTAAGATCAACTTCACAATGGTTTTGTTTGGTGGAATTAGCAACTCACTGATTGGTTTCAATCATTGCCTGGATGTGTTCATATAGTCCAGGGATCTCCAAACTACGGCCCTCCAGCTGTTGCGGAACTACGCGTGCCATGAAGCATTGTAAAACTCTGACATTCACAGACATGACAAGGCATGATGGGAATTGTAGTTCCTGAACAACTGGAAGGCCATAGCTTGGAGACCCCTGAATCAGTAACTAACAAGACTTCAGTATAGTTTTGTAGCTGGATCTGACTATCTTGCAGGCTGCTTATGTTCATGTAGGGCCCATTCACAGCAGATGCAGTTGGGTGCATTTTTGACTGCATTCCAACTGCATAGATGTCCAAAATCCTGGTTATCTTATGGGCATAGGTCACACCATTACTGTGCAGTGCAAAAAAGTACAGCATGCTGCATTTTTCTGCACCACAAATGTGCAAAAACACGTGAAAATGCATCACAATGCACATAAAAGCAAAGAAGGAAGTGACCTAAGGATATATATGCGGATGGAAAATCGCATGCAAATGTGCATGAAAAAATGCACAGTAGACGTGCAGTTTCTGGTGTGAATGGGCCCTTAGTGTCTTGTAGTGAAAAATCTATACATAAAAAGAAATTTGGGACATTATATGAGGTGCAAAGCCTGACGGGCCAGTGCCTCCATTCCTATTATTGAGGAAAGTAGGGGAAGGAACAGTTGGGACTTTGTGTGACGCTAGCAACCAGGTCATATCAATAGTGTCAGGCTGGTTGGTACAAGGTAAACTAGAACCACGTTGCATAGTAGCAAGATGCATAACAAAATTATTTTATTTTAAACATTACATACAATATAAAATGACATGCTAGTGCAATAATATAGTAACGTTAGTTCATATTATAAACCTTGTTATAGGCCAAACTCATCTTTAACATGTCTCCACAGAGTAAGAAATATGTCTTAAGATGGTTGGTAAAATCCAGTTAGGCATGTACAGTAGAACGCTGATAAACCTCTAAAAATGTAAACCAGACAGATAACTAGTAGCTCGACGCATTTCGTGGCCAGTGCCACTCATCAGGAGAAGATATATAGTATAGTATTATCAATTGTAGTGAAAAATGTCTACGTCTTTTAACAGATGGTTCACATCTGACTTTTACCTGTTCCATTCTCTCTAGAAGTTTATCCTTAATCGACTTGTTCAGGGCGCAAACATAGCAATGCTTGTAGCATCTCTGGTGAGCATTTGTGTTGTCCTGTGCATAGCATACCTAGGCTGCCGAAGTGTACCATACTGTATGTGCTATGACAACATGACTGGAATGGTGAGTGTATGAATATAAAGGCATGTTACATTGCTCTTAGTGTATGTAAATCATTTCTGAATGTGCACACATGATGGGTACTTCAGACAGGGATCACAAGACCAGCTTGTCAGATCTGGAAAATGGGGAGTTTATGCCTTTGACGCTTAAAGTGACTCATCCACCTTACGAACCGTTTGGTGTCCGCCATTCCTCTCTGCCAATCCCTCCACTGGCTTCCCATTTTTCAAAGAATAAAATTCAAAACCCTAACCATGACATACAAAGCCATTTACAATTCTGCCCCAAACTACATCACCAATCTTCTCTCCAAATATCACCCAAACCGTCCTCTTTGCTCCTCCCAAGACCTTCTGCTCTCTATCTCCCTTATCTCCTCTTCCCATGCTCGTCTCCAGGACTTCTCCAGAGCCTCTCCCATCCTCTGGAACTCTCTACCCCAATCTGTCCACCTATCTCCTACTCTGTCCACTTTTAGGCAATCCCTGAAAACTCATCTCTTCAGGGAGGCCTATCCTGCCTCCAGCTAACAAATATATTTTCTAATTTTCTACTCCCCTCATCAATTTATCCCTCACAGTCCCTACCCTTTGTTTCACCAGCCCCCCCCCCCCCCCTTAGATTGCAAGCTCACAGGAGCAGGGCCCCTCTAACACTCTTGTTTTGAATTGTACTGATGCTGTAATGTCTCTCTTTATATTGTAAAGCGCTGCGCAAACTGTTGGCGCTATATAAACCCTGAATAATAATATTAAAACTCGGTTCACACTGATGCGGTGCAGCAAGCTGCATGTGAATCGGATAGGAATTGCATGCAATTCTTTGCAGTGCGCTTTGAGTCCATTCATTTCTTTCATGGTTCACATCACACGATGCCTGCATGAAAAAGGTGCGTGCACCTTTCTTTTTCCACATTGGAATCGGATCACATGGGTGCTTACATCCATGTGATCCAATTCAGCCAATCGCACTGCATTTTGCAACTTATAGAGAAAACAATATCCCCTTGCTAAGGGTTATAGGCTCAAGTATTGTACAAAAGATTGTTTAAAAAGGTCCAATATTGGTATCAAAGTATCGCATAAAAAAAGAAAATTTAGTGAAACATACAAAACTGGGTATAGAAATTGCATGTATAGCAAGGCAGAGGGTATAAAGAAAACAATCTAACCCTTAGATTGCTCATTGAGGTATATCAATGTTATATAAACCAAACAGCGCATTTTCTGAGTTTTGTGCTCATTCTTCAGGGGAGGTTTTAACATGAATTGTACATATAGTCGGTAAAACAAAACATATATTAGAACATCGTTAATATGCACATGGCCTAGCATGACAGCGTGTGGTAGGGAAGGCTAGGCTACTTGCACTCTCTGTCCAAGCTCTGATGCACACCCATAGAGTAAAAATACTGTGGTCTGCGACCTGTTTTTTGGGCATCGCTAACTTAACAATGACACCAGTAGTGGTTCTTATGAATGGAGTGCGATTGTGATGTGGTGCGGGAAATGCACAGGAATCGCCGCGCATCCGGCACCACCGTGTGCTTCAGTTTTCTTTAAAACATTTCTTCAGTTTAAAAAAAAAAAAAAAAAAAAAAAACAGAAGTCGGCATGTCCAAGGATCCAAAGATGTAATCACCAGGACTGGCCTTTGGGTCCCTGGCACCGGCACGTTTACTAAGGGACTCTTTATGGCTTCACAGCTGGCTTCCCACTGTGCATGCGCGAGTCGCGCTACATTTTGTGAATGGACCTGCAGCCTTCTGGGGACCCGTGACGTGTCCCAGAAGATTGTGGGAGAGGTGGAAGAACTTCCGCTGCAATCACCGAGGCGGTCGGGCGGAATAGGAAGTGGGTACCTGCTGAAACTAGGTACCCACTCTCTAAGAAAAAGGCTCCAAAAGTGAGAGAGGTGGAGGGGAGGAAGTGTTAAAGCAGAACTTCCTTTTAGAGTGAAGTTCTACTGTAAGCACTTCCAGAAAATATAATTCTACTGCTAGCCTTTAGGGTCCATTCACATCTCCGCGTTCTGAATTGCGGGCGGAATCACCGCGATTCTCAATAGCGGCAAATCGTGTGACGCCGGGTGTTCCCAGTGCTTTGCCCGTCGATTCTAATAGCACCCTAAGTGCAGTGCAATTTTCCTATGATTCGTCGGGCGACAATCGCAGTAAAAAATGCCTGAACAGAATTGCCCAAAAGAAGTACATGAGCTTCTTTTGGGCGACGGGCGTCCCGCGATTTTGTTTGCGCAATTTTACTATGATTGTCGCCTCCCATACGCCTATATGTAAACGGAGCCTTAGCGTCTGTAATTGTGTGACTAGTGACCTATGGCATAATCGGAGGTTTCCAATTTAGTCACATGTAATTCTACAAATCTTCACTCTCACCTTCAGGTCCTTTTTGGTCAGGTTTTTTTTGTTTTGTTTTTTTTTTATTTTTAACATGAAGAAACTTCTAGCTGATCTTTTTCAGTCCAAATTTATTATTATTATTATTATTATTATTATTATTATAATTATTATTATTATTTTTTTTTTTTTTTACAATTTAGCCATTAATACAAAGTTTTTTCATAATATTCAAAGTAGAACTATATTGGATAGAGTAAGGGAAGGTTATAACCCCTGTCAGTTGTGTATTTTTTTTTCCCCACCATCTGTGTCCCATTATGGAGACTTTGTCACTTCCTGTCCCATAGCCAAACAGGAAGTGAAAGCAAATCCCTGCAAATGAGGAAAATTCCTCATTAGAAAAGTGACGGCAGAAAAAGACTGAGTAGCCCATCGAGTATGCCTTTTTTTTTTTTTTGTTTACCCATTAACCGCATTGTCTGACTATAGACTTATGTTTATCCCGAGCATGTTTGAAGCCATTTACTGTTGACTGTCTCACAACCTCTTGGTAGTTTATTCCAATCATCAACCACCCTTTCAGTAAAATAATACTTTCTAAGATTAGTTTTGAACTTCCCTCCAGTTTGAGGTCATGTCCTTGTGTTCTTGATTTTGGTTTGCAAGCCTCCTGCATGTATCCCCTACCTTGCAAATGTCACCCCCTTCAGCAGTAGCAGCCCTACAAATCTCTGGAATCAGTGGGTAGGTCTCTTTGCTGGAGCTCGTTGGGTGGAGTTGTGATGTCACAAGACTCCCTGCCCTTCTGTACACTCTCATACTTTCCTATCCCTGAGTTTTGAGAAACATCCTGTCAAAACTCGTGAAAGTCACCACATGACTTCAGCATGCCCAGTCATGCAGAGGTGTGGAGCAGCCAATCCTGGGAGAGTTGGAGAAGAAAGGAGGAGCTTCATCTGCTCCATGCATGAGATAAGGGAATGACATGTCACTCACACAGCAAGGGGAAGAAACGTCTCCTATTTAGCTGTTTAGAGGTATTTTTTTCTTACTGAAAAAAGATAAGCGGATGGGTTAATCCTTCGTAGCAAGACTGGGCACAGATGACATGACATCCTATACTCTCTACTAGGCAGAAGTCTTGGTTAAAATGTTTTTTTTTTTTTTTTTCAGGTTTACATCCACTTTAAGTTTAATTAGTTTGTAAGTTGGAACATTACATATTTAAGTGTAACTCCAGCATGTGCAGTAATGTGAGATGTTCCAGGCGCTTCTGGGCATGCAGTTTTGTTATTTTGGGACCAGTGGCCGGCAGTGATGTCACACCACCTCCGTTCGTAACTCGGGGACTGCCTGCATATGCATTAAAGCATGCTTGTTATATTCCCTGTGGGACCTAGGGGGTTAATCCTCTGCATTGTGTAAAAAGGCTGTTTTGATTCTTTCTTCTCTGATCCTCCTTCTTTCACTGTCCTCAATCCATCTCCTGATGGTACTGAGCCTTAGGAGCCTTGCAGCATTTTGCGTCTTCCTGTGGCTGCTGGTCAAAACCTTCCTATCCTGAACACGATTCTTCCGCGTTCAGGAGAGGGACGTTTAATCCCGCCTAATCACAGCAGCTCCTAAACTCTGCTAAAAGCCTATGTGTACATTGACACATAGGCTGTTATGGAATTGAAAAGTAATATAGGGCACATAGGAAAAGTATCTAATGATATGACAGCAGCTAGCATAAATATTGTTGATTGCAATAAATAAATGTAAAACAAAAGTCTGTATGCAGCGCTAAAAGTAGGAAGTAGATGAAACTCAGAGAGAACAGTGAACGAAGGAAGCAAGACCCTCACACCAACTTCAGTGTATATACACCACCGTGCTCGCATCTAATCTTCTTACCAGAAAGCCAAATGAAACCTTAAAACAACCTGTTGCCGACCGCCCACCGTGGCTTGACGATGGCAACATGGCTCTCCTGCACGAATCGCTGTGACCTGATGGCGGCCGCAGGAGCGAGTATTGTGGGCTCGTGCGTGCTGCCGGAGGTGCGCTTGCGCGCTCACACGCTACCTGGGGAAGCCAGTGAGCAGGTGGGGCGGACTCTGTCTGCCGGCCACCCCGCGATCGCTCCCCGGCAGTCACAGAATGGGGATCCGCTAATGTAAACATGCGGATCCCTGTACTGACAGGGGAGAAGGAGAGTGATTGTATGTTCCCTGTATATAGGAGCAGCGATCACTTTCCTCCCCCAGTCAGACCAACCCCCATACAGTTAGTAACACACCCAGAGAACACACTTAACCCCATGATCGCCCCCTAGTGTTAACCCCTTCCCTGCCAGTGACATTTATACAGTAATCCGTGCATTTTCATAGCACTGATCAAATGTATAAATGCCAATGGTCCCAAAAAAGTGTCCGCCGCAATGTCGCAGTCCCGCTGAAAAATTGCAGATTGCCACCACTACTGATGAATACGTTTTTTTTTTTTTTTTTTTTTATATATATATATATATATATTTTTTTTGGTCTATGTATTATAGCAAAAAGTAAGAAATATTGTGTTTTCTTCAAAATTGTCGCTCTTTGTTTATAGCGCAAAAAATAAAACCCGCAGAGGTGATCAAATATCACCAGAAGAAAGCTCTATTTGTGGGGGGAAAAGGACGTCCATTTAGTTTTGGGTACAACATCAAATGACCGTGCAATTGTCAGTTAAAGTGAGCAGTGCTGAATTACAAAAAGTGCTCTGGTCAGGAAGGGGGTAAATCCTTTTGGGGCTGAAGTGGTTAAAAAAGATACTCTGATGATGCGAGGACGCAACACGCTACAACCGCGGTTCCTTTGAAAGTTACTAATTCCATGCTCCTTTATACCAGTCTGCCTTTTTAAATAAAAGGATATTCTTTTGCAGGCTTCACTATGCGCCTCTATTTCTTTCTTGCAGCGTATTCCTCCCATTGATTTCGATTGGATTGATGGTGCATTTATGATCGGGTAGTGGAGGCTGCAGTGGATCCTATGCCATAGAGGGCATCCGTGCTGATTGCACTGTGGGAGAGTGGATGTCGCTGTGATTTGGAGACACGCGATGTGCTCTATACCCATATGTCTGTGTATCATTTGGCTTTCTGCTAAGAAGATTAGATGTGAGCACAGTGGTGTATATACACTGAAGTTGGTTTGAGGGTGTTGCCTCCTACGTTTTACTTCCTGAACTTCATCTACTTCTTACTTTTAGCGCTGCATACGGACTTTTGTTTTATGGAATTGAGTTTAACCACTTGCCGACCGTCAATCGGCAATTGACGGCGGCAAAGTGGCTCTGTAACGCGGATCGCCGTCATATGACGGCGGCCGCGTGATCGCGCCTAGTGAGCCAGGGAGCGGGTGCGGCGGCTTCGATTGCCGCCGGCTACCCACGATGGCCCCCCGGAGCGAAGGAGCGGAGGTCCGTGTAAGTAAACACGGACCTCCGCTCTGTGAAGGGGGAAGGGCTGTGATCACAGCCTTCCTGTACGTGAAGGCTGTGACCACTTCCCTTCCCCTGTTAGTGCAGTCCCCCCACAGTTAGAACACGCCCAGGGAACATAGTTAACCCTTAGAGCGCCCCCTGCAGGTTAACCCCTTCACTGCCAATGACATTTACACAGTAATCAGTGCATTTTTATAGCACTGATCGCTGTATAAATGCCAATGGTCCCAAAAAAGTGTCAAAATGGTCCAACATGTCTGCCCCAATATCGCAGTACCACTAAAAATCGCAGATCGCCGCCATTAATAGTAAAAAA
>BLSH010536470.1:524079-549291 GCA_018402905.1 Glandirana rugosa | reverse complement strand
TGTCATTACCTTTTTTTTATTGTTTAGTCTTCTCACAAAAATATATGGAAGAAATGGAGTGTTATGTGTTTAACAGAGTCTCAAAAATCCTAATGGGGTCCCCGATAAAACCAAAGTACTATTACGGACCCCGTACAAACGTATAATATGTGGTTAAACGAGTTTCTATTTCAACTGTTGTCTCCTGGTACGAACGTATGACACACGACTTTTACAACATTCTTCCTTCAAGGTCGTTTACTGTTCTTGAATATATGTTTAACATAGTGGGGTGGTTATATCCTCTGTTTCCATTTTAGTCCTGGGAAATCACTCAGATGAAGGACATTTGAATTGAACTTTTTCTCTTAGCGCTACATGGTGTCTCCTATATTGGTGGGGTGATACAATTTGTATATAAGTTCTTGTCATTTGCTGGAACTTCCTTCTTACAACATTTTCAGCACACAGTATGCAAGCATGGTCCTCTGTTGTCAACTTTATCTTTGAGCAAATTGGTGTATAATATGCAAACATGCCCCAGGCATTATCATGAAACCAAAATAGCCCCTGGGGTAATCCTAAAAACTCTGAGACAATTTGTGTATTGTGAGGTAAAGAAGGTATATAAAAACACTCTTCTGATTTGTTATTTTTTTTCCATTACTGTTTTTACATGTTAATTCTAATATACTATGTATTTTTAAATTAAACTATTTTTCAATATATAGTGTCTCATTATTTTTATATAGTGTAGTGGGGTGTCCACCCTGAAGAAGTCCTAATTAGAGTTAAGTGACCCCGAACTGTAAAGTTCGGGTTCATACCGAACTGTAAAGTTCGGGTTCGTACCGAACTTTGGGGTGTTCAGGACCCGGACTTTTCAAACAAAGTTTGGGTTTGGGGTTCTGGTATTTGATTCCACGTGTTGAATAGCTGCCAGGGGCAGCCAATCAACAAGTGTTTCACTAGTTTGCCCTTAGAAGCCATCACAGCCATGCCTATTAATGACATGGCTGTGATTGGCCAGTGCATCATGTGACCCAGCCTCTATATGGGGCTGGAGTCACCGTGCTGCATGTCATATGCTCTCAGGATAGTTTAGGGAGAGGATGCTGCTGGCTCTGTGAGGGACAGATTGCAGAACATCTCATCCTGCATTACTGAACGATCTGAATGTGGACTAGGGAGAGATACTAGTACTGGTGCTTTGAGGGACAGATTGCACACCTCATCCTGCTGCACAGAACGATCTGACTGGACTAGGTAGAGTCTACTCAGATTATTGTTCTAAAATCATCTCCAAGTTCTATAGGGAAAGGTTCCAGCTGTTGCTTTAAGGGACAGAATATTTTTCTAAAATCATCTCCAAGTTCTATAGGGAAAAGTTCCAGCTGTTGAAGGGACAGATTATTATTCTAAAATCATTTCCAAGTTCTATAGGGAAAGGTTCTTCCAGCTGTTGCTTAGAGGGACATATTATTGTTCTAAAATCATCTCCTAGTTCTATAGGGAGAGGTTCCTGCTGTTGCTTAACCACTTCCCGACTGCGTGCCGTGTTTTCATGGCGGCAGTCAGGTTGCTGTACACGAATCGCCGTAGAAAGACGGCGATCTGCGACAGTGCAGGCATGGGTGATCTACTGATCCCTGTCACTGGGATCAGTTAGATCTCTCATGCCCATGGTAGCCCAAAGCCCCACAGTAAGAACACACCCAGGGAACACACTTAACCCCTAGCGCTCCCCTCCCAGGTTAACCCCTTCACTGCCAATGACATTTATACAGTAATCAGTGGACATTTAAATTTCTGATCGCTGAATAAATGTCATTGGTCCCAAAAAAAGTGTCAAAAATGTCCGGCATGTCCGCTGCAATATCGCAGTACCGCTAAAAATCGCAGATCGCCGCCATTACTAGTAAAAAATAAAAACCCCAGAAATTATCATCTGTAAACGCGGCCACTTTTGCACAAACCAATCAATAAACACCAATTGTGATTTTTTTTTTATCACAAATATAAGGAAGAATATAAATCGGCCAAAACCAGTGAAAAAAAAGGGATTTTTTGTATAACTTACCGTAAAATCCTTTTCTCTGAGTTCACTGACAGACGCAGCAATTCTTATGACACATGGGGTTATGCTCATCCTACTAGGAGTAGCCTAGGCAAAACAAACAAAAGTGTAGGTTGGCCCCTCCCAGTATGGGAAGAAGGTCCAAAGTCGCATGGCATATGTAGCGGAGACCTTCTTCCAAATGTTGCATCCGCTGTACCTCAGCCTGTGCACATTCACTAGACCAACTAGTGCACAGAGCGGCAGCGTGCTCGCGAACAGACTGTGCCGCCATAGCAGTTGCTAGCGCCGGCCGCATGGCTGACCCAGCCAACAAGAATAGTGCTTTAGATACTGTCTCTGTGCGGCGATCGGCCGCCTCTTTAAAGGATGGAGACCCCTCCAAGGGGATGGTGGTTGCCTTATTCACACGAGCCACGGCAGGGTCCACCACCGGGGAAGCCCATCTCTTAGTAAAACTTTCCTCAAAGGGGTAGCGAACAGCAAAGCTTTTAGGCAAAGTCAAGGAACTTGGTGGCTTCCGCCATTCCTTTCACTAGGCAAATAAAAACTGGTGTGCTGTACAGAGCAGGGGGATTATATGCTAAGGTGAGGACGGCCCCCTGGGAGGGGCCAACCTACACTTTTGTTTGTTTTGCCTAGGCTACCCCTAGTAGGATGAGCATAACACCATGTGTCATAAGAATTGCTGCGTCTGTCAGTGAACGGAAGAGAAAAAATGTTTTTTTTGGATTTGAATTTTAGCAAAAAGTAAGAAATTTGTTTTTTTTTGCAAAATGGTCGCTCTTCTTTTGTTTATAGCGGCGATCAAATACCACCAAAAGAAAGCTCTATTTGTGGGGGAAAAAAAGGACGCAAATTTTGTTTGGGTGCAACGTCGCACAACCGCGCAATTGTCAGTTAAAGCGACGCAGTGGCAGTCGCAAAAATTGCTCTGGTCCTAAAGCTGGAAAACCTTCCGGTTGGTAAGTGGTTAAAGAGACAGATTATTGTTTCTTGCGACCAGTGGTGCATTTCTTGCATAGAAATAAAAAAAAAACAGTGTTGGCTACCTCCTCCTCCACCGCCACTTTCACCGCCTCCTCAACCTCCAACTCCACATCCACCTCCATTTTTGATTTTTTTATGTGATTTTAGCTTAAAATTTATTTTAAGTTATTTCCCTATTTCTTTGTAGGGCACTTGTCTGACTCTTACCCCCATTTTCCTTCCTTTTGCAGACCTCTAGGACTTTGTTACAGACAGTTTTGTGCCTAAAAGTTTGGGTCCCCATTGATTTCAATGGGATTCGGGGTCCGGGATAAAGTTAGGGTCAAGTTCGGTCCCGAACCCAGACTTTTTCCTGAAGTTTGGCCGAACCTGAACTTCCAGAGGCTTGATCAACTCTAGTCCTAATCCACAGATTGATTACTAAATGTGATCAGCAGATCGTAGGTGCAATGCAGGGCTCCAGGGGATTGGATTTGGAAGGGTCTGCAGGGACCATGTAACATTTTGCAAAGGTGAACCTATCCTTTAACCACCTCCTATCCGCGCTATAGCCGAATGACGGCTACAGCGCGGCTCAAAAATGCCGGGAGGGTGTCTATTGACGTCCTCCCATTCGGCTCGTGCTGGGCGCGCTCCCGCGGGCGCCGGAGACCCGCGATTTCCTTACAGAGAGGAGGAACGGGGAACCGCCGAAGTAAACACGGCGGTTCCCCTTTCTGTGAGGGGGGCATGCCAGATCTACTGATCCCTGTCACTGGGATCAGTTAGATCTGTCATGCCCCTGCCAACCCCGCCCCCCCACAGTTAGAACACACCCAGGGAACATAGTTAACCCCTTCACTGCCAATGACATTTATACAGTAATCAGTGGACATTTAAATTTCTGATCGCTGTATAAATGTCATTGGTCCCAAAAAAGTGTCAAAAACGTCCGACATGTCCGCCCCGATAAAAATCGCAGATCGCCACCATTACCGGTAAAAAAAATAAAATAAAATAAAAACGCCATAAATCAATGTCCATAGTTTGTAGGCACTATAACTTTTGCGCAACCCAATCAATAAACGCAGATTGGGATTTTTTTTTTTTTTTTTAACCAAAAATATGTAGAAGAATATATATTGGCCAAAACTGATGAATAAATTTGTTTTTTATTTTTGGATATTTATTATAGCAAAAAGTAAAAAATATTTTTTTTTTTTCAAAATTGTTGCTCTTTTTTTGTTTATGCGGCGATCAGAAATTACACAGCGGTGATCAATTACCACCAAAAGAAAGCTCTATTTGTGGGGAAAAAAAAGGACGCCAATTTTGTTTGGGTACAACGTCGCACGACCGTGCAATTGTCATTCAAAGAGCGACATCGCTGAAAACTGAAAATTGGTCCGGGCAGGAGGGGGGTTTAAGTGCCCAGTAAGGAAGTGGTTAAACGAGCAAGTGATTTGAAATTGTGCGTGTTGATGTAATCCCTCCATTTACCTCTGTGCATGCCATTTGAACATTGTCCGTGATATGCACTACCTTACTGCTTTTCTCCATCTTCAAAGTACAATAACTCCAGCAACAAGAAATGCTTTGTAGCTGATTCTTAGCCAGCTGCTCTCTGGAAATCAGACCTTAAAGCAGAACTAAACCCATCAATATAACTGTTCACATGTACAGCACCATTGCGGCTACAGATCAGAGGCTAAGGAGGTAAAAGGTTGATTAGTACTTAAAGGCTTTGTTTCTTTATTTGCTATTTTTTTTCCCCCCCACAAAAGTGGAGTAGTTACCCTTTAAATAACACACACTGTATACTTACCTGCTTTGTGCGATGGTTTTGCACACAGCAGCTCCAATACTCCTCTTCTCAGGTCCACCTCTGCCACTCTGGGCACCCCCCATGCCGGTTGTCCCCATAGCAAGCAACTTGCTATGCTCGCACTTGTGCATGCTCGCTTCCAACCCCCCTGGCTGTGATTGATAGCAGCAGGAGGAGCCAGCTGCTGCATCTCAGCTAATGAGCGAGAGACCCTGGGGAGCCTCTGTTCTTGTGCACATTACTGGATTGGGCTTAGGTAAGTATTATTGGGGGCTCCAGCCTTTAGAACCACGTTGTTTTTCATCCAGATATTTACTGTACTGCGCATTGCCATTCAACTCCCATTTGGTGATCTTGGAACAGGCTGTTTTCGGCCTCCTATATTCTAACTACCAATGAGACACTCTTCTGCCTTGGAAGACTGAATGTAATGTAATGCAATGCAAGAATCGGAAAGAAAAAACTTACACAGCACAGGTGTCATGGGTTCCAATTTACACAAATTGCATGTTGATTTTTTTTTTTTTTTTGTTTTTAATTTTTTCTGGAAAACTATTTTCCTCTACTATCCTTAATTTAATGATGATTTTTCATGCTGTAAATTTGGCCACACATTGCAGTTTGATTGTACAGACTTGGTTCAAAATGTTTTACATAAAACCTTTTTTTTATAGTCTACTATCAGATCTAGTGTGGCTATTCACAGGGGTGCCATTAGGTATTTGATACATTAGCCTTAATGGTATTTGGTACTAGTATTACCATTACCACCCTTGTGACATCTTTGACAACATTATTAAGTATTGGTTATTTTTGTAGGTTGAATTTTGTGAATTTGTATGGAATCTGAATAAATAAAAATTGTTAATGTATTTTTTTTTTTTTCATTTAAGTCACTAATCTGAACGACTTTTGACCTGGTGTCTATACTAGATTTAGCAATGGGTATTCATTTTATTACAGGCTTTGAATTGTAAAATAAAGTTTTTACAATGTTTTAATTTGTACATGCCTAGTACTGATATAGTTTTTTTTTTTCCAACTATGAATAATTTTATTTAGAGTCCCATAATACAGAACAATTGGGAAGAATCCCACAGTATCAGAAATAGAGAGTCATTAAAACATCATAGAGCAGGGCCTTAATTGAAAATTAACAGTACATACTCAACTTCCCTGGGTATAGTAAGCTACAAATCTAGATTGTTTTTATCCCATTACAGCAAATTGGATCATGCTTTGCTGGGTTTTTTTTTGCCTTCCTCTGGATCAACTGTGGGTGAAGGATTATATATGGGATTGCATGGTTATATATATATATATATATTTTTTTTTTTTTTTTTGGTTGAACTGGATGGACTTGTGTCTTTTTTCAGCCTGACTATGTTGCATATGAATATGTATGGCAGAGAAACAGAAACTAACGAATCTGCTCGACCCTATAAATATATCAACTCTCAAAACTGTAGTAAAGTATGAGAAATAGAAGAAAGAACAGAATAGGACTCAGAAGTTAAGAAGAAGAAAAAAAGAGGGGGGAAGCCGACAATGGTACTATTGCACTCGATGCCAATTACCTTTCTAGCGTGAATCAGGTCCCAAGAATGGCCTTGCCTTGATAACCTAAAAATATTCCATTGATTCCAGGTCTTAGAACACCTCTCACGTTTGTGTTGGGATGTCAGAACCAGATCTTCCATCTAATTTATCACTTCTACTTTCTGTAACCAGAGAGCGGTTGTTGGTGGGTCAGGGCGTTTGCAGTATAGGGGTATGCAAGCTTTTGCGGCATTCACTAGGTGATGCACAAGTGACTTTTTATAGCTCTTGGGAGGCACCCTGAAGACATGTAATAAGAAAAAAAGCGGGGTCTGTACTGATATAGTTTTAAACCATATAACAAAGGATTCCTAAAGCACTATAGTTTACTTAGACAAAGTGGCTCCATTTAAAACCTGTCCTGAAGGGTGGGATGAGAAATGGCTCTGATAACTCATTGAGCTCTATAAACATGCTTTCTTATCAGAAAAGCTCCATCTGGCTTTAAAGAGGAATTCAGAATACTATGCCATATTTAACTAAGATTTAAAAAAAAAAAAAAGAAGAAAAATCAAGCCTGTGTCTTTGGACAGTAAGTTTCTCTTAGACACTAAACGACATAATTTAACTGGTTCCACACTGCCTACCGTCTATTTACTGCGGCAGTGTGGACACTGGGCGCGACTCGTCGTAAAAAAGCGGCGATCTGCGAGTGGCCGCTAGGGAGCGCGCACCGCACTCCTAAGTGTGCCCGCGGCTCGGACGGACCCGTTGTCCGCAGGCGAGCCGCGATGAGTGGCCACAGGCAAAGAACGGGAAACCCGCCGATGTAAACACGGCGGTTCCCCACTCTGTTAGTGGGGGCATGGGAGATCTACTGATCCCTGTCACTGGGATCAGTTAGATCTCTCATGCCCATGGTAGCCCAACCCCCCCACAGTTAGAACACACCCAGGGAACACAGTTAACCCCTAGATCTCCCCCTGCAGGTTAACCCCTTCACTGCCAATGACATTTATACAGTAATCAGTGGACATTTAAATTTCTGATCGCTGTATAAATGTCATTGGTCCCAAAAAAGTGCCAAAAATGTCCGACATGTCCACTACAATATCGCAGTACCGTTAAAAATCGCAGATCGCCACCATTACTAGCAGTAAAAAAAGAAAAAAAAAAAAACCCCAGAAATTAATTCTCACCATCCGTAAACGCGGCCACTTTTGCACAAACCAATCAAAAACTGCCGATTGCGATTTTTTTTTTTTTCACAAATATGAGGAAGAATATCAATCGGCCAAAACCGATGAAATTTTTTTTTTGGATTTGTATTTTAGCAAAAAGTAAGAAATTTGGGTTTTTTTGCAAAATGGTCGCTCTTTTTATTTATAGCGGTGATAAGAAATGACGCAGAGGTGATCAAACACCACCAAAAGAAAGCTCTATTTGTGGGGAAAAAAAAAGGACGCAAATTTTGTTTGACTACGTCGCACGACCGCGCAAGTGTCAGTTAAAGCGATGCAGTCCCGATTCACAAAAAGTGCTCTGGTCCTAACCTGGGAAATTCTTCCGGGGCTGAAGTGGTTAAAGCGTATCTGAATCAAAAATGCAATATATTTTGCAACTTTAGCAGCCACCTAATTAGGACTTTTTTTTTACTATTTTCGCTGATCCTATCCGTTTACAAATTGCTGTAAGAGCAAGTATACTTGGAGGGAGCCCACTCCTCCTTAAAGGTATAGGGACATATTAGACGCCCAGCAAGAGCACAATGACAGGACTGTGTGTATTTCAACCTTCTAGTGATTTGGCTGGCGTTCCACGAATAGAAATATTTTTACACCAATATGTATTAGATTTTTTTTTTATTATTCAATCAGTGGCTTGAATGGAGAAAAACAAAACCTCAGATTCCCACATCAGCGATATGGATGCAGGGATCTCTTCCTCTTTGCAAGAAAGCTTGTTCTGCACTCCTGTGACCTGTTGTCAGCTGATGTCAAAGAGCCGCTCTTGTCTGGGGAAAGACTGTGACCATATGGTCGGGACCCACCCAGGAGCCTGGACCGGCACCTGGCTCAGCCTCATTGCGAGGGGGGGGGGGATGATCGCTCAGTTCTCTCCATTGCTCAGAGCAGAGAGCGGTGACCAGTTCTCTGCTCAGAGCAACAGGGAGAACTAAGCGATCATTGGTGTTTGATTGCTCAATTCTCACCCTGAGGCAACAGGGGACAGGTGCGGCATTGGATCAATGCTGCATCCACCTAGGTAAGTATGATTTAAAAAACCAAACATGCCCATACTTCTCTAAGGCTATACAGAAAATTAAATCTCTTTGCTACTGGAGATTTACTTTAATTACTTCTCTTCTTAACCACTCTCCCCCTTCTCCAGTTATATACTTGGAGGTGAATTAATTCCTGACCTTACTTCATCAAATCAGTTTTTTAACTTCCAATTTTTAAACTTTTGTCTCTTCTTATTTTTATTATATTTTTTTGGTTTAGGCCCATTAATTTGGTTATACACCAGTTCTATATGCAATCTCAATTATATATAGTTATTGCTTGAGTCTGTTTTAAAATAATTTTTCTGCTGTAGAGAGCGAAGAATATATGTCGTTTTTAATGTTACGTTTTAATATATGTATAGATTCCAAGGAGAAATGACACACGGCACCCAGAAAAACATTTAAACTTTATGCACAATTCAGGCAATAATCGTTCCACCCTCTAGGCTTTGTTCATATGGGAACGCGGTGTCATAGCATATACTCCTCCTTTAGGGAGGGGTAAGGCCACATGACCAATAATGCTATTCCTGGTGTTATGTACAGAGAAAGGTCTGTGGCTGTCCCGTTCTCCCCATAGTATTGCTAATAGGTTTCTCTTAATGAGAGAACAGCTCCATATTGAGGCTTGCTGCCATATGGTCCAATAGGAATCTAGCCCAGTGAGCGTGATTTCTAGGACCCTCCTCTAACATAACAGCAATTTCCAAGGGAGGCTTGAACAAACGGAACTTCTGGGGCTGTAACACACTGAGCTGAGTGAAAGGGAGGCTTGGCACGCCTCTCTTCCAATAGTGGCGTTAGGTGAAAGCGAGGCTTGGTTTGACCCAGAAGTGTCCGGAAAAAGATAGAGCCGTGTCTCCTTCTCTTACTATATTTGGCGGTGGTTGAGAATGGACGCTGATACCCTGGGAAGAAGTCCAATTGTGATGAAACCGGGCGGGTTATGCCTCCATCTCTATACACCGTGACTTAGAGACACTGAACTTGATGAGATGCTATGTAATTGATACGCTTGAATTTTCTATATAATTAAGTGCAATACCTCTATTAAAATCGACTGTATCACGCTATGGGAGGCCTTTTTCTTTTTGGTATACCCCATATTCCTAATTGGAAAGAGTGGATGAAGCATTTCCGGACAGAACCGTGGAAGTGCCTGGGCTCCATGCCGATACTACCCTGCAACTCTGGGAGGATACACATATAGGCTTCCATTGATCTCCTGTAATAAGAGATCGACAGCTAGGGGTAAGCGCAATATTAGCACGGTGGTGGGATTCATTACAAAGTTTTATTGTGCACGGTGGCACTTTTGCATATGGCACCTTAAGGAGGAAAATTGTTTTTGAAGTTTACGCTCAATAATGGAATCACTCACTGTGGACCTGAATGAACTTTTGCCTCTTTGCACTGAGTTATTTGCAAATTTTAAGTTTTTAGTGCGACACTTTAATTTTACATTTTGCTCTTTGTTTATAGGTTACAATTAGTGTTGCAGCTACACTAGGATTATTTTGTTGACACTTCACTATTCAGTACTTTATCTCATGAGCGCAATAGAATTTTCCAGTTTCTCATATCTGTGCCTGTCCCAGCAAGATACTGGCTGAGGATAGATCAGCCTCTTGCTCTTCAGTGCCAGGCTTGTGTGTGCTTGATGCACTCTCCATTCAATCCTATGAAAAGTTCTGAAGTACAAAGTAAACATGCCATTCCTTTTAAAGTGGAAGGTGACCAAAGTAATCAATGATGCAGTGACCTAAAGAATTTTTTTTTTTTTTTTTTTTTTTTTTAAAAAAGCAAAGGACAAGTCTTGTGATTATTAGCAATATTTATTGGAAACTAGGATCAAAGCTAATATCACATGAATAGGTAGGAAGTTTACATTAGAAATCAGGACAGATTAGAAGGAAGTTATTTTATAAAGCAGCATTGCCATGGTTTAAAAGTGTAAGCCGTTATCAGGAAGCCAGAGAAAAGACTTCATTTACTTCATATTTCACACTAAAACAAACCTGCAGTCACTCTAAGTCTGTGAGCAAAGATAATGTATAAGACATTGCATAGGTAATGTATAAATTGCAATAAAAAAAAAAAAACTAATTGCTGATTTGAAATATAAAAAGCCACAAATGAATTATGTTTAGAAATGATGAAACTGCTAACTCAAAAGGAAACCTGCCCTAAGAAAAAGAAAGCAAGTACCCATTGCAGACTTCCTTCTGAAAGTACTATTGGCTTGGCCATCAAGCAACCTCTGGCTTCAGTCACCGATCTAAAACAAGCTGAAGTAAAGCTCCTGATTGGCCAGCAATAACAGCCTAGTTATTTTTTTTTAGCTAGTAAATGCAGACAGTTATTGGCATGGTACAGCAATACAAAGCACAGCTTTCAGGATTTCCTTCTATGGCTTAAGCTGGCCATACACTGAGCAAATGTGCTTACAATTCCTGATGAACTGGACAAAATTCACTTTATAGGTGAACATCTTGGCCCCCTCTCACCAGACATCCTTGGAATAGCAAATCAAAAAGGAGCTAGGTGGGGAATTGTTGGCCAAACAGCAGCTGCATCCAATCACACATAGCTGCTGTTTAGGTGCATACAATCAGGCACTGCTCATTGGGCCATACATGCAGTATAAAGTGTAGGAAAAATCTATTTGAATTTTTGTTCAGCCAAAAAAAAAAAAAAAATCTCAGTATATGGCCAACTTTAGCACAATTAAGAGGAGGGTCACCACCTGCTTTGGGAGGTTCCTGTAACTCCAAGACAAACTATAGGCCTCATACACATGGGCATATGAAAAAAATAAAATAAGCAAAACGACGGGCCCAGCATCAGCATTAATGCGCGTTAGTGAGCGTAGGCGTCAATAGGAGTTTTAAAAAATAAAAATCATTCCTCTGCTATTTTTTAACCTAAAAACACTGGTTAATGACGGTACGGCGTTAGTGAGCGTTTTGCCGCATCGGTGTCAAAAACACTAAAATGTTACAGCCTCGGAACGCGTTGGCTGTGTGTTCTACTTTCAGCTCACTAATGCGGACGCCATCTAGAGCTCAAAAACATCAGCATTTTTATGGGGCCATTGAATAACATGGAGAGCTGTAAAAACACTAAAAAACGCCCGTGTGTATGAGGCCTTACAATTACTCCTAGCATAGTGTACACTTCACATATCAAAGGTCAAAAGACTGTAAAATCTTGAGAAATCGCTGCAGTCAAGCAACATGGAGGAGCTTAATAGAGTAGAATTCTAAGCAATATTTACATCTAAAAATGGTCAACAGCCCCAATGCACTTTTGGATCAATTGTAGCTCTTTGGGCTCAATTCACAGAGCTAATGCATCAAAATAAGCAAACTGGTTAAAAAAAAAAAAAAAAAAACAGAATAATTTTAAGTCAAGTCTAAAGAGATCTGAAAATACCAGTCGCCCAGCTGGAATAAGAAGCTAAGTGAATTAAGCCTAAAACCTCCTATGAAGCATTCCTACCTTCCAGGTCTTGTATCACAGCTATGATAATAGTATGCTAAGAGAAGGAACAAGATCCAACATTTTCCACTTACAGAACAGAGTGTACAAACACAATAACCAAAGGCTCTCTGGTAAACGATATTGGCTAATGTGCCTATTAGAAGCTCTCCTGGTTTCCAAAACAAATTAAATAGTTCATTATACTGTATATTAATATTTAAAGAACTGTGTATTAAAAAAAAAACAATAGAGCGGTTTTCATTTAAAATGGAATGTCCCTTTAATAATATAGTGCAAAGAGTAACAGCATCTATTAAACCATAGCAGTCAATCAGATATCTAGCAGGCTAGTGTATTAGACTAATGAACGTTTTCTGATGGGCTGCTTTGGCTTTGTACATACCAATATTCTAAAGAGGTTTACATGTTTAATTCCAAATGTCCGGAGTGAATTTGTAACGTTTACTAGATTTGTTCATCTGAGCTGTGAGCTCAACCAATGATTCGGCTAAAGTGTAATCAAGTTTTATAAATTGATGACTCCAAGGCAAAAGTAGCAGAATACATCAAGTTGTTGCTATGGCCCTTTTTAATACTTCCAATGGAGTGGTACCACAATTGTTCCAAGGTAGCGTCATTTAGCTAGACTTAAAATTCCATACACTGATACATAATACTGAATGGATGCTACAAGGTTGTCTCACACTAACATTCAAACGGCAAATTCTATAAGCAAAGCTAAGGGCCAGGAGCATAAATGGGATTTACATCTATGCTGCTTTTTAGGACCTAAATAATTGCCAGTTATTTTATGTTCGATCTGATCCTTGTGTGTCACTAAGCCCACATCATAAAAAAAAGTAATAAATAAATGTATTACATGCTGCTCATACTCAGTTACTTTAAGATTTGTTTTCTGCAAAAACCTGATTGATCCTGCTGTTCTCTGTCTCTCCCTTCTGTCCAAGTCCCCAATGCCGCTAGGGATTTTGCAGAGCAGTGTTGGCAACTCTGCACATGCTCAGTTTTCAGTGAGTTTCTAGGATGAGCATTTCTTCCCTATCACATCTGAGCAGCCCATGTGACTATAGAGTTACACATGTGGGCGTATACACAGTGGTAAATGACAGCCCAATAACCAGCTAAAACACAATTGGGCCAATATATTACATATAGATTGATGGAGCCCTTCACTGTCCCCTTATTCTAAGATACAGGCAATGACTGGCAGAAATCCGCCCACATTATGTTATTGCCAGAAAATGATAAAAATGTGATTTCAAATATATATTTGCATGACAATTAAAAAGTTTATTGATATTTATTTATTTTAACTGTATTCCAAAGGCTGTTTATCTATTTATTTTGAACCTGTGACCAGCAACAGGGGACTAGAAGCTCCTCCTACTTATGTTTCCCTGCAGACAGGCTGGGAAAGAGCTGGGTCATGTGACAGCTGTATATCCATTAGGAAAAAAAAGGTACTAAGATGTTTTTTTTTTTTTTTTTTTTAATTAAAATAATCACAATGCCACCATCCACATACAGAAATAGAAGGGACAATGTAAATTAAACAGTATGTGTTTAGTATCACTTTAAGGAGGGCCAGGAGCATAAATGGGGTATACAACATCTATGCTGCTTTTTAGGACATGATATATTATGTTCAAACTGATCCTTAACATGTACTCAATACTGACCAGGGGCATACTAAAGGCAAGTATAAACTTCTCTGTAAAATGGTGACACCTAGGCTTTTCATCCTGTGACATGGGTTTTAGCTATATTTAAAGGATACGTTCATTTCTTACATAAACTGGTACATGGAAACAAGAGGCCGAGTAGTATATAATACAGTGTGAGGTTTGTAAAAATCATATTTATTGAAAATGCCATACCAGTAGGTAATTTCTGTCACCCATGAAAATCATGGCTTCTTTTCAATACATGGACTACAACAAAATGGTCACTGAGCCTTCTTTGAGGACAACTAAAAGTGATCATCTCTTTAGTCGTCCTCAAAAAAAGAGGCTTGGTGGTCATTTTGTTGTAGACCAGAATAGGAGATTGAAAGGGGTTACAGCAGTGTCAAAATTCTGGTGGGGATGTGCGACTGGAGAGTCCTTGCTGTGATGGGAGACAGCACACCACAAAAGCACGACTATTGAATCAGGAAATGCGCCCACCTTCAATGCTGGAGGAAAACACAACTGCCATGTCCTGGAAATAAACTAGAATGTAGGAATATAAACAATGGAAGTACTTCTGTCAGGCTTCATGGGTAACAAACTTTGTGGTCAGCTTGCATTGGATCATGCCCAGCAGATGCAGGAAGACTGGGGTGGACAATGAAGACCTCATAAGGCTTGTGCGCCAGAGGTAGTACCTATGGAACAGCTGGGACCCACCTTCAAGAAAAAGCAGAGGAGGGCAAGAAATTGTGCACATTTTTCCGGAGTGGGACAGCCTCACATCTACTGTTCAGAAAGTCATGCGTACATATAACTGTCCCTGTGCATGCAAGCTAGCTATCGTGATGATCATTAGGGTTAGCTGGGTTAGGTTTGGGTTGGCTGGATTAGGTTAGGCTTACAGGTATTGCATTTGCATTAAACAAGATTTTTAACCTGTTATGGCCCCCTGTCTGCATGGGCCAGTTTATGTAAAAAAGATGAACTTAGCCTTTAAGCACCACTACTGATATACACCAATTTTATTTGTTTGAAGCCTTCTGTAAGGAGCAAATGTTCCTACATCGAAAGTACATACAAACTAGTGAAGAATTTGGAGAAGGACTGTTAGCCAAGACAAGCCAAACATTTTCCCTGACACAGAAGAAGCCTTGAAAGTATCTCCTGTAGATAGCATTTTCACTTTATTTGGATACCAATTATTCCCTTTTATATAACTGTTCTGCTACACAATACAATGTAGAGACACCAGCCTCAGCTAGAGTGAAGGTGTACACCTATTTTAGTCTGTTTCCTGTTCCCTTCATGATCTGTGATCCATCACTGGGTTGTATTCTAGGGCCAGGAGCACTGCAGGGCCTGTGGCATCTACTTGACTCTCAGCCCACCCAACAAACAGCCTTCCCGATGGCCTGGTGTCGCTCTTTAACATGGCAGCACCCACATAAGTTCATGGAGCAGTGAGAACTTTAGGCCTCATACACACGGACGTTTTTTGACGCCGGCGTTTTCTGACGTTTTTTGCAGCTCTCCATGTTAGTCAATGGCCCCATAAAAACGTCAGCTTTTTTGAGCTGTAGATGACGTCGGCGTTCGTGACCTGAAACTAGAACCCACAGCCATCGCGTTCTGAGGCTGTAACGTTTTGGCATTTTTTGACGCCGACGCCACAATATGCCAACAAACACCACCTATTATACCGGCGTTTTCCGGCATTTATTGACGCCAATGTTTTTAGATTGAAAAATAGCAGAGGGATGATTTTTTTTAAAAAACGCCTATTGACGCCGACACTCACTAACGTTCAAAAACGCAGATGCATAACGCCGAAAAACGCTGACTTTTTTTCCTTGACGTCGGGCCCGACGTTTTGTTTATTTTTTTAGAAACGACCGTGTGTATGAGGCCTAACACTTTAAGTTTATAAAACGCTTGCATCTTCAGAGCAGTGGTACTAAAACGCAGTAATATGAAAATAGTTCATCTGCCCCCCTACAGTACCCACAGCTTATAAATCTTTTTACATTAAAATACTGCCACTATATACCTCTCGCTGATCTGTATACAATGGTTCCCTAATAATCTGCACATTTTCTCCAGTGTTGTGTGTCAGATTTCCACTACAGGCTGTATGCACGCCCACATGTGTGATGTCAATATGTGACCTGGCTATCTCTGAGAACAAGTACATGTATCTCTCCAGCATAAGAGACACAACTGAGCATGTGCAGGTGGGCTAGTGTGCCTGTGAGAAGCAGCGAGTATAACAAGCATGATATTCTGCATATACAGACTGATTTTACTGTTGTGGGTTTAGTAACACCAAGTGTAACTAAAGGCATTTTGTTTATTTTGGATAGAGTAAGGGAGGGTTAACGTCAATGAACTTGATCTTTCCAAGGAGATCAGTGACAAACCATTTCAAACTATCTCAAATGATTAAGCATCAAAACTAGCAGTAGTATAATTCTCCTTAAGTTTACAGTCTACTAAGAATACCATTATGGATATGTACGCCTGAGCACATGTTCACATGAGTAACGTTTGTAGCTGGCTAAAAGGAATCACAACATCTTGTGGTTCTAGGTCTACCCTTGCCGAGGGAGCCCTGCCAAAGATTTCTAAAAAGTCTCTGCCTTGAAGGATTGAGGTATTACAGCTGACAAATACACAGGCAGATCCAGCTTTAGCATGGCTCAGTTAGAAGCGAGTGTCCAAATAACAAGAAAAAGCTGAATAATGCATGCTTAAATGATTTACTAGTAGATGAGTCAATATGCCTTTCCAGACAGTGATTTCATAAATCTATGACTACAGTTCTGTAGACACTGATCTTCTATTAACCTATAAATACCCAGTCATTGCTAGTGAATATAAAACAGCAATATAAAAGTACAAGTTTATCTTTTATAGTAGAAACAGACAGTGTTTGGTGTACCAATGTGTCCTACCAATGACCAAAGTGATATCATTCCTCTTGTAACAGAATCTGCATCATTTGATACACTGGTCCATCCTCAATCTGGCTACATATCCGGTGACAGGGCAATAATATTCATTAAATCAGTGGTTCTCAACTCCTGTGCTCGGGACCCACTAACAGGCCAGGTTTGCAGGATAACTGAAATACATCACAGGTGATCTCATTTGCTGCTCAGTGATTGCAGTATTCTAGTCTGCATCTCCCCAAGGTAATACTTAAAATTTGGCCTGTTGGTGGGTCCTGAGGACAGGAGTTGAGAACCACTGTATTAAATGATAGTCTTTGAAATGTTTAGGCAGACCCATAAAAAGCATGCTCTGTGCCCATCAGAGGATACTCCGTCTTTGCTTACATCTACATGGGAATACTGTCGACAATGTAAATCCATTGGATCAGCTATTATCAACCAGGGTTCTGTGGAACACTGTGGATCCTCCAGAGTTTGCCCACTGTGGCCAGTGAGAGTAAACAATGCCTTATCATTGGTGTCAGTGGGAGGAATAGTGCCCAATCATTGGTATCAGTGAAAACAAATAGTTCCCCGTTGTTGGTGTTAGTGGAAGGAATAGTGCCAAATAATTGGTATCAGTGGGAAGAATAGTGCCATGCCCTGCCATTGATACCAATGGGAGGATTAGTGCACTGTTGGCGTCAGTGAGAGAGCAGTGCCCCAAGGGCCAGGTAAAGGCATGCAAAGGGCCACATCCAACCCCCGGGCTGCAGTTTGGAGACCACTGGTCTAATGGATCGAATGGCAGGCGGCTGTAAACAGATAGGAAGTCCCATTTACATCCCCCCAACCATAGAGGAGAGTGGGCTGTGTCTGTGTGGAAACTGACCAGCCATCCACCTGCTCAGCAGGGATCAGCAGACAGATTCCCCATTGAGCAGGCGGGCAACTAGCGGAGTCTGCACCCGCGTAGAAGGGGCCTAAAGGATAATATGAAATCCTAATAATGAATAATATTTACATAGTTTATTACTCACTTCTCTGCCTTACAATAAAGAATATCAGAGGTTCAATTACAATGTAAAACCCAATTATGTTTGGAGAAAAAATAAACTCAAACCGGGTGCAACACAGTGTCTTATGTGTTTTGTCTGTATATCTGCTCAGCAGTGCTGGCCCTAGGAGCAACAATCCTTGCCCCAGGATGACGATAAGGAACGCTGCCATCAGCAGGGAGCGTGCATATTCCTAATTTGAGAGAAGTAGTTGCGACTGTGCCTAGGGTGGGTCAGTCCATTGGAAAGGACACACAGAGGCCAGCAATCCCTCAGCCAGAACTGTCATTCTTGGCCCAGAGTTGAATAGCGAGATCTATTCCTTGTAGTATGTGCCCCCATAATTGGAGTCAGTGGGAGGAATAGTGCTGTGCTGTGCCATGCCCTGCCACTGTCAGTGGGAGGAATAATGCACTGTTGGTGTCAGTGGTAGAATCAGTGCCCCAAGGGCCAGATCCGACCCTGCAGTTTGGAGACCACTGGGCTGGTGGATCAAATGGCAGTCAGGTGTAAACAGATAGGCGGTCCATTTACATCCCACCACCCATAGAGGAGGGTGGGCTGTGTCTGTGTGGAAAAGACACAGAGGCCAGCACTCCTGCAGCCAGAACTGTCATTCTTGGCCCAGAGCTGAATGGCGAGATCTATTCCTTGTAGGATGATCGAATTAATGTTTTAGAAAGGTACAACTGAGCTTTATGGAATGTTTTAGGCAGCAATAAAATCATGAAATTAGAAACCTAATGAGCAGAGCTATCCTGATTTATAGATTGGATTGCAAAAAAAGTGTGGTACTTGGCTAGAAGATAGTTACAACTAAGCCATCATTCCCTTTATTTCTCTACTAACAAAATAATAAATATTTCATCTTAACAAATCTGTAAGTTGTCACCAAAATAAATCCATGTGCAAAAACTTTACGTTTCTATAACATCTAACTGCTAAAATCGCATTTAAAAAATTGTGCTTGCTTCCAACTACATAAAGGCAAATTAATAAGCAGGAGCTTAATGGGGTGAATGGCAGGACACAAAAAGGTAAGCCAGCACAATTACCTTGATTATACTATGCTTTGACAGCTGAAATGGAATGGCTGAAAGTCACACATTTGCTTTGTGTGTGCATGCGTACGCACGCACGCATCAGAAGGGATTATTAAACCTAGTTTAACTACAGAAGGAAATGTAATGGGCTTCACAACGACTTTCTAAAGAATTTCAAACCAATGACATCCTTTAACTACATCCCTTTCTTGGCCTTCTCTGGCAGCAGCAATATGGTCAGAGACACAGATAGACACTTACATAGATACCTGTAATCAGTGCCAGGGTTCATTCTAGCAAGGCACTGCCAGTCAATTGTGCATAAAGCACCAATCAAAGAGAGCAGCTAGGTAGGAAAGATTATCAGCACAAATACACAGCTGGAAAACATAATGACAACCACAAAATACAGAGGAGAGATGCTAGACAAAAGTTAAGGTAATGCATATGGATAAAGCACATTAACGTTAATCTTCCTTATATCTTAAAATTGCACTTGCCATAAGGTTTTTGTCTTTTCAGACAGAGTGAATGTAAAAAAATAAAAATGGACAGTTGTCAGTCACAGTGCAGGTAAACAGACAGTTGATCAACAGTTACTTGACTTGAGGCTCAATGGGGAAAAAACAAAAACACCCTGAACAGCACATGCCTTAGGCCTCCATGAAACCATGCATCTTTCCTGGTGCCCAATGTAACCAAATTTTGTATGAATTCCACTTGTAAAATGCCCACTGCATTCTAGTCCAACAAAAACGGACATCTAGCATCCACAGGGAAAAGAGGTCTTTGGCACAGAATTCAGCCCCACTGTGCTCTCTGGGGGCTGACTCAAAACTAATGGCTTGTGACTTTTGAGCTTGTGTGCCAGAGTCATAAAAATGGCTTCCACATGGTCATTGGTATTCTTGGCAGAGGTCTCAAACATTGGCATGCTGTGAGCATCGGCAAACTTCTGAGCCAGATCAGTGGGCACTTGAATGGAGTCCTTTAGGTCACATTTATTTCCAACCAGAATGCGCGGCACATCGTTTGTGAGCAAATGTTGCTTACACTCCTCTATCCAGGATGGTAGGCTCTGGAAACTGGCCATGTTTGTGATATCATATACAAAAACCACAGCGTGGACATTTCTGTAATAGTGTTGAACCATACTCTTACGGAAACGCTCCTGTCCTGCGGTGTCCCATAGCTGAATCTAGAGAAGACAGACATATAAACATGATGGTTAGATTAATGTTGAAAGTGTATTCTATAGAAAATAAAAATGTTTTTTTGGGCGCTTGTACTTCTTAACCACTGGGCACTTTTACCCTTTTCCTGCCCAGACCAATTTTCAGCTTTTAACACTGTCACACTTTGAATGACAATTGCACGGTCATGCAACACTGTACCCATATGACATTTTTATCATTGTTTTCACACAAATAGAGCTGTATTTGGTGGTATTTAATCAATGCTGTTTTTTTATATTTTGCTAAACAAACGAAAAAAGACCGAATTAAAAAAAAAAAATTGAAGTGTGTTCGTTTCGGTCATTAAATTTTGCAAATAGTATTTCTTCATAAATTTAGGCAAAAATGTATTCTGCTACATTTCCTTGGTGAAAATAACCCAAATCAGTGTTTATTATTTAGTCTGTAGGAAAGTTATAGAGTCCATAAACTATGGTATATATCTGAAAATCCATCAATCCTGATGATGTACCGATGGCCTATCTCATTTCTTACCCCCAAATTACTCTTTTTTTGGAAAGCAGACGGTACACAATGAAAGACCTGAATCAGTGATCGGCCAGTGGCCACATGGTACTGGCAGTGGGCCAGTACAGTGATCCCTCATCGGCCGTGTGCGGTTGACATGGGGGCGGGGGGGTTGAGGGTCAGAGATCGAACCACAGCACAGTGGGGCTCCCGCCCAGCTGCCGTTTAACAATAGTCTGGGCAGGAAGGGGTTAATTTTTTTACGTGTTTAAACAGTCTGTAATATAAAGAAAGATTCTATATAAATAATACAAACAAGCTATAGGAAAATCATGGGCAATACCAATGAGAAGCCCTTCATCCTCAGCCTGCCTTTTTTTGGCCACAGCATCCACAATTTAGTTCCTCTATGTAGCTGAACTCCAGGCTGGTTTAAAATGTTGGCCCATGTACATTACAAACATGACTTTTTTTAAACCTAGCTAGTTTCGAAGTAAATTGCCTTTAAAGTATGTGATGTCATCACTTTGAAAGAGAAAATACAGCTATGCCCAGGCATCAATGAAGCGCTGATGTCATTTCCTCCAACTGCTTTAACAAACTAAAATTCTCAATACGGGAATTGTAGCCAGCAATGGGCATGAATATGGTTGATTCTAAGTGTGTGGAGTCATAGCCTTTTGACAATACCCACAATGGTTACTCCTCTGTCATGTGACTGTGCTTGGTCCCAGCAATTGGCTGCTGGAACCAAGCTCTGTCACATGGTAGGAAGTCACATGCTGTCCAATATCTAGGAGCACAGAGTATTGCTGCTGGCTGCAATGGAAAAGAGTGGCCTTTTAGTATCAATGGATCAAGAGGCCCTTTGCAAAGCCATTGTCACCTCTTTCATATCCAATGACTAAATATCTTGAAACACAAGAATATTTATACAAGAATAAATCCCCCCTCTCTCGATACAGTGCCTTGCAAAAAGTGTTCACACCCCTTGAAATTTTCTACATTTTGTCATGCTACAACCAAAAACGTAAATGTATTAATTAATTATATTGGGATTTTATGTGATAGACCAGGGATATGCAATTAGCGGACCTCCAGTTGTTGCAGAACTACAAGTCCCATGAGGCATAGCAAGACTGACAGCCACAAGCATGACACCCAGAGGCAGAGGCATGATGGGACTTGTAGTTTTGCAACAGCTGGAGGTCCGCTAATTGCCCATCCCTGTGATAGACCAACACAAAGTGGCACATGATTGTGCAGTGGAAGGAAAATGATAAATTGTTTTCAATTTTTTTACAAATAAATATCTGAAAAAAGTGTGCGGTGCATTTGTATTCAGCCCCCTTTACTCTAGTACCCCTAACTAAAATCTAGTGGAACCAATTGCCTTCAGAAGTCACCTAATTAGTAAATAGAGTCCACCTGTGTGCAATTAAATCTCAGTATAAATACAGCTGTTCTGTGAAGCCCTCAGAAGTTGTGAAGGCCAAGGAACACACCAGACAGGTCAGGGATAAAGTTGTGGAGAAGATTAAAGTAGAGTTAGGTTATAAAAAAAAATATCCCAAGTTTTGAACATCTCACAGAGCACTGTTCAATCCATCATCCGAAAATGGACAGTATGGCACAACTGCATACCTACCAAGACATGGTTGTCCACCTAAACTGACAGGCTGGGCAAGGAGAGCATTAATCAGAGAATCAGCCAAGAGGCCCATGGTAACTCTGGAGGAGCTGCAGAGATCCACAGCTCAGGTGGGAGATGTTGTCCACAGGACAACTATTAGTCGTGTACTCCACAAATCTGGCCTTTATGGAAGAGTGGCAAGAAGAAACTCGTTGTTGAAAGAAAGCTATAAGAAGCACCATTTGCAATTTGCGAGAAGCCATGTGGGGGACACAAACATGTGGAAGAAGGTGCCCTGGTCAGATGAGACCAAAATTGAGCTTGTTGGCCTAAAATCAAAAATGCTATATGTGGCGGAAAACTAACACTGCACATCACCCTGAACACACCATCCCTATGTGAAACCTAGTGGTGGCAGCAGCATGATGTGGGGATGCTTTTCTTCAGCAGGGACAGGGAAGCTGGTCAGAGTTGATGGGAAGATGGATGGAGCCAAATACAGGGCAATCTTAGAAGAAAATCTGTTAGAGTCTGCAAAAGACTTCACTGGGGTGGAGGTTCACCTTCCAGCAGGACAATGACCCTAAACATACAGCCAGAGCTACAATGTAATGGTTTAGATCAAAGCATGTTCATGTGTTAGAATGGCACAGTCAAAGTCCAGACCTAAATCCATTTGAGAATCTGTGGCAAGACTTGAAAATTGCTGTTCACAGATGCTCTCCATCCAATCTGACAAAGCTAGAGCTATTTTGCAAAGAATGGGCAAAAAAAAAATTCACTCTCCAGACGTACAAAGCTGGTAGAGATATACCCAAAAAGACTTGCAGCTGTAATTGCTGCAAAAGGTGGTTCTACAAAGTATTGACTCTGGGCTGAATACAAATGCACACCACACACATTTTCAGATCTGTAAAAAAAAAAAAAAAAAATTAGAAAAACCATTTATCATTTTCCTTTCACTTCACAATTATGTGCCACTTTGTGTTGGTCTAACACATAAAATCCCAATAAAATACATGTACGTTATATGGTTGTAACATGACAACATGTGGAAAATTTCAAGGGGTATGAATACTTTTTCAAGGCACTGTATGCATGTACACCCTGTCTACTGCAGGCATAAGCATTACACAAGCAAATCTAAAAAAGGTCCAAGGATGGCATATTGCACACAAACTAGGATCAGGTACTTGGAAATGGTGGTGCCAAATTATTAATGATTTTCACATTCACAATGTTTTGAAAGCCCCCTCAAGGTCTTCTGCTGAATCTTCAAGTCAAAATATAAGAATAAAACTACACTTCTGGAACTAGCAAGAGATTACCATATTTTCTATGCTACCAAAAAGTCTATATACACCAAACAGGACAAATGTGAATAATTATGACACATCATTTTTTTTTTTTAAGCTTCGCTTAACTCAGGTGCTAGAAAATAGAGGGAAATCTCAAATGTTGAAGAGGCAGTGCCTCCCAATGACCAGCACAAGATGCTAGAGGTAAAAGGTACGGTGTCTAAAAACAGGAGTATAGGATAGGGTTGCCACCTCATCCCTTTAAACCCGAACACATATTGATTGCACAGGTTCTAAGGATAATATAATGCAGATGAGGCACCGAGTTTAATTACCACCTTAATCAGCCACAGAACCTGAGTAATTAATATGTGTTCGGGTTTAAAGGGATGAGGTGGCAACTCTAGTATAGGATGCATTAGGCACTGCATGTAATCGAGAGACACAGGGAAGTTAAGGCATGTATAAATACCTGAGCTGCTAAATCTTCAGTGACATGTGAGGGTAGCAGAGGAAGGGTGGTGGAAGAAACATGGTGACAAAGGAGGAAGAGCCAGAACCCACACAAGCGTGTTAATCACTGGCTTAACCACTTCAAGCCCGCCCGCCGTCATTATACGGCAGTCACTTTGAAGTGGAATAGCGTTATAGTAGCAGATAGCTACACTAACCCCGGTATCTTTTTTTTCAGCAGGCAATTCTGCACGCGATAAAAGTGGTCTTAGCGGCGGATTTGCCGCAAGATCACTTTTATCAGTGGCGGAAGAGGTGCCTCCCCCGCCGGTTTCCGGTCATCTCTGCCGCTTACCGAACCCGCCAGCAGCGGCGGAGATGATCGGTTCCTCTCCCCCCAGTGTCTGTGAGCTGAGTGAGCAGCTGAAGCCGTTCACTTGGCTCCATAACATGGCAGGGCGGAAGTGACGTCACAAGTCACTTTCGCCCAATGCTCTTAAAAAGGGCCCCTTTTTTTTTTTGCACTGTCATTTTTTACAAATTATTTTTTTTGCATTTCACTGTAAATACGAGATATGAGGCCTTTTTGACCCCAGATCTCATATTTAAGAGGTCCTGCCATGCTTTTTTCTATTACAAGGAATGTTTACATTTCTTGTAATAGGACTAAAAGTGATCAAAAAAATTAAAAGAACAGTGTAAAAATAAAAAAAATGTAAAGTGCCCTGTCCCCGCGAGCAGAAGCGAACGTAAATGTAAGTCCCGTCCAAATCACACATGTGAGGTATCGCCACGATCGTTAGAGCGACTGCAATAATTTTAGCACTAGATCTCCTCTAACTCAAAACTGCTAACCTGTAGAATTTTTTTTAACCACTTCCTTACCGGCGTATTGTAAAAATACGCCGGCAAGGTGGACTCCCCATCCTAAGTGGACGTCATATTACGTCCTCTTGTTTTCGCCGCTTTGCGGGCCCTCAGGGGCCCGCATCGCGGCGATCGGGGACCGGCCGTGTCCCTCGGGACCCCGGCCTTCCGTGATCGGGGTAAAGAGCCAATAAAATTGGCTCTTTACCGCGTGACCGGCTGTGTCCTATCACAGCCGGTCACTGACATCAATGGCGGCTGAGCGGCGTGCACGCCGCTCGCGCGCGCCCCAGGGGGCGCGCAGCGCGGCGATCGGGGGGCGGGCTTGTCCCTCGGACAATGCCCGACCCCGATCACGGTAAAGAGCCAATAGTATT
>BLSH010536470.1:485957-516564 GCA_018402905.1 Glandirana rugosa | reverse complement strand
AGGGTGGGACTTCATTCATGAGCCAATAGTAGAGGTAACACGACAGGACTTAGGAAACACTGCCGTATCACGCCCCTTTAAAAGCGTCAGCTTCCACCATGCCGTCAGTCTAACGTCACCGATCCTCCGACATGCTGGAAGACAAACACATCTAACACCCCATGTTAGTCAACAACATATATTAACACCTAGGGAGGGAAGTAGCTGCTGTCCTGAAAGGCTTATAGAAATACCGTCACCGGTAAGTCTAACTAAGGTTTTTCTCCTTCGCCTTTCAGGACAGCACAATGGAGATGATAACCGAGTACTTACTTCAGGGTGGGACAACAGCTTGCAGAACTTTCCTGCCAAAGGATTGATCCGCTGCCGTCAACAGATCCAGTCTATAGGGTTTCATAAATGTAGAATAGCTGGACCACGTGGCGGCTTTGCAGATTTGCTCTGGTGAAGCTCTCGCTCTCTCTGCCCATGAAGCTGCCACTGCCCTTGTAGAATGAGGCTTAATCTCTTCTGGAGGTTCTTTTCCTACCGCCTGGTAAGCTGCACTAATGGCTTGCTTCAGCCATCTACTCAACGTGCCCTTGGATGCCCTTTCCCCTTTGCGGGCTCCAATGGTTAGGACAAAAAGTGAGGAGGATTTCCTGAAAGGCTTTGTTATCTCCAAGTATTTCAGCAGACACCTTCTCACATCCAGGGTATGGAAGGCTTCTTCTTTCGCACCCACTGGAACCGGACAAAATGTTGGAAGGATAATCTCCTGAGATCGATGAAAAGCCGAGGCCACCTTCGGGAGGAACCCAGGATCTGTTCTTAAAACAAGCCTATCCGGAAAACATCTTAGAAAGGGCTCTCCACTGGACAGCACCTGTAGCTCACTAATCCTCCGAGCTGAGGTAATTGCTACCAGAAAAAAAGCTTTTAACGTAATATTTTTAAACTCTGCCTGATCCAGCGGTTCAAAAGGGACCTACGGTAAGTCCCTGCAAAACAATAGACAGATCCCAACTCGGAAAATTTTTAATGGGAACTGGCCTGCTTCTGGCCACGGCCCTGAAAAAACGTATTATTAGTGGTTCCTTAAAGTTTTCTCTAAGTAAACCGACAATGCAGCTACCTGCGTCTTGAGGGTGCTTGCCGCCAAACCCTTCTCCATTCCTTCATGGAGAAATTCCAGAACTGAAACCAAACTTGTAAACTCATAGGAACTGCTGGAGCACCAGCTGTTGTAGCGCTTCCAGACTTTAATATATTGCTTGAGTTACCTTCTTTCTACTTGTCAACAAGGTGTTAATTACTGTTTCTGACAGACCTTTACGCCTTAAGAGTTCTTTTTCAGAAACCAAGCCACCAAGCTGAGATACTCCGGGTCTGGGTGGAGGAGACCTTCCTGAGTCAGAAGATCCTTTGAGCTCGAGAATCTTAAGGGAGGTTCCACTGCCCACTTGAGAAGAACCGAGAACCATGGTCTTTTCGGCCAATATGGGACCACTAGAATCAGATTTGTGTTTTTCTTCTCCAAACTTTGCCAACACCCTCGGGATCAACTGGAAGGGGGGAAAGGCATAGGACAGAGGGAAGTCCCACTTGTGTGCCAAATTGTGTACCAATTGGTCTGCCCTCCTTAGGGAAAAGAACTTTGGAACCTTGGTGTTGTCCTGATTCGCAAAAAGGTCCACCGTGGGTTGTCCCCACTTTTGAACTATTGCTTGAAAGGCTTTCTGATTTAAGACCCATTCTGACTCCTTTACCCTCCTCCTGCTGAGTAGGTCGGCCAGCATATTGTCTGTCCCCTTCAAGTGCACTGCCGACAGAGAAACCACGTGCTTTTCTGCCCAGGCCAATATTTGAAGGGTTAGTTCTAACAAGAGCCTGCTTCTTGTTCCGCCTTGCTTTGTTAGATATAGGACAGTTGTCATATTGTCTGAAAAAACTAGAACCTGCTGTCCCTCCAAAATTCTCTGGAAAGTCATTAGACCTAGGTGAACTGCCTTCAGTTCTTTCCAGTTGGATGACCTCTTTTTCTCCATCCTGGACCATTCGCCCTGGGCTGTATGCTCCCCTAGGTGCGCTCCCCAACCCCAGGCACTGGCATCTGTTGTGAGCCGCTGGGTCGGAACAAAGCGCCAAGGCAAGCCCCTGATCAGATTCCCCTGATCCCTCCACCACCAAAGGGATCTCTTGGTTTTTTCGCTTAGTCTTATTTTGTTTAGGGGCTCCTGATGTGACCATTTCCGCAGAATATCCCACTGCAGCCTGCGAGCGTGCAATTTTGCCCATTGTACCGCCGGAATTGCGGCTGTGAGCAGGCCCAGAATCGACATTGCCTCTCGCACAGATATCTCTTGATTGTTTTGCCCCTTCTTTAAGGCTATCTGTAATTTTTCTAGTTTCTCTTCTGGTGGAAAAATCCTCTGACTTATTGAGTCTACTTCGTAACCCAGAAATCTAATTCGTTGTGTGGGCACTAGATTTGATTTTTGCTGGTTTATCAGCCAACCTAAATTGTTCAGATGGTTCAGTGTAGTTTTCAGGTTCTCTTGTAACTCCCTCTCTGATTCTGCGAAAAGCAGCAAGTCGTCCAGGTAGGGGATGATGGTCACCCCTTTTAGCCTCAGGGGCTCTAGAGCTTCCGCTAACACCTTTGTGAATATCCTCGGTGATGAAGAAAGGCCGAAAGGTAGGGCCCTGAATTGGAGGTGTATTACTCCTGCTCCGTAATCTACTGCTAGGCGCAGAAATTTTTGCGATTTTTCCGCTATGGGGATATGTAAATATGCATCGCTGAGATCTATAGAACTCATGAAACAGTTGCGGGTGAGCAGGTTCTTGACTGAAAAAATTGTGTCCATCCTGAATCTCTTGTATGGTATTGCTTTGTTCAGGATTTTCAGGTTCAGAATCAACCGAAATCTTCCCGATGGCTTCCTCACCAAAAAGACATGGGAATAACACCCCTCTCCTATCTCTTCCTCTGGGACCTGGATGATCAGATCACACCCTGCTGCATCAGCTCCTCCAACAGGAACGTCATGGCCAGGGCCTTTTCCTGATCCCGGATCTCTGTCAAGAAAAAACATTGCGGGGGTCTCTGAAAAAATTCCAGCTCGTACCCGTTTGATTATATTCAGGATGAACGGATTTACGGTTATCTCCCTCCAAGCTGGAAGAAACGCCCGAAGCCTTCCTCCAACCGGGAGGTGGTCGTCACCGCTTCTTTTCTCCTGGATTAGGAGCTCTGAACAGTACTCCCCCTCGACCCCTTCCTCTTTGAGGGGTCCAGGACCTTTTTTGTTTCTGATCCTTTTCTTTAAAGGATTGTTGAAAAGGACGAAAATTTTTCCTTGTTTGGAGTGGCTTTTTCTTTTGTGGAAAAGCCTTTTTCTTGTCCGCTGTCCGGTCCAGGACAGATTCCAACTCTGGACCAAACAGAAGATCCCCTGTAAAAGGAATCCCACACAGCTTAATCTTTGAGGCCGTATCCCCAGACCAAGTCTTAAGCCATACAGCCCTACGGGCTGAATTGATTAGGGCCGAGCATCTGGCTGTCATGCGGACCGACTCTGCCGAGGCGTCAGCCATGTACCTTACTCCTTTGAGTAGGGTAGGGAAGGAATCTAATAAGTCCTTCCTAGAAGTACCTGCTTCCACATGCCTTTTCAATTTTTCCAACCATGATTCCAAGTTCCTGGCCACAACTGTTGAGGCCATGGCTGCTTTTAAATTGGAGAGAGGGGAATCCCATGCCTTTTTCAGTAGGGAGTCCGCTCTCTTATCCATCGAGTCCTTAAGAACCCCCATATCTTCAAAGGCCAGGTCCGTTTTCCTTGAAACCTGTGAGAAGGCTGCGTCTATCTTGGGTATTTTGTTCCAGACGCAGGCTTCATCCTCCTCAAATGGAAACCTTCTCCTAAGAGACTTGGAAAAGAACTGGCTCCTTTCCGGATCCCTCCATTCTTTCCTAATGGTTTCCGTGAGCACTTTGTGCACTGGAAAAACCTTTTGTTTTGTTTCTTCCAGTCCCAGATACATTTTGTCATGGATGGACAAAGGCGTTTTTTCCTCCTGAATCTCCAAGGTGGTATAAACTGCCTTCAAAAGGTCTTCCACCTCCTCTAGGGAAAGCTTGTAGCGTGACGATCTCGCGTCCTCTTCAAACTCCTCCTCCTCAGAATCTGTCACTGAGGGTGGGACGCTTCCCCTCTCTTCCTCTGAGTCCTCTTCCTCTACCTGGGAAGTAGATGGACGAGGCTCGGGATGGGAGCCCTTAGACCGGGAAGACCCCCGTTTATGGATCATGGATCTTACTGACCCCAAGGTCTCCGCCAGCTCCTTCCTGACTGAGGAAAGGAGCTCTCTGCATTCTTGAGAAGTTTCCTCCTTCACTAAACCTGTAATGCAGGTTTTGCAGAGCGGTTTGGGCCATGACTCCTTCAGCGAGATCCTACAAGCGGGGCATTTCTTCCCTGACCCTTTCTCTGTCTTGGCTGCAACTTTCCCCTGAAAGAGACAAAAGCCAAACTCAGCCTACTTCACTGAGATAAGGTACACCAAACAAGAGAGAGTCCCAGCACCACACTTGGCTTCCTCATCCTGCTGAACTGTCCTAAGGACGTAACCTGGACAGTCAGCTGCAGGCTTCCATAGGAAGGCAAGTAAAACAACAAAAGAAACACCCAGTGAACAAAGAAAAAAGGATGCCACTGCACCCCTCTTACCTGGGTCTGACAAGGGTCTCTGGCGCCTGCATCCGCCGCCTCCGTGGTCTACACCTCCATCGCAGCTCCACGGTGTATACACTGCCATCCTTAAATACACTCCTTCCTGCTTCCCTGCTGTGAGGGGCGGAAGGAAGCCCTTGTCAGAAGGCCCGCCTCTTCTCCCCTGCGTTTCCGGCGGCTGGAACCACTTGCCGCCACGCCCCCGCCAGAAGTCCCGCCCCCCGGACACGGCGTCACCCGCCGGCCGGGATCCGGATCCGACATGCCGCCGAGGCATGTATCACACACCGCCCGCAGCCTCCGAACGCTCGGGGCGGGAACGACCGACCGGACCATCGTTCCTGTGAACCCGGAGAGGAGGGAGACACCGGAGCAGGCCTCCACCCGTGCTGGGAGGCTGCTGGGCTGGCCAAACACTATCTACAGAAGGTAACCACACTCCCTGAACCCACAGGCACTGAGAGAGCGCAGCTCCCCTTGGTCCCCCAAGCAGTGCTTCCACCATGTCGGAGGAAACACTAAGACTGACGGCATGGTGGAAGCTGACGCTTTTAAAGGGGCGTGATACGGCAGTGTTTCCTGTGATGAGGTGGAGCTACGCTCTCTCCATTGTGCTGTCCTGAAAGGCGAAGGAGAAAAAATTAAGGGTCAGAGCGGATTAGCCGGATTTACATTGAACCCTATGAGAAAATTTGCCTAGGTTCACGACCAGAGTCAGTTCACAAAATTTGTGAACCGAGGTATCACTGTACAAAAAAAAAAAAAAAAAAAAAGTGGGAGTAGGCTGGAGAGGTTTTCTCTTGCCAATGATACCATGGTGAGGCATTATTCCTCCTGCTAAGACCATTGATGAGGGCACTATTTTGATGACCACCATCCACCAGGTTATTTTTTATTCCAATTGACCAATGTATTTTTTAAGGGACTCTTATCATAACAAATTAATGAAGGTTGACATAGCATATCTTTCTTCTGTGAAGGCTGGTAACCTAGCTGCCATTGCTGATGCTCCACCTTCAGTCAGTCACTCACTGGGAATAGGTATTAGGGATAAGGCATGTTCACACTTTTCTAATATTTGCATGCAGCAGCAACATGCTTGTTCCGGGTGTGTAATTCAAGAGTACATTCTGTAAATCAGGCACAGGCAGGCAACTAGCCTCCCCCCCCCCCCCATGGCAGAAGGTGAGGCATCTTCTCCCCACACTCTTTGTCACAACTTAAAAACAGTGCGTTTTTAGTGAGCTCCGCCCACACGGCAGCGTCATTCGTTCTCCAATTCTGGATAGGAAATGTTGCATGCCAGACTGGTATTAGCCTTCAGTCACATCTGCGCGACACGATGTGTTTGTGCATATGTTGCACAAAAGCATACAGTATCTCACAAAAGTGAGTACACCCCTCACATTTTAGTAAATATTTTATTCTATCTTTTCATGTGACAACACTGAAGAAATTACACTTTGCTACAATGTAAAGTAGTGAGTGTACAGCTTGTATAAGCCCTCATACACACAGCATTTTTTGATGTCACGCTTTTGGGCATTTTTTACAGCTCTCCATGTTATTCTATGGCCCCCTAAAAACGCTGAACGTTTTTGAGCAGTAGAGGGTGTTGGCATTAGCGAGCTGTAACTAAAACGCGGGACCAGCGCGTTCCGAGGCTGTAACATTTTGAGGTTTTTGACGCCGACGCTGCAAAACGTGTTTTTGACACCGTTTTAATGATATTACATGTGATTTGCAGATCCCACTGGTAGCATGGCTACTGTTTGCAGATCTCCCTGGTCACTTCTCCTGCATGTCACTTTCCTGTGTACATTAAATCAATTAAACCTCTTCTGAAAAAGGACAGACTGTCTATGGAAACTAAGATGTCTTCATCTTTTTCCCTTAGAAATCTTTCATGTTAAAGTGGTAGTAAACCCATTGATTAACAGTTTAAAAACCAGTTACATTTCCGGCACGTGCCAGAAATGTAACACTCCCATTAGTTGTGCTCTAAACCAAACTGTCAAACCATCCAAGGGCTGCTGTCATAGCTGATCACATGTGCAGCATCATGGCAGTTGTAGATTAAACAGAGGCCAAGATGGCAGCTTCATTGGCTGAAAATGATAGGAGGGTTTACTACCACTTTAAGACCGGATTCAAACTTGTGCAATGTGTTATTATACAAACATCAAGCATTAACCCATGTTGTGCAAGGCAACCCATTCATTTTAGACAGGCTGTAAAAGCAAGGCAGTGCAGGTTTTTGAAGAACCAGCACTTCTTAATCCTACACAGCATGCCACAACACACAGATGGTTCACATTTGTGCATGGTAGCGTGCTAAAGCACAGGTCACCATAATGTGCACTGACCTGGTTTTCTACAACATGAAGATTGGAATCCGGCCTAATTGTACAGCTGATGGACATTGCACTTTCAAGTAAAGATCTGGACTTTAGCAATATTTAGTTCAAGACCGCATGTTGCTAAAAATGGTTGAACCAGATATGAAAAGCAACACATTTTATTACAAAAATTATTAACATATAATACTGCTGAATGCCTGCAAACAATCTACATGATCAATATTCACATTGCCGCTTTACCTTAATCTTCTCTCCATCAATCTCTACGCTCCTCTCTCGAAAGTCAACACCTATTGTGGCCTCAGTCCGATCAGGGAAGTAGCTGGTACAGAAGCGATAGGTCAGGCAGGTCTTTCCCACATTGGAATCACCAATCACAATGATCTTAAAGATCCTGGCCCGTGTGGATCCATAAGAGCAGGTACTGGTCATACTAGCTTCCAAAGAGGACTCCAATCCTCTATCTCCACCAGTGGCCGAAGACATGTTAGCCAACACACCAACCCTAAAAAAAAAACAAAAAAAAAAAAACAGGGAAATAGAATTAAGATAATGGAGGAATAACAGGCTAATAAGACTGGCAAGTGCCAGACTACATTTCTTCTTCTATTAAGAATCCACCTCACCCACCTACTTACCTATTCTGATTTCTGTGGTTAGGAGGTTAGCAGACACCTTTGCCATCCAAGATCCCACAACGCAATCCTCTGCCTGAGTGAGCAATCATAAGCATACAAACAGGTAGGCGGCACTCCACAAAATATTTTCAGCTTGCAATTTATTTCCAAAATGGTATGTACAGGTACAAACACAGGTGGGTACAGGTAGGTAGATGCGTTTCACTCGGTGTCTCCGAACTTAGTCATTACTAGTGAGTGAGCAATCGTCCAGGAATTGCCATTCGCAGGTGTGCTAATGTTCATGCAAATTTTGACTTTTAGAGTGCACAGAAATTTCATGGGGATCTAACACGTTCTAGAGGATGATTTAATGAAAAGGACACAATCTGGCATTTTATAGTGTCTACTATCTATTCATTTAACCTTCAAGTAAAACTCTATTGAAGAGGGGAAAAATAAATAAATCACAATGCAGGTTGCCTGTGAGTGCGTGCAGCTCCATTCCACCATTTAAAGCCTCTGAACCCATTACTTTTTGACCCAATTAGGTCATCACTGGGTCTCTATGTTTCTCTATACAATGTAGGCAGATCATGACTGGTATAAGGAGCCAGCAGGATGTTGGATATAGCGTTCAGAAGAAGAAAAAAAAAAAAAAAAACACGTTGTTACATGTTACAAGGCTAGGTTCACACATGTGCAGGTCGTGGTTTGCGCTGGCAAGAGGATCCTGCAGGAAAGAAGTCCCTGCACTATTTTTTAAAACCGCAGTCCACACAGGAACCACAGTTCCCAGTACGGGTGCGATTTTCAGTGCAGACAGTGTGCCATTAGGATTAATGCAGCTCCCGCATTTCTTGGAGTGGGTGGTTGTCGGTATTTGTGCAGGTCCTGCTGTAAATAAGGGTGTAACATGTTCAGAAAGGTGAACTTATCCTTTAAGGCAATGGTTGCAACCTTTCGGACCTCACGAACCCCATGAAATTCTGCAGACCCCTGGATTGGACAAACTGGCTCCCAATTTCCAAATTAACCTACAGCAAAGTGGGATGTAAGGGCCAGCTGCCGCACATACACGGTTGCCTGAGATTCTGTGCGGAGAGCCCACTCCCAGCACTTTGACCGAACTGTCTCCGACTATTCTCCATCATGTTGAAATGTAAGAATTCTGCGCTATGTGCAAACAAAAAAAATTACATCTAACCAAGGCAGCTAGTGCATAAGTAGTATAAACTTACAACATAGATCACAAATAGAAAGCTGTAGCGCCAAAAAACAGAATAGCAGCGAGGATCAAAAAACAAAAAAATTGAAATCATGTACATAAAATGTCACTTGACTGTACATGATAGTAGTATAGTACATAGTAAAGAGAAGATTGTCTTTTCCATCTAGTGGACCATCTATGGCTGAGGCCACTATTCCAGTGAGAGAGGTGTATAGCAATCGTGTCCAACCAGATGAACCGCCACCATCAGACTTAATGGCTGCCGTTACAGCAGGAGGCAACACAGTGGATCACTTTCACAGGCGATTCAAGCCAGAATCCAGCTGAGAATAAATACGCTCACCCAGAGCATAGAAGGAACCTTATAGTGTAGTAAATGTATTCCAAAGTAAATAAAAATCTAAAAAAAAAAAAACCTCACATAGGCAGCTGCTGGCGATTCAGAATCGCTCAGCAGCAAGATGTCCGTGCCAAGTATCCCGGACCCGATGCGTTTCGTCCAAAGGGACATTGTCAATGGTTCCTTTGGCCATAAGGTCTGATAAAATATATACAGTTGGGGACACCGTTATTTATATATTTTATCAGATGTCATGGCCAAAAGGACAGCTGACATCCCTTTGGATGAAATGTGGCAGGGCTGGATACTTGGCACGGACGTCTTGCTGCTGAGCGATTCCAGATGGCCAGCAGAAGCCTATGTGAGTTTTTTTAGACTTTTACTTACTTGATGTGGTTTTTAACTTTGGAATAAAATTTACTACACTACAAGATTCCTTCAGAGCTCTGGGCGAGGTTATTTATTCTCAGCTGGATTCTGGCCTGAATGTGAAAGTGATCCACTGTGTTGCCTCCAGAGGGATTTCCATATGTGTAAAAGGCCCCTATGCTGCTGTAACAGCAGCCATTAAGTCCGGTGAGTTTGCAGTTTATCTGATGGTGGCGGTTCATCTGGTTGGACACGATTGCAATACATTGCTCTCACTGGAATAGTAGCCTAAGCTGTGGATTGTGTTTTCCATCTATTGGACCATCATGTACAGTCAACAGATATTCTCCATCATGGCTTATTGTTGGGATCCAGGAGGATGGGCTTCCAATCATGTGACCACTGTGAGATCCAATCACAGCAGTTACATGATAGAGAAGTTGCGGCAATTCCCAGCAATAAATAAAAAAAAACACAGCTCTTTATTACAGAAGAGACCTGCTATGCCTCTTCTGCCTGCTCACAGTATTCCATATACAGAGCAGCTGATAAGGCAGTACAGCCAGCCCTCCTGTACTGGGCTCAGGCCCCATCAGTTCAAAAGGGGGGCCAGGACACTCGCTGAGCAGGAGGGCAGGCTGTACTGTCTTATTGCAAACATCAATCCTTGTGTCTCCTACTGCAGTGGTGCCAGCTTCTCCTCCTCTCCCTCTGGCTGGGGAGAAAGGGATTGGTTCTAGCCCTCCCAACCAGATTTCCTCCTTTCCCGTCGGCAGCTGCTGCGGGCACACAGGGATGTCCTTTACTAGCCCCTTACTTTCCTGAATGAAAACACTGATCGATAGGTAACAATCACTCCTGTGTCCATTCATCACTGAAGAAGGGCCGTTTGTGAATGAGCAAGAAGCCTCAGGGCGCTTCCTAATCATTCATCTGTGCAGCGGAGGCTGTAGAGAAAGGGACCGATACATCTATGTCCTCAGTCACTTTTGGCTGGGGGACCTGCCAGGTAGGCAGTATGGGGCCCTGTGATTTCCAACAGCAGCCCTGTCCATATATACCAAGCATGCATTCCCACCACACTCCAGCTGTGCCGGAATGACGGACTGCCGTGTGCATGCGCAGGGTGATGTCATTCTCTGACCAGCCAATCAAGAGGCTCAGAACTAGCCAGTGAGGGGTTTAACCTTTGCATCGCTGGAATGAGGCACTATTTCTTGGATTTTAATTCCCCTTTAAAACCTTCAGGAAGGCGGTATGAAGGGGGGCATTTGTCCACCTAGCCTGCAGTAATATTTCCCCCCAATATTCTTGGGTGGTGTTCTCATGCGGTCAGACAAGAGGTTTTATTTTCACCTCCCCCAATGGCTGCACATTGAGATTTCCTTCTCCTGTCCATCAGCAGGGTGGGATTGATGTGGGATGGACTGGATATTGGAAGGAATGGCAGGCGCAGACATAGGATGTGTGCACACAACAAGTGGGGCGGCCCGGGGGGACACAGCTGGAGGGAGTGCGCGTGCACGAGACACGAAAAAGCGGGCGCACAGCAAGTCCTACTCACCAAGCAGCGACCGGCCGCGTCCAGGAGCCACGAACTAGCAGGCCAGCACACCCTGGAGCCGGCTGGGATTGCGGGTCGTGATGGGAGAATAAGCCGCCGTGTAAACACTACTCGGGCTTCTTCCTAGCTCAGCCCACAGCTGTTACTGCCCCTGCTGGTGAGCTGCCGGCTGATCTGGCACTTTCATCCCTCTTCCGCCTGGCACCACCTACTACCCCCTCCCTGGCTGCTGGAACGACGCCATATTAAATACAGGCAGTGGATAAAGGGAATCCGCGTTCCTTCGCCCTCAGGAAACATGGCCGCCGTGAACCGTGCGTCATCAAAACGCTGCCTTAAGGGGCAGCAAATGATACACATGTGTACCTATAAGGAGAGAATTAGGGGTCAGAGTTCACCCACTTTAAGAATATGCCTGACTGCTTCAGGATTGAAAAGGAGAATTCAATAAAGCGCAGTATGACCACCTGACATACTGTTAGATTTGCCACTTCATCCCTTTAAAACCAAACACATATGAATTACACAGGTTGTTCTGAGGCTAATTCAATGCAGACAAGGCACCAAGTGAGTTTAATTACCACCTTAACCTCTTGCCGACCGCCGATCGGCATCTGACGACGACAAGGTGGCGCTCCTGCGCAAATCGCTGTCATATGACAGCGGCTGCGAGATCGCGCCCAGTGAGCGCGCGTGCGCCGCCGGAGGCGCGCCCGCGTGCTCACTGTGCCCGGGGAGGGCCAGGGAGCGGGTGCGGCGGCTTCGATTGCCACCGGCTACCCGCGATCCCACCCCCCGGGGTGAAAGAACGGAGGTCCGTGTAAGTAAACACGGACCTCCGTTCTGTGAGGGGGAAGGGCTGTGATCACAGCCTTCCTCTACACGGAAGCTGCGATTGCTTCCCTTCCCCTGCTAGGGCAGTCCCCCCACAGTAAGAACACGCCCAGGGAACACAGTTAACCCTTAGAGCGCCCCCTGCAGGTTAACCCCTTCACTGCCAATGGCATTTACACAGTAATCAGTGCATTTTTATAGCACTGATCGCTGTATAAATGCCAATGGTCCCATAAAAGTGTCAAAATGGTCCGACATGTCTGCTGAAATATCGCAGTACCGCTAAAAATCGCAGATCGCCGCCATTACTAGTAAAAAATAAAAAAAACCACCAGAAATGAATTCTCATCATCCGTAAACGCGACCACTTTTGTGCAAACCAATCAATAAACGCCGATTGCAATTTTTTTTATCGCAAATATGAGGAAGAATATAAATTGGCCAAAACCGATGAAAAAAAAAATGTTTTTTTATATATTTTTTTTGGATTTGTATTTTAGCAAACAGTAAGAAATTTGGTTTTTTTTACAAAATTGTCGCTCTTCTTTTGTTTATAGCGGCGATCAGAAATGACGCAGCGGTGATCAAATACCACCAAAAGAAAGCTCTATTTGTGGGGAAAAAAGGACGCAAATTTCGTTTGGGTACAACGTCGCACAACCGCGCAATTTTCAGTTAAAGCGACGCAGTGCCGAATCACAAAAAGGGCTCTGGTCCTAAAGGGGGAAATCCTTCCGGGACTGAAGTGGTTAATCAGCCACAGAACCTGTGTAATTAATATTTGTTCAGTTTTAAAGGGATGAGGTGGCAACCCTACATACTGTATATGTGCAGCGCCAAAGGAGTGAAAGCCCATTTGAAGATTTACCCTCCTTCCTGACCAGGCCAATGTTCAGCGTTGTCGCACTGTGGATGACAATTGCACTGTCATGCTACACTGTACAGACCCATATGACATTTTTAGCATTTTTTTCACACAAATAGAGCTTTCTTTTAGTGATATTATTCACCACTGGATTTTTTGTTTTTTGCTAAATAAACTAAAAAAGACCAAAAGTTTTGAAAAAGGAAACATTTTCATAGTTTGTTATAAAAGTTTGCAAACAGGTAACTTTTCTCTTTCACTGATGGGCACTGATAGACTGCACTGATGAGGCTGCACTGATAGGGGACACTGATGAGGCTGCACTGATGGGTACTGATAGACTGCACTGATGGGCACTGATGCTGCTCTGATGGGCACTGATGAGGCTGCACTGATGGGCACCAATGAGGCTGCACTGATAGGTGACACTGATGAGGCTGCACTGATAGACTGCACTGATGGGCACCGATTGGAAGCACTGATAGCCACAATTGACAGCACTGATAGGCAGCACTGATAATCAGTACTTGATTATCAGTGCAGATGTTCCTTTCAAACAAGCCAGTTACTGGTTTTCCTCTCCTCATACTGTCAGCGTGAGGAAAGGAATGCCAATAACCGGCTTGTGTTTACATCGTTATCATCTGGTTTTGGACATTGGGATTATGCCAACATACACCAGCCATCCTTTTTAACTAGCCGCTGTGATTGGCACTTTACCACGATCTGTGATTAGCTCTGCCCCAAGGACACAGCAATCACAGAGCCCACCACAGCGGGCTCTAGGCAGGCGACCACCAGAGGACATCATGATACCCTACCAGACCTGGCCGACAGCGCGGTCTTGAAGTGGTTAATGCCCACATGCTGCATAAATGTGTCGCTGGGCAGCCATTGTTTATGTGCTGAGAGGTCCTCCAGTAGCGATGGGGTCGGTGCTCTGATTTCTGATTTCTTCCCCAGTTGTCCATCTCTGCCGGTCACTGGGAGTGGAGTAGTGTTACAGGGATCTATGGCCTGATCGCAAGGTACTAGAAGTGAAGCGTTAAGTGTGAGCACTCATGAGGTCCAAAGTATGTCTTCTCCAGCCTCACTGACTATATAACTATGTATGTGCTCGGTGGGATCCCATTCTGTCACTGGGAGTGAGGTAACAGAGATATGCTGACTGGTGGAGTGGGCAGAGGTTCAACCTGTCCCTCCGAATGCAACACTTATATCAGTACAAGTGTGTAGGACATGGAACAAAGCAGGTTATGAGGGAACTCTGTATTTTGGTACTACAACATGTGGCTTATCTCTAAGTCAGAGGGTCGCCTTAATGTTTGACTCTTTACATGACGAGAGCCCTGCCTGGTCCTGGGCATTGATAAGCACGCCTTTGGGCAAAGAGTTACCCCATGAGCAAGAGTTAGTGACCCCATGAGCAAGAGTTAGTGACCCCATAAGCAAGAGTTAGTGACCAGGTTCATCGCCTGGCGTAGCCTAAAGAACCCCTGGGGGCATACAATTTGGAGTAGTGGGCATGGGTACTTCACCAGACCGCTCTGCACATGTCACCAAACGCCCCCCACACGCACACACACACACTTCGCTAAGTGAGGACTAGTTGTTACTGCGCAACTAAGCGATGCGTAAACTGTTATAACTATATAAATCCTGTATAATAATAATATAATAATAACTACACCATCATAGGAGTGAACTTTTTCTCTGACTCAAACCCCCTCACATACTCTTGCTCTCCCCTGATCCAGTAGCTCTGAGCTCAGTGTTGCAACTAGAGATAAGCTGATACAATTTAAACTTTTACATAGAAACTAGTACATACTGCAACGCCTGCACCGAAAATATCCCTCTTCCTCGGCTGATTGCTGGAGATGTTCTGGTACTCCCGCAGGTTTTACACATATATTTTGGGAATGCCCAATGATTCAAGACTACTGGTGAGAAGTAACCCAGTTTCTTCATGAATTAACTACCATACCCTTCCCTATTACAATCAGTGTTTGTCTCCTCGGCTTAGTGGATTCGCTGGCCTTCTCTAAGGCCATGTGAACCTTGCTAAGTATCCTTTCATTTTATGCCAGAAAAGCCATACTGCTTCAGTGGAAGTCGGCTAGTCCCCCCATATTGTCAAGGCAACATATTTATCCAGAGGATGCCCTGGATGTGGACAGACTCGGATTCCATGGTTGATGACCAGGCTCTAGTGGAGTAGACTTGTCTAATTTCTTGTATTATTTCTTGGGGCCGATTGGCTCTTCGGGACCAACGCCAAGGTTCCAGGACTGGAGTGACCAGATGACCTTCGACTTTCACATGACAAATAGTATGACATTGTGGCAATTAGTATGTGCGGCATCGGTGACTAGGGGGTGAATGAATCTCACCAGTAAAATGACTCCTTACTTATATCCTACCTACAATGGACCTGAGCAATGTTAGTGTAGCACCCTCTACTTAGGTGGGTGCTCTAAGGTAGGTTTTTTTGGATAAGGCAAAATTTAGTCAGGCCTGACAATGTGCATGCCTGATTGTTGTTATTCTGGGCAGGGAAGTGGCCTAGGGAGGTGGGTTGATTGTAGGTAGTAACACCTCTGGGTAAGTTCCTCCCTCGGAATGCTAGAAAATTCTAGAAAGAAGGAGTGAATCCAGAGGTGGAGCTACCTGGGCTTTTTGGGAAGCTCTGACCAATCCCCAACCTGGATTTGCAGGGGGCAGGCCTTTTCAAACAGCCTGGGTCAGCCCCGGGGGGGAGGAGCTGAAGATGGAGTAGTGTGGAGACTGTCATGGTCAGGGGAGCTCCCAGTCTGGGGGGTAACTCTGGGCCTGGAGAGCTCGAGTGCAGCCAGAAGGTGTGAGATTCTGGTGACAGGCACAAGGATGAGCGGAAAAAAGGACCACGAGAGTGAACACTATACGGGAAAGATCTTCAGGAGGGAACTTCAAGAGTCGGTGAGCAACATACCCCTAGTGAACTGTTGAGGCATACTGGAGCAGATTGGGGTGGGAGACAGTGTGGGAAGGATGCAAGATACAGTGGGGAACCCATGTGTTGCTGTGGTAGTGAGGAAGGCCAGTGCAGCTGGAAGAGCTGGTTGGGCCTGGATGAGGATGGGCTGGGAGCAGTAGTCCATCCAACTACTAACTAGCACAACAATTTGCTACAAAGGGGATTAGCACCCCCTACCCGTAATGGGTGGTCCTGAGATTGAGCTAAATCTACGGCTGTTCTCACTTTGTGCTAGCTAGATGTAGGCCTAGTAAATATCCTTCTAGGCTGGAAACGTAAGGACTGTGCAGGAGTGAAAAGAAGTGGCAAGTGGAACTTAGCAAGTGTCAGTGCTGGAGGAAGTTGGAGATGTGTATACATTAGAGTATATAGAGGTCCCGGTTTTGAGTTGTAAAGATTCTTGGGCATCTCATCATCAACCCTACCCCATTTAAGTTTTACCCCTTAATAAAACAACAAAACAAAAGCTCCAGCCTGTTCTGAGACTCAGAGTGTGTGGGGAAAAAAAGGTGTTTGAGGGCAGAGTGATCAGGTGAACCACAGCTTCCAGCCACTCCTAAGGGAGACCATGGCTACACTTGTTTAGCATAGTTGTGCACAGGTGGTGTGCCAAGTGTGCCTGGGCACATCCTAATCACCTTGTGCAGCAGTAGTGAATCATCTGTGTGTGCAGGGACAGGAGAAAAAAAGGCAGAGCGAGGGTGCACAATGTTATTATGTGGAGAGGTGGCTGCACTGGGAGTTTCAAATGCTTCTCCTGCCCCTCCAGAGTGTTGTTATTCTCCCACTGCATAATGTCCCGATTCTCCTTCCAGGTCACTCCACCTTTCTGCTGATGAGCTACTTTCGCTTTCCTAATACATCGGCTCGTTTCACCACCGTTTTCCCCTCCCATCGAGTAGTTTTTGCCGGTAAGATCATGCAGTAAATCAGACACACAGGTCCCTTTTCTGTTCACTTTCTACTGTTTCTTTCTGCTCTCCCCCCCACTGCACATACCCTGCAGCTCCTGCTATCAGATCCTAATGCTGACTGTCTGCCTGACACCCTTTCCACCCAGGCTTACTTTTTATCTCTTCCAACCATTCTTCAGCCTGCTACATTCTTTGCAGTCCTTTAAGGGGACCATAGAGGATTACTTTTTTTCAGCAGGAACAGATTTCTTCATCCACATGTAAAGGTGGAGGAAGGAATCTTGCAACCAGGACATTGTGTTCTGACAGCAGGACATAGTGCTGGCAGAATACACTGATCAGCGGCTGCACTCAAATTGGGTCACATTCAGCAGGCGGCACTGCCCACTGGATGTGACGGGGAGGATCATTTTTGCTGGAATGCACAGGGGTGTGCGTGTGTTAAAACTGAAGCTCAATCACCTGTTTACCTGTTTTTACCACCCCCTATGCTGCAAAGACAGCTGCAGCTATGATGCTTTGCATCCCAGCCAAAATGATCCCCCCGTGGCATTTAGTGAGCAGCGCCGCCTGCTGAATGTGACCCATTTACAGCCATGTTCCCCCTTTGGGGGTGGCTGGTAGTTGTGGTCCACCTGCCTGCTGCTCTCAATCACACGATTTCCACACACCCGGAGTCACTGAACAGGCCAGTACTTTGTTTTTGTTGTTTATTTAGGCATTACATTTGGATGGGGATAGGGATGACTGTGGGATGCCTAAGAATTAATCACGGGACCTCCTATATACACTGCCGTATATACACTCCTTCTTCCTCCAGAACATATGCTTGCTGACCATTACTCTTCTCCTTCCTCTCTCCTGCACACTACTTGCTGTTACCGGCCTGAAAGGCAATTTATCAGATGTCCATGACACTTCCTCTTCCACCACAGCTAGCACATGATGAGGCCTACTTTTACTGTTAGCAGAGCCTCTGGACCACCCATTGTGGGTAAGGGTCACAGGCTCCCGTTTGTGAAGCCATGGACCCTCATTTGTGTAACTAAGTACGTTGGTGCTAGCTGGGCACTGGACGAACTACATCTCCCAGCCCATTAATTTTCCAGGCTCCTCTGGCCTGCCTTACTGTCCAGTGGCCCTCCTTATCCTGATTGGCTTCTCCAACCTCTACAGACTGTCCACTATCTTCTCCCCAGCCTGCTCCAGTCTTCTCATCCAACTCCCAGGGGCTGCAACTCACCAACACCGGTGGATCCTTTAAAGAGTCCTCTATGTAGGCTCTCTGCTGTTCTCCTGCTCCCTTGTGCTGCTTCAGGAACCAACTCCTCTTCCTGGCTGCACCCGAGCCACCAGGCCTCAAGGTCACCCCACTCAGACTGGGGTCTCCCTTCCCGGGTGAGGCCTCCAGAGCACCTCTGCTACATCTCTCTCTTCCACCCGACACACTCCTCCCACCTGCTGGCAGATCACTCTATTTAAGGAGGCCTGCCCCCTGCCAATCTAGACTGTGGATTGGTCAGGGCTCCTTGTCATACATCAGAAAGTGACACCTCCTCACCCATTCCCTCTTCCAGAGCTTTCCAGCTCAAAAAGGGAGGAGTATCCAAGGGGTGTTCCTTCCTACAATCTCCAGCCCTCCCTGAGCCACTCCCCAGCCCAGATCAAAACAATCAGGCCTGCTCTCCAGGTCTGACTAGATTTTACCTCTCCTAACAAAAACCCACTACAAAAATGCACCTATCACTATGGGGGCGCTACGCTCACCCCCCCTAAACATCAGCTGGTTCCCAACTTAAAATTTACAAAAATAGCCCCTGGGAGCATGGGCACCCCATAATAAAAAGTAGGTGGGGTAAGAGGGAACAAACTTGGATGGGGGACTATCTAAATAATTTAAGTACCAAAATATATCAATACCATCTCTGTAAATTATTCACACTGTACAGTATAATACATTCCTAGCTACAGGTCACTGCAGCTAACCATATATATATATATATATATATATATATATATATATACAATATACATTCCTCGGGAGGAAAGTACTTCATCCACATAATTTGCAGTAGCAGGTAGATGACTTGACTCTCGTTGGATGAGGATGACCAGCTGGTCCATCTTTGGAATCCTAAGAGAAGAGAGAACAACTAACTATAACTATCTACAAACAGGTCTACTGCGAGGGGGTTACTAGCCTCCAGTAGAGCAACAATCACAGAAACTTTGCTTTCACCTGCCTGTCCTGTCAGTGAGGGGATATGATCCTGATGGGAGGGGCCCCTCCCCGAGCAACAGGTCCTCAGAAACAGGAGCAAACTTCACCCCAGTGTCCTTGCATTGAAACAGTCTCTTCCACTGGGCACAGGGTGGAAGGATGGTTTGTCCTGCAGTTCAGGGGTAAGTGCCCACTCTGCTACTCCTCCGGCAGTCCATGGAGTGTGCTGCACAGGCTGTACAGAGGATCAGGCAATCTCACCCGTCTGTCCCCCCCCCCCCCCGAACAGAAATGGAATAGCTCCTTGCGGGCTGTCCTTCTTTAACAATCACAATGCAGTCTTTCCGGATAGCTGTGCCCAGACTCCATTCCTTCTTCAACTCCTGGAATCTCTCCCATTGGCTGCTCTCCGGGCTTAGGCACATGGGGGTATTCCCAAGTCATGTCATTCTCCCACTCTTCCCAGGAGTTCTCCACAATGTCCATGACCTGGGGTGACACGTAAGGGAAATCTAGGCCTCACTCCAGAGCAACCCTGTGCTGGAATTCTCACTGGTACCGGGAGAGCATAGGCAGACTCTTCAAGGTAGACTCTTCACCTTCCCTCTCCCTGGCTGCACTAGAGTGTCCAATGACTTGACCACATGCTGGCGGTATGTGGCTGCTCTGGTCTGGGTAGTAGAGGGCCTATTGTAGAAAAGCTGGCTGCTGATACTGGGGATTCCTGGTGCAGGGCTCAGTTGTAGTGAGGGTTCAGACTCGCCCTCCTCCGACAGGACATCGCCAGGGTCTGAACCTCCCATCACCCACTCTTCCTCTGACCCTTCACTGGGAGACGACTACTCTGCTAGGTGCTCCATGGACCCAAACTCTACAACCAGTCTGAGGGACCCCAGTCTATGACCCTTTCCCCAACATCCCCAGCTAGCTCCTCCAGGGACTCTCCTCCCTTGCTCGCTTGCTCCAGCACCACTGAGATGGCCATGGGGTAAGTTATGGCCGGCATTTAAGGGACCCGGATTCCCGCACATTAGTATCCACGGTACCCAGGCCCCCGGCCAGGCCACGGGCCACGACAGCCTCCTTCTCTTTTCCGATTTCGCGGGGGAGTGGCTAGGCTGCAACTCCTCCTCGCCTTTGGGTAGTGACACCGCGGCTGCGAAACACACCTCCCGGATGGCAGGTCCACATTGTAATACTGTGGCCCCTGCTGCACGGATGCCAACCGAGTAAGTGGCTCATGACAATGGCGACACCAGGCCCTGGCAGTAACGACTGCGGTCGGGATCCAGTCCGGGCATAGGCACAGCCGCTCCTCTCCATCAATCACCCCCAATGCGAGTCCCCTGCATGGCTCCAACCAGACCCTGTCTATCAGGGTCCTCTAAAGCTTATCCGACAACCAAGGCAGCGCTGGTAAGGGACAACCACCTTCCACCATCTTCCTTTCTCGTGTGGTGTCTGCTACAGGTTGCAAACGCTGAGCCTCTTTCAGGGTGTGAGGCCGCCCCCACGTTACCAGATGAGCTGGCGCCAAAAGTCCTGATAAGCAGGCTTGCAGCATGTCACGTAGCTGTAACCCCTTGTGTGAAGGATGCAACTTTGCAGGTACACTGACACTAGCAGAATTTGTCCTGACTTGCTGACTTTGCTGGTGGTTGCCGGTAGCAACAGTAATTTGTAGTAGCTACTGTTTTGCTGGAAAGCACACCTCTAACACAGTCTCTCCCTCTAACAACAAGAATAGTCCCAGGCATACTTTACTGTAAGCAGGAGTTGGAGCAAAAAGTTCAGAATGCCCAGCTTTTGCAGAACGCCTGGCATATTTATAATCCAGTGGGTAACCTTGGCGCAGGACATATTTGTGATCCATGGGTGTGGTCGCCTGGCGTGGCTGTCACTGGTAACGGCACATGGTAACAAAGTCACTGAATTGCAGAATGATGCAAGTGTCCGCCCCAGCGCCGCTTGCAGCGGGTAGGTGAGAGCAGCAATTGGTGAAGGTTTCCGCAGTTGCTATGGGCAATGGCACACTTGTGGGAATTTATTGTTTAGCAGGCAAACACACAAGTCCTTTCCCCAAGTTCAGTCCATGTTGCCAATAAACCAATTACCGTTCCTGGCTCAGGTTTCTTGCAGTTGCTAGGGGCAACGACTGTCAGCCTAGCAGGTGAATCCCAGGAAACGAGGCCCCAAATGTAGCCATGTTCCCCCTTGGGGGTGGCTGGTAGTTGTGGTTCACCTGCCTGCTGCCCTCAATCACATGATTTCCACACACCCGGAGTTACTAAACAGGCCAGTACTTTGTTTTTGTTATTTATTTAGGAGTCAAACTTGGATGGAGATAGGGATGACTGTGGGATGCCCAAGAATTAATCACGGGGACCTCCTATATGCGCCGCCATATATACACTCCGTCTTCATCTTCCTCCAGCACATACACTTGCTGACTGTTACTCTTCTTCTTCCTCTCTCCTGTACACTACTTGCTGTTACAGGCCTGAAAGCAATTCATCAGACATCCATGACACTTCCTCTTCTACCACAGCTAGCACATGGTGAGGCCTACTTTTACTGTTAGCAGAGCCTCCGGACCACCCATTGTGGGTAAGGGTCACAGGCTCTAGTTTGTGAAGCCATGGACCCTCATTTGTGTAACTAAGTACATTGGTGCTAGCTGGGCACTGGATGAACTACAACTCCCAGCCCATCCATCTTCCAGGCCCCTCCGGCCTGCCTTACTATCTAGTGGCCCTCCTTCCCCCGCTTGGCTTCTCCAACCTATACAGACTGTCCACTGTCTTCTCCCCAGCCTGCTTCAGCCTTCTCATCCAACTCCAATGGGCTGCCACTCACTGACACCGGAGGATTCTTTAAAGAGTCCTCTATGTAGCCTCTCTGCTGTTCTCCTGCTCCCTTGTGCTGCTCCAGGAAGCAACTCCTCTTCCTGGCTGCACCCGAGCAACCAGGCCTCAAGGTCATCCCCCCAGACTCCCTTCCCGGGTGAGGCCTCCACAGCATCTCTGCTACGTTGCTCTCTTCCACCCAACACTCTCCTCCCACCTGCTGGCAGATCACTGTATTTAAGGAGGCCTGCCCCTGCCAATCCAAACTGAGGATTGGTCAGGGCTCCTTGTCATACATCAGAAAGTGACACCTCCTCATCCATCCCCTTTTCCAGAGCTTTCCAGCTCAAAAAGAGAGGAGTATCCAAGGGGTGTTCCTTCGTACAATCTCCAGCCCTCCCTGAGTCACTCCCCAGCTCAGATCAAAACAATCAGGCCTGCTCTCACTCTCAGGCCTGACTACAGCTTACCTCTCCTAACAAAAACTCACTACAAAGACGCAGCTATCACTATGGGGGCGCTACCCATTTAAGTGCAGCCACTGATCAGTGTGTTCTGCCAGTACCATGTCCTGCTGTCAGAGTACAGGAGTGGTGGGAGCATTGGAGGCAGCAGCAGTGGCAGGCTTGTAAGTGGGGATCAAGGTAAACTTTTTTTTTTCTGGTTGGTCTTTAACATGTGTATAATACTGCAGAGAGACACCTGTAATCATCACTATCATTATGATGATCACACTGTACAGCCTATATACAGTACAGTAAGACACAGGCTGTACTGTGTGATCATCATTATGATAATGCAGATCACAGGTGCTGTGGCTGTATTATTCATGGCGGCAGGCAGTGTTTGCATTGTATGCCATTATTCAGGGCTTTTTACAGCTGAAACATGGCATTCCCAAACTCTGCACTCTACATAAGACACCCTGAACCCTGCACTCTGTACATAATGCACCCTGAACCCTGAACTCTGTACATAACGCACCCTAAACCCTGCACTCTGTACATAACGCACCCTGAACCTTGCACTCTGTACATAATGCACTCTGAACCCTGCACTCAGTACATAACGCACTTTAAACCCTGCACTCTGTACATAACGCACCCTGAACTCTGTACCTAATGCACCCTGAACCCTGCACTCTGTATCTAACGCACCCTGAACCCTGCACTCTGTACATAACACACCCTGAATCCTGCACTCAGTACATAACTCACCCTGAACCCTACACTCTGTATCTAATGCACCATGAACCCTGCACTCTGTACATAACACACCCTGAACCCTACACTCTGTACATAAAGCACCCTGAATCCTGCACTCTGTACATAAAGCACCCTGAATCCTGCACTCTGTACATAAAGCACCCTAAATCCTGCACTCTGTACATAATGCACCCTGAACCCTGCACTCTGTATGTAATGCACCCTGAACACTGCGCTCTGTACATAAAGCACCCTGAACCCTGCACTCTGTATGTAATGCACCCTGAACACTGCGCTCTGTACATAAAGCACCCTGAACCCTGCACTTTGTACATAACACACCCTGAATTCTGCACTCTCTACGTAATGCACCCTGAACCCTGCACTCTGTTCACAATGCACCCTGAATCCTGACCTCTGAACATAACGCACCCTGAGCCCTGCACTCTGTACATAACGCACCCTGAGCCCTACACTCTGTACATAACGCACCCTGAACCCTGCATTCTGTAAGTAAGGAACCATGCACTCTGTACGTAATGCATCCTGAACCCTGCACTCTGTACGTAACACACCCTGAACCCTGCACTCTGTACATAATGCACCCTGAACCCTGCACTCTGTACATAATGCACCCTGAACCCTGCACTCTGTGCACCAATTAGCTAGGGTATGCCCCTATGGTTATGTTTTGTACTTGAAATCATAGAGGTTCAAATAAAGAGAACTTTCCCAAAAAAAAAAAAAAAAAAGCTCACTCATGTGATGGAGGAGGTGAGCAGTAATGACTAGGCCTCACTTAGCAACGTTCTAGCAACATCCTGGGAGTCAGTGTTGCCAACCTACCAGATTGAAATTTACTGGCACAACACCCAAAATTTACTGGCACAGACAAGTTTTTACTGGCATTTTACAAAAGTTACAAAATTACAGTTTTAAGTGCAAATTGCAGTATTTAGGCAACAAACAAGTACACTATGCAAATAGCAATGTGATTTAAGGTAGATAGCAAGGTAAAAAAACATATTTCTGTTATTTTTCAATATAATATGGATGGATTATTTAGTCCTGGTTTGGTGCTGGCTCACTGTGTTCAGTGGAGCTGTGTGTGTTTTTGCTAGGTAAAGGTAGCTTGCCTTACTGTAATCAGTGTGGCTGTATCTGTTTTGTTAGGCAAATCTAGCTTGGCTCACTGTATCCATTGCTGTTAATTAATTAGGTCAGGTCAGTATTCTCTGCTGCTGCTAGTCTGTTTACTCCCTCTGCTTTCCAGTGAGTGGTAGAATCCTCCGGAACATAGGTGTGGATCTATGCAGATGGCAGTTTGAATTTATACAACCCTGGACAATCCCATGAACAAGGCCCTGAAGGCCGCTGGGAGTCTGTATAAAATGTTCTGAGACACAGAGCATGGGGTTCTTTCCTGCAGAGGATCAGTCCAGCCTGGAGGGCTGGTGCCTTCCAGTGCAATGCTGCCATGTGCTTGCCTGGATGCTGAAGCTACAGAGAGCTGACTAAAGGGCTGTCATCCGGAGATCTAGTCTTGTATCACTGAAGTTGGAAGGAGGCAATCAACTGTCCCTGGACATTCTGTGAATACAGACTGCTGTGAGAGATCGTAGGGACTTTTTGGCTGCTGCCACCTCACTTAGAGTTAGAGAGTCAACTGTGTGTTTGTTAAAGAGGACATCAGTTAGGCCTCATGCACACTGGACGTTTTTACAGCAGCTGTTTTTAGCTGTAGACATTTTTTTTCTACAGTCAATAAACCCTCCATGTTATCCTATGTGTTCATGCACACACAGGCTGTTACCAACTGTTTTTGGCTGTGGTGTTTTTGAACTGTAGAAAAAAAAACCCAAGACTAGTGGGTTCTGAGAGATGTTTTTCAGCTGTAAAAAGGCTCAAAAGTGCGGCTTGTATACACATTAGCCTCGTCAGGCGTTTCTCTGTCTATTCAAAATCAGTGATTCCCTATTGGAGCCCATTGATTTGAATAGAAGTCACACCAGAAGTCGGATTATGATGATCCGACTTGTGATGCGACCTGAGTGCTGAGGATCTTGAAGGGGAACCCCCGCAAAAATTTTTTTAAAAAATTGTGTAGGGTTCCTCCCCAAGAGGTACCAGACCCTTTGGTCTGGTATGGGTTTTAAGGGGAACCCCCATGCTGAAAAAACTACATAGGGCCCCCCTCCAAAATCCATACCAGACCCTTATCAGAGCATGCAGCCTGGCAGGCCAAGAAAGGGGATGGGGACGAGTGAGTGTCCCTCCTGGACCATACCAGGCCGCATGCCCTCAACATGGAGGGGGTGGGTGCTTCGGGGCAGGGGGGCCCTGCGCCCCCCACCCCAAAGCACCTTGTCCCCATGTTGATGAAGACAAGGGCCTCTTCCCAATAACCCTTGCCGGTGGTTGTTGGGGTCTGCGGGTGGGGGCTTATCGGAATCTGGAAGCTCCCTTTAACAAGGGGGCCTCCCAGATCTCGGCCCCCCACCCTATCTGAATGAGCATGGGGTACATTGTACCCCTACCCATTCACCTGAAAAAAAAGTGTCAAAAAAACACACTGTACAGCCTTTTAAAATATTTTATTAAATCAGCTCCCGCGTCTTCTCCCTCTCGGGCGTCTTCTTTCTTCTGCTCTTTTGCAGGGTCTTCTTTCTTCTGAGGGGTCTTCTATCTTCTGCTCTTTTTCCGCTGTCTTCTCCCTTTGCTCTTCCTCCCATGTTGGCAGACACGATCTCCTGGACGAATGGACTATCCACGCTCTGCATTAACTTATATTGGCATGGGGAGGGGCCACCCACTGATGTCATCCGGAGGCCCCCTCTCCTTATGACGTCATACTCCTCGGATAAGGGTCTGGTATGGATTTTGGAGGGGGGCCCTAAGCCGTTTTTGTGACGTGGGGGTTCCCCTTAAAATCCATACCAGACCAAAGGGTCTGGTACCTCTTGGGGAGGAACCCTACGCAATTTTTTTTTAAAGGTTTACGGTTGTTCCCTTTCAAGATCCTCAGCACACAAGTCGCACCGCAAGATCATCATGATCCAACTTCTGGTGCGACTTCTTTTCAAATCAATGGCTCCCATAGGGAGCCATTGGTTTTGAATAGAGACAGAGAAACGTGGCTTAAAGCCAGCGCAAAAAAAAACATGCATTGACGCCAATGCAAAACGCTGATAAAATCGCGTTTTAACGCAGCTTTTTTCCTGGCTTACTAGGTTACAGCTAATTTTTCATAATGTCCAGTGTGCAGGAGGCCTTAGGGTTGCCACCTGTCCAGGATTCACCCAGTCTGAATCATGTGTTCGGGTTTTGTACTGCCTATGACCTGGGCACATTACTCAGCCCAGACCAGGGACAGACCATTCAGGTGGGGGGGGACCATTAGCACACCTACCACTGTGGAGATAGCTACTGTCGGGCTGGCTGCTCACACTACAGGCAGGGAAAAGGTGAGCTGATTTTCTATCTGAGAAAAGTAGGTAGATAACTGCTAAAGTTTCAGGAGCATTTGCTTTGTAGGAGATGCAGTGAAGGGTTAGTGTGAAAAAGAGAATCGAAGGGCGGGGGGAGTCTGCAGCCCGATCACAGCTGATAGATATCTCCCAAGCCCGCACACATGTGTATCTGTATAAATATTCTCCAATCTATAATATGAAATGTATGGCCATTCACTTAACCCTGTGTTTATGTGATGAATTTACATCTCTGATTGTACAGACTCTGTACAGTGCTCAGTAGAGAGCGCTAGGGATGGCTTGTATAGATCTATATTTATATCTTATATCAGGAGACCAATGTTGTATGATTTATTGTTGTATACATTAGTAGGTGACCACAAAAGCTTTATTTGATTATAGACATCACTATCTGACCTCTTCTCAGCCCCCAACTCCCCCCAGCTTGCATCACCAACAGACCAGTTCATACATCCAGCTGACGGACATCACTCAGAGCTGCTTCCTACCTAGGATTGCCACCTCATCCCTTTAACCCATTCAGATCCGTGCTATAGCCGAAGTACGGCTCCAGCGCAGATCTGGATTGCCGGGTGGACGTCTATGGACGTCCTGGCCATGTGCGCTCCGGCGCATACTCACAGGCGGCGGCGCGCGCGCGAGCTGCGTGGGCGTGCCCGCGGGTCGGGCGGATTCCATGTCCGCCCGAGACCCACGATCTTCTGTCAGACCTGCAGAATGGGGAACCGTCGATGTAAACACGGCGGTTCTCCGTTCTGTTGAAGGGGACAAGACAGATCTACTGATCCCTGTCACTGGGATCAGTTAGATCTGTTCTGTCCCGACCAGCCCCACCCCCCCACAGTTAGAACACACCCAGGGAACACACTTAACCCCTTCACTGCCCCCTGCAGGTTAACCCCTTCCCTGCCAGTGAAATTTATACAGTAAACAGTGGAAATTTAAATTTCTGATCGCTGTATAAATGTCACTGGTCCCAAAAAAGTGTCAAAACTGTCCGACATGTCCGCCCCAATATCGCAGTCCCGATAAAAATCGCAGATCGCCGCCATTACTAGTTAAAAATAAATAAATAATAAAAACGCCATAAATCAATTCCCATAGTTTGTAGACGCGATAACTTTTGTGCAAACCAATCAATATATGCCAATTGTGATTTTTTTTTTTACCAAAAATATGTAGAAGAATATATATCTGCCAAAACTGTTGAATAATTAATTTTTTTTGGATATTTATTATAGCAAAAAGTAAAAAATATTGTTCTTTTTTCAAAATCATCGCACTATGTTTGTTTATAGCGGCGATCAGAAATGATGCAGAGGTGATCAAATACCACCAAAAGAAAACTCTATTTGTGGGAAAAAAATTATATAAATTTAGTTTGGGTACAACGTCGCATGAACGCGCAATTCTCATTCAAAAATGCGCTGAGAGCCAAAAATTGGTCTGGGCAGGAGGGGGGTTCAAGTGCCCAGTAAGCAAGTGGTTAAACCAAAACACATATGAATTACACAGGTTCTGAGGCTAATTTAATGCAGATAAGGCACCAAGTGAGTTTAATTACCACCTTATCAGCCACAGAACCTGTGGAATTAATATGTGTTAAGTTTTAAAGGGATAAGGTGGCAACCCTATTCCTACCCCCCAGCTGAGGGACATCATTCCATGGTAACTTTCCTGCCCTTATCTTCCCAACACCGCTCCCTGGTCATCCCATAGACACTGCAAGAAATCCTTCCCCATTCTGCCTCCATCATAACCTCCACACTCCTCTCCTGTACATACTGCCCCATCATACCCTCCGCACTCCTCTCTTGTACATACTGCCCCCATCATACCCTCCACACTCCTCTCTTGTACATGCTGCCCCCAACATACCCTCCGCACTCCTCTCCTGTACATGCTGCCCCATCATATCCTCCACACTCCTCTCTTGTACATACTGCCCCCATCATACCCTCCACACTCCTCTCCTGTACATACTGCCCCCATCATACCCACCCCACTCCTCTCCTGTACATAGTGCCCTCATCATACCCACCCCACTCCTCTCCTATACATAGTGCCCCCATCATACCTTCCACACTCCTCTCCTGTACATACTGCCCACTGTCATACCCCTCCTTTCCTGCACAATCAGATGTAAAGGGAAACAAACCCTGTGCATTCAGATCTAAAGGGGAACTCTGCGGATTAAGATCTAAAGGGGAACCATTGTGATTAACTCCATATGATTAGAAATGTTATTTAATCACAAAAATGTATGTATAGTGTATACTACATAAAAAAATTGCCGTGCATTGCTTTGTACAGAGGTAATGAATTTAATGTACTACAAAAAAGAATTAAAAATTTGACGTGCGCTGCTAAAGTGTTCGGATTTGGCTTGACGAAAAGGTGGCAACCCTAACATCAGCTGGTGTCCTAAAGAGCTTAGTTTATCTAACTCCTTGTGAAGGGACTCTGCTCTTATTGCTCTAAAGAAAGAAGCCTGCTTTTGACTGCTTACACTACAAGCCCACAGTTTACTATATGCAAGGACTTCTGTTTCAGCTTTACATTTAACTGTTTCTACTCCACGCCATATCTACAGTATGCTATACAGTCAGTCCCTGGGTACCGGGAGATAGGTTATGTAGGTTTGTTCTTAAAGTGTTACTAAACCCACAACAGTAAAATCAGTCTATATATCCAATAACCCATGCTTGTTATACTCAATGTGGACCCAACCTAAGGGGTTAATCCTCCTTATTGTGTAAAAAGGCTGTTTAATCTTGTCTTCTCTGATCCTCCCCTTTTTTTACTGTCCCCAATCCATCTGCTGATAGTACAGAGCCTTGGAGGCACTCTGCACATGCTCAGTTTAGTATGTATTGCTAGAGAGTTATTTTCTTTTTTTAGGAGGGTGCATGTGATCAGCACAGGGCCAATCTGCACTATCCAGACAGAAAGACAGGGGTCATGCAGCCTTATAGGACAGTCAGAGGAGAATAAAAACTCCTCCTACAAGCTTAACCACTTCCCGACCGCCGTATGCAGAATGACGGCCGGGAAGTGGCTGAGTTATCCTGACTGGACATCATATGACGTCCTCAGGATAACAAGCCGCCGCGCGCCCGGGGGGCACGCATCGCGGCGATCGGTGGTGTGGGGGGTCAGTCTGACCCCCCGCAATGCCGATCTCGGTAAAGTGCTTAGATCCGAAGCACTTTACCATGTGACCAGCCGTGACCAATCACGGCTGCTCACAGTGTAATACAGGAAAGCCGTTTATCGGCTTTCCTGTACTCAGGTCTGCAGACCTGATCAGGGGAGAGCCGATTGGCTGCATCCCTGACAGGGAGGGTTTGTGCTGATGATTTATCAGCACAGCCCTCCCTCGGATCGCCACCCTAGACCACCAGGGAGCCTGCCCAGGGATGTGCCCACCAAGGACCACCAGGGAGCCGACCAGGGACCACCAGGGAGCCGATCTGGACCACCAGGGAGACCCCCCTAGACCACCAGGTAAGTGACATAGTGCTCAGGTCCACCTTCACTCAGTGCCACCTTCAGATGCCACCCTAGACCACCAGGGAATGAGCACCTATTAATGTATATGCCCACCAGTGCCCCTATCAGTGCCCGCCAGTGCCCCTATCAATGCATACCAGTGCCACACATCAGTGCCCACCATTGCCACCTACCAGTGCCCACATATCAAGTGCCCATCAGTGCCACCTATCAGTGCCCAGTGCCGCCTATGAGTGCCAATCAGTGCTGTCTATTAGTGCCCATCAGTGCCGCTTAGCAGTGTCCGTCAGTGCTGCATATCTGTGCCCGTCAGTGCTGTATATCAGTGCCACCTCTCAGTACCCGTCAGTGCTGCTTATCAGTGCCGCCTAACAGTGCTCATCATCGCTGCATACAAGTGCCTCATCATCAGTGCCATCTCATCAGTGCCGTCTCATCAGTGCCAATCAGTACTGCCACATCAGTGTCCGTCAGTGTAGCCTCATCAGTGCCCACCAGTGATG
>BLSH010536470.1:461235-485782 GCA_018402905.1 Glandirana rugosa | reverse complement strand
AAATTATGGTCTGGTTAAAAGTCAAAAGTCACGACAACACGAAACTTACTGTTAACGCGCCAGCACGCTGCGACATGGGTTTGTCTAAAAAATAGTAAAACAAGGGTGTTTATCTCGAAAGAAAACCACCATAAACTAGTGGGGACGCCAAAAATAAAAAACGCGATGTTTATTTTTTTCTGGCTTTTAAAACTTTTTTTTTTTTTAAGAGATAAAAACAGTGTTTTGAAACATTTATTCATGGGTACAGCGTCGCACGACCGCGCAATTGTCATTCAAAGCACAACAGCACTGAAAACTGAAAATTGGTCTGGTATTAAAGTGTTCTAAGTGCATAGTATTGAAGTGGTTAAACCAGGCACTGATAGAAGTGACAAGACTGCTATATACTGCTGATGAGAAAATGTATTTAGCAGTTTATATTTACTAAAATAATTGCATTTCCATGTTCTGTGTACTGTGGGAGACCAGATATAGAGACTGCAGGGTCTTGGGTTTAGAAACACTTTAAGTTTAATTTGTATGTAAGTTGGAACAGTTACATATTTTAAAGTGGTTGTAAAGGCAGAATGCATTCTATGCATTAAGATAAAAAACCTTCTGTGTGCAGCAGCCCCCCTCAGTCCCTGTAATACTTACTTGAGCCCATTTAGATCCAGCGATGTTGCAGCAGTGTCTCGGCTGCCCAGGACTCCCTTCCTTATTGGCTGAGACAGCAGCGCGGCACCATTGACTCCCACTGCTGTCAATTAAAGTCAGTCAGCCATTGAGGAGAGAAATGGGTCAGGCCAGGTCTCCATGTCTGAATGGACACAGGGAGCTGCAGCTCGGCTCGGGTGCCCCCATAGCAAGCTGCATGCTGTGGGGGTCACAAAACAGGAGGGAGGGGCCAGGAACACAGAAGTGGGACCCGAGAAGAGGAGGATCTTTGCTGCTCTGTGAAAAACGACTGCACAGAGCAGGTAAGTATAACATGTTTGTTATTTTTAACTTAAAAAAAACCAAGACTTTAGTGAAGTGTAACTCCAGCCAAAAAAAAAAATGTTTTTACATGTTTTGGATAGCACAGGGAGGGGTTAACACCCCTGTAACGTTTGTTTTGCTGTCTATGTTACTGTTCAGAAGATTTCACCTCACTTTCTGTCCCTATGACAATTGGATTTTGAAAATTTTTTGTTGTTGTGGAAACAAGGATTGGTGATAAAGCTTCAGTGGAGACACCTTTTTCCCATAATAACTCTTACAGGAGTGAATTTCCCTTCCTAAGTGTAGATATTCTCTCACTTCCTGTTGTCTCCCTCCATTTCAGTTAGTGTATGTTAAAAACCCGTGCCCCCTAAACGATGAACAATATATTATAAATACTAGCAGCATGCACAACAAACTGATCAATTTGTAGAAGGAAATGGGGAAAACAGTTGCAGCGCCAGTACCAAACTTCACTATCAATAAAGTACATGTGAATCTCGTGATATGATAAATAATCACACTATAAATGTGAAATAGAGGACATGACTACTCGGATTGAAGTCCGTCCATATAAAATAGTCCATAAAAATATAAATATAATTAAATGTGAAAATCTTCTTAAAGAACAAGGTGACTTGTGTAGAATTAAACCGTGAGTCCTTTAAAGATCTATCAATGAATGTGCTTACCAGAGGCTGGTAAGAAACCAGCGGGAGATCCGCAGACCAGATATAAGTGACTTATTCCGGGTATCCCGAATGGGGATTCTCCAACTGGTGGGGTATCTCTCCTGGATGCTGAAGCAGTCTTAGCCATGTGGTTCACATTTATTTCCACATATTGGAAGGCTTGGTGGATGTAGAAAGAAAAAAGAAGCCCACCATAGTGTGATAATGTTTTAACGTTTTAATATGTAAAAAGGGGATTAAAAACACTTACATCAAAATCAAATAAAAAGAGCTCATCTGATCAGAAGATTCATCAGTGACAAGAGGGGAACCAAATCCAATGCGTTTTGACTCCAACGGTTGTCGTCTGGGGTGTTCCCCCCCTCTGTCACTGCTCATATTTATAGATAACTGAACACAAAACAATCAACCCAGCAGGGGGCCAGGAAAAACGAAAGTCGCCCCTGTTGGTCAAAATGGCCTCACTGGTGTGCGTTCCACCCTTCCATATGACCCTCATGGAGAGTCATGGAGAGTGGGAAGATGTGTTCCAAGCCTCGTTTTGGCTTGGAGCGAAAAACTATTCATGAGTATATATTTCATATTGTAGTCGAGGGGGCGGGCCATGAGCAACCTAAATGAATGCCAACCGGACCAATACGGCCGTGATAAACCATCCTCCAGCCCCGACCGGAAGTCGCGTCATCAACTACCAAGACACCCAGGGTGAACAGGAAGAAGTTCACCCCACCGTCATGACGCGCTTCTGGAAATAGCGCGGAGAACACACGGGGAGTGTAACCAGAGAATGTAGTGAGATCCTTCTATAGGAAACAGTTTCTATTTGTTTTGAAAAGACAATATGCACCACTGCGGATGTTCCACCAGTTTAAAGGGGAATCGGACTCGAAATGTAGATATGTGCATAAATAAATCTTATATGAAAAAGGGGATATTAAAGATGAACTAATATGTTGAAAGTCTTAAACTTAAAAGTGAAAAAGTGTCAGCATTGGCAAACACAAGCATACAATATTAATTGAACCTTATGAGTGAATGTGAAAAAATTTTTTATTGTAAAATTATTAATAAATACAATAAAGAAAGAGAAGTGAATGTGTGACATAATTGAAAGAGTTAGAAAAAAAAAAAGCCATATGTGTAAATGTTAAGTGTGTAAAAACAATAATTTAAGGGGACGCCAGATTGTCAACCTGGATAGACCTGCGTTGAACAAAGATATAAACCCAAATCCCACAGGATGAACCCAATACTCAGTCATAAAACTGAAAAAGAGTAGGGACTTGGATATACCTAAAAACAAAAACCCGCTTTCTCCAAAAAGTAGAGATCAGGATCTGTTAATATCTGTTAATATGTCCCACTCTATATTCATACCATGGGGATGGTAACATTTCAGTTGGTAAATCCAGGACGTTTCTAGTTGGGATACCCCTCTCTTGATCAATCCGCCCCGCCAGGGTGGGACATACTTATCAATGATCTGGAAAAGGGTACCCGTGGGTCCCTATTATGATGTTTTAAATAGTGTTTAGGGACACTATGATTAGTTTTACCCTTAATGATATTGGTAATGTGTTCATTAACCCTCACACTAAAGGCCCTAGTTGTTCTCCCCACATACTGCTTATTGCAGGGACATGTGAGCAAGTACACAACGTTCTTAGTTTCGCATGTACTGAAAAATTTAACTTCATATGTACGTCCTGTGGTTGTAGATCTAAAATCAGTGATCTTTCAGGAATGACAAGCATTTAAACTACACACTCTACATTTTTGGCATTTGTAGTACCCTTTTAGATCCTGGAAAAGGGTAACTTTTTTGGGAGGATCAATGACATTGGGGGCTAGTCTTTGTCTAAAAGAAGGAGCCCCTTTATAAATGATTTGTGGTTTTAAAGGTAGTAGTGGACCAAGAACCCGATCATTTTAGGACATTCCAGTGTTTGTTAATAACATTCTTAATCTGTTTATGTTGCATGGAATAGTCTGTGAAGAAGGACCACTTGAAATCATTGTTTTGGGTTTTAGGTTTGTCTACCAACAGCTAGGATCTATCGATCCGAGAGATATCCTGGATTTCAAGGTCCAAACTCTTGGCCTCGTATCCCTTTTCTAGAAACCTATTTTTAATACCTGAGCCTGCTCAAGATAATCATTAGTATTGGTACAATTGAGCCTTAGGCATATAAATTGGCTTTTGGGTACTGATTTTAGCCAGGGTTTATGATGACTGCTGTCAGTAGAAATAAAACCATTCCAGTCGGTTGGTTTAAAAAAGTTTTTTGTCGTTAATTGACACTTTTCGATAGTGATATCCAAATCCAAAAAGTGAAAATTCTCTTGACTGTACTCCAAAGATAAAGTGATACCTCTATCGTTGGAATTCAAAAAAGTGAAAAAACCAACAAGAGAGTCTGAATCACCACGCCATAGGAGGAGGATGTCGTCTATATATCTAGCCCAGTAGACCAATTCAGGTCTATTCTGGGCGTAGATGACATCCTCCTCCCACTTGGCCATAAATAAATTGGCCAAGCTTGGGGCAAATTTTGCCCCCATGGCAACCCCCCCTGTCCTGCGAGTAAAAATGGTTGGCAAACCAGAAATAATTGTTTTTGGTTGCAAACACCACCAAAGCTAACACAAATTCCCTTTGCGGAATAGGGATAGAAGTATCCTGTGATAAATAGTGATTAACTGCTTGTAATCCAAGATCGTGGGGAATACATGTGTACAATGAAGAGACATCCGCAGTGGCTATAATATCACCGTCCCTCAATTGGATGTTTTCCAATTGACGGATGGTATCTTTAGTGTCCCTTAAATAAGAGGACATCCTTTTAACCTGTGGTTGGAGATAAAAATCAATGTATTTACCTATCCTAGAAGTTATTGAATCAATGCCACTTTTTTATTTCTACATCCACCGAGCCTTCCAATATGTGGAAATAAATGTGAACCACGTGCCTAAGACTGCTTCAGCATCCAGGAGAGATACCCCACCAGTTGGAGAACCCCCATTCAGGATACCCAGAATAAGTCGCTTATATCTGGTCTGCGGATCTCCCGCTGGTTTCTTACCAGCCTCTGGTAAGCACATTCAATGATAGATCTTTAAAGGACTCACGGTTTAATTCTACGGGGTGGGCCATTTATATGGATACACCTTAATAAAATGGGAATGGTTGGTAATATCAACTTCCTGTTTGTGTCACATTAGTATATGTGAGGAGGGAAACTTTTCAAGATGGGTGGTGACCATGGCAGCCATTTTGAAGTCAGCCATTTTGAATCCAACTTTTGTTTTTTCAATAGGAAGAGGGTCATGTGACACATCAAACTTATTGGGACTTTCACAAGAAAAACAATGGCGTGCTTGGTTTTAACGTACCGTATTTGCCGGCGTATAAGACAACTTTTTAACCCCTGAAACTCTTCTCAAAAGTCGGGGGTCGTCTTATACGCCGGGGATTAGGGCCGGTATTCCCGACCAGCGCCGTAAATAGGCGGCGGTCGGGTTTGATCGGTTCTCCCGGGACATAGCCTGCACCTGCAGGCTATATCCTGGTATAATTTTTTAGAGCTGGCGGTCGGCTATCCAGGGGTAACGACCGATCCGGCTCGGGGCCCACCCTGTACACAAGTCACCTTGTTCTTTAAGAAAATGTTCACATTTAATTATATTTATATTTTTATGGACTATTTTATATGGACGGACTTCAATCCGAGTAGTCATTGTCCTCTATTTCACATTTATAGTGTGATTATTTATCATATCACGAGATTCACATGTACTTTATTGATAGTGAAGTTTTGTACTGGCGCTGCAACTGTTTTCCCCGTCTCCCTCCATTTGTATGTATGAATCGTATGTAAGTCATATGTACACTATATTGCCAAACGTATTGCCTGCCTGTACACGCACATGAACTTTAATTGTGTACGAAAAGGCTTGGCTCACAGTCTCCGCCCTAATTCATCCCAAAGGTGATCTATCGGGTTGAGGTCAGGACCAGAGCAGGCCAGTCAAGTTCCTCTACCCCAAACTCGCTCACCTATATTTTAATGGACCTTGATTTGTGCACGGGAAGGGACCATCCCCAAATTGTTCCCACAAAGTTGGGAGCATGAAATTGTCCAAAATGTCTTGGTATGCTGACGCCTTAAGAGTTCACTTCACTGGGACCAAGCCCAACCCCTGAGAAACAACCCCACACCATAATCCTCCCTCCACCAAATGATTTGGACCTGTGCACAAAGCAAGGTCCATAAAGACATTGATGAGTGAGTTTGCAGTGGAGGAACTTGACTGGCCTGACCACAGCCTGATAGAACATCTTTGGGATGAATTAAAGCAGAGACTGCGAGCCAGCCCTTCTCGTCCAACATCAGTGCCTGACCTCACAAATGTGCTTCTGGAAGAATGATCAAACATTCCCATAGACGCACTCCTAAACCTTGTGGACAGCCTTCCCAGAAGAGTTGAAGCTGCTATAGCTGCAAAGGGTGGGCCAACTCAATATTGAACCCTACGGACTAAGACTGGGATGCCATTAAAGTTCATGTACGTGTAAAGGCAGGTTTCCCAATAATTTTGGCAATATAATGTATGTAACGCGGGGATTGCCTGTATGCAAGGTCTTCTGCTTCAGCTTTACCAAAAGAAGTTCACCTTCCTCATCCTGTTTTTGGAGTATCCCACTCAATTACCTGAACCCTATCCAAGTTCTCCAAAGTTCTTCCAAGTTCTCCAAAAATAAAAATAACACCCCTAGGCTGGTTATTGAGGAAACATGTGGCTGAGATCATGTACCTGGCTGCGGGGCAATCCGCTGGGGAAGAACCAGTGCAAATTTCCAGTGGCTCCTACGGGAGCATTCAATTCAATTCAGTGTTAACAAGAGAAGTGACCTCACCCTTGCATTTTGACAGAGTACATAGGATCCAAAGACCCTGAAAATTTGCAGCACTTTTGCCTGAAAATGTAATAATAAGATTTCATTAGTATGAGGGTAAAGTGAAGGTGATGGCAAGTCCAACAGATTTCGCACCCATTGATTTTGATGGGGCAGAGTTGTTTACATTCTTAGATTTGGCTTCCAAGGCACTGGAAAGCTGCAGGGCCTTAACGTGGTTGTAAAGTCTGGCCCCCACCCCCCCATAAAAAAAAAACCCTGCAAAGCAAAGGCATAATGGTCTAGTATGTAGCGCATACTAGCTCATTATGAAAGACTTACCTTGGAACGAAGCTGTTGCAGCGGTCTTGGCACACCGCTGTGATGGGAGACATCATTCTTCCGGGTCTGCAGCTCCATCCAATGACAGCGCGGGCTCCAGCGCTGTGATTGGCGGAGCCGCGCTGACGTCACCCCCGCGCATGAGATATCTCCAGAGACGTGCAGGTTCCTGGACCTACAGGTAAGCCTTATTATAGGCTTACCTGTAGTTTAAAGTGGTTGTCATGACTTGACAACCACTTTAAAGCCATTGATAGTTCAAACGAAAACCAGAAATATCCTATACAAATGAGGGGTCCCAGCATGTTTGATACCAAAAAAATCAGGGCCGCACAGCTGTCCTGAGATATCCGGAGGACTTAAAAGACTTTTGTGGATGGCTTGGAATTCCCCCTCTAGTGTTGGAAAGTTGGGAAGAAACAATCCCAAAGTGGAGCATTTTAAAGGAGCAATCATGAGTATTAGGCTTCAAGACAAAATAGAAATGATTAAAGTAACTGAAGGTTTTATGAGATTTATTGAGAGTGACTAAGTAAAAAATTAGTTTTTTTGAAGGGAATTGAGAGGAAGGGATGTACAAGTTTGGGAGCTCAGAACCAGCTGTCGATCAGGGGAGGTTGAGGGCTGTGGGAGAGGGCATGTATAAGCATACGCCCACACAAGACCACGGGTGACTTTGAGGCAGAGCATAACATTGGTTTACTATGTATTCCCTATGAGACACTGTTTGTTTTTGAGAAGTTAAGAAGAGGAGAGAGTAGGATATGTAAGAATATGTGTGTCTTGTCTTTACCCTGTTACCTTATATGTCTATTATATATGTAGCCAATGCCCCCCTTAGGGGTGGCTGGTTGTTGTGTCACCTGCTCACACTGCCCTCAATCACACTTTTTCCTCACATCCAGAGACACAGAACAGGCTGGTACTTTGTCTTCTTTTTTATTAGAGGATTTGAACTTGGAAGGGGTAGGGATGATTATGGGATGCCCAAGAATCAAACAGTTCTTTATATGGGACCTTTATATACAACTCCGTACATACACTTCTCCATCTTCCTCCAGCACTGACACTTTCTACATGTTTTTCTCCTAGTTCCTCACTCCTGCGCAATCACTTGATTCACAAAACTCCCTGTTCCTCTCTCCTGCACAGCCACTTTCTCGGCACTGATGAGACCTGGAAGGGAATTTACCAGGCCGCCAAACAGTCTTGTTCTGCCTAGCTAGCACATGTGAGATCTGCTGTAGATTTTACCAGGCCCCCGGATCGCCCTTTGCAGGCATGGGGTTGAGGTTCTCTTTGTGTAGAAAGTTAGTTTGTTGGGGCTAGATAGCCACGATGGACTACAACTTCCAGCCCATCCTCTTCCAGGCCCTGCCAGCTCTTCCAGCCGCAACAGACTCCTCCACTGCCACAGCAACACCAAAATCCCACACTGGCTTCTGCATCCTTCCCAAACTGTCTCACACCCCAATCCGCTCCGATATGCCTCCTCCAATCTCCCAGGGTGTGTCGCTCACTGAGTCCTGAAACTTGTAGTTCCTCACTGAAGATCTCTCCCAATAGTGCTCTCTCCCGCTGTCCTTTCCACTCTGCCTTGTGCCTGCCACCAAGATCTTGCTCCTCCTGGCTGCACCCGAGCACTCCAAGCCCGGGATCGCCCCCCCACCCCAGACTGGGAGCTCGCCCTGGGCCATGACAGCCTCCATACTATCACATCTTTAGACTTCCACCGATCTCTCCCCTCCCCCCACCGGGTAGACCACAGTATTTGAGGAGACCTACCCCCTGCCAAACCAGGTTGGGGATTGGTCAGGGCTCCTTAACATACTTCAGAAAGCCTCACCACCTCTTCCCATCCCCTTTTCCAGCAGTCTCTAGCTCTCACTGGTCCCTCCCCTGCCCAGGGACAAAACAATCAGGCCTGTATATAAGTCAGGCCTGACTAAATTTGCCTCAACAAAAATCTCACTCTAACACCTACCTAGCGCAGAGGGCGCTACACTCACCCCCACCCACCCACCCCACCAAACCTCAGCTGGTCCCCAGCTGAGAAATTTAGAAAAAATAGCTTCTGGTCCCAGGAGCAAGGGCATCCGCTTATCTAAAAATGAAAAGGGGGAAAAGGGAACAAACTTGGATGGGGACTGTACAAATAGATAAGTACAAAAATAGATTCCAATCTCTGTAATATTTATACGTGTACACAGTAAATATACTTTCCTAACTACCGTCCCTGCACCTAACAGCATGGAACACCATATATATTTCCAGAGCCGAAGCACTTCTCCTGAGGGAGAAGTACTCTGCTCACACAGTTGTAGAAGATGATTTTGACTCTCGCCAGATGAGGATGAACAGCCTTGGAATCCTAAGAGAAGGGAAAATAACTAAAGTACAATTAACTAAACAGCAACATGTCCATTGGTAGGGGGTTATACGCCTCCCAATTGAGCAACAACACAGCACACTTGTCACAGAGTCTTTTTCCTGCTTGCTCTGCCAGTGAGGGGTTAGAATCCAACTAGCAGCAACAGAAAAGGGGAAAGAAGATGAATGAAATTAGTGTTTGTTAGAGCTCCTGATGGGAGGGGCCTCTCCTCGAACAACAGGCTCTCCAAAGATGAATTGCCTGAACACACCTCACCTCAGAGTCCCTTCAGTGAGCCAAGTTTCTGCCATTGGGCGGAGGGTGGCAGGCTGGCGTGTTTTGGCAATTCTGGCAAACTCAGGGATAAGCAAAGGGAACCCCCCCCCGCTGCACTCTCCAGCAGTCCTGGTGGTTTGATCTATGCAACTTTCCACACAGTCCCTCTCATGCATAGAATCGAGGGTCCGGCAACCGTCTTTGGCCCCCCTCTGCTGCTTCCCGGGAGACAGAGTGGTGCTGGGTCGGCCGACCCACTTTGACTGAATTTCCAATCTGCCACTACTTGATCTCCAAGAACCAGTCTCATAACTCACTCTCCGGACCCCTCTGTGGCTTCGGGAACTGCAGGTAATCCCAAACAAGGTCATCTTCCCACTTTGCCCTGGAGCTCTCCACGATTTCCATTACTTGAGATGGGACATATGGGAAGTCCAGGCCCCACTCCAGAGCTACCCTCCGCTGTACCTCCCCCTGAAATCTTGACAGCCTAGGTAACTCTCTTGGATTTCCTTTTCCAGGGAGTACATCAGCATCGGGTGATCTCACCACCCACTGGTGATAGGTGGGTGCCCTGGTCTGGGTCGTGGATGGCCTGCATAGAAACAGCTGCTGGATATTAACTGTAGCTCCTGCAGTAGGTTCAGGTGTTACTGTGGGCTCTGGCTCTGTGATGAGGGGAACTCCCTGGGTGCTTGACCTCCTAATCTCCCATTCCTCTTCTCCCTCTGAACTGGACCCGGGAGATGACCACTCCGTCAGTCTCTCTAGTGACCCGAACTTTGCCTGCAGTCTGGGGGAGCCCAGATCCAAGACCCAACCCTCACCTTCCCCATCTGGCTCACCTGAGAAGGCATCTCTCTCTGGCAACGGCTCCTTCTGTATGGGTATGGCAAGGGACTTAGGGCTGACTGGCACATCAGGGACTTGAACTGGTTCTGGTATGGCAATATTTACCGGTACCAGGTCCTTGGCCAGGTCGCGGGCCTCTGCTGCTTCTTCTCCCTTGTCCTCTGTGTTCACGGGGGGGATTGCCAGGCCGCAACTCTAACCCGCCTTTGGATGGTGACACCAGGCCCGATCTGGCCTTCCGGGAATTCCGCGGCTGCGGACGACAGACTCCTGTGCACAGGTCCACTGCGTAATAACATGGCTCTTGCTGTGTGGACACCAGCCGAGTCAGTGGCTCATCACAATGGCCACACCGGCCCCAGACAGTGACCTGTACAGTTGGCAGCTGACACTCTGGGCACAGCAAGCATAGCAGCTCATTCCCCTCAATCATGCCCAGGGCAAGTCCCCCGTGTGGCTGCAATCGAACACCCATGTCCATGAATGTCCGCTCCAGCTTATCCGACAACCATGGTAGCACAGATAACATCTTGCCACCCTCCGCTATCTTCAGCTGCCTCTTGGTGTCTGAAGCAAGCTGCAGGCACTGCAACTCTTCCAGGCCGTGGCACTGCCCCCTCGTTACCAGGGGGCAGTGCCAATAGTCCTGATAAGTAGGCTTTCTGCAGGTCCCGCTGCTGTAACCCCTTATGTGAAGGATAGAAACTAGAAGACATGCTGACATCCAGACATCCTGACCTAGCTGGTGGTTGTCGGTAGCAACAGTAATTGCGGTAGCCACTGTTTTGCTGGAAAGAACACCTTTAACACCGTCTCTCCCTTCGACAACAGAAAACAGTCCCCGGCATACTTTACTGTAAGCAGTTCAAAATACCCAGCTTTTGCAGTACGCTTAACATATTTGTAATCCAGTGGGTAATGTCCAACTTTCGCAGAGCGCTGGACATATTTGTAATCCATGGGCGTGATCGCCCGCTGTGGTTCCACAGGTGACAGCACATGTTTTACAAGTCATTGAATTTCAGAAAGGTCATTTGCAAGTCACCACCCCAGCGCCGGTTGGAGCAATTGGGCCAGCAGGAACAGTAATTGGCGACTGTTCCCGCTAGTTACTATGGGCAACGGCACTTGTATTATAGCACAATTTGGTGGGCAGAGCACATAAGTCCTTTCCCGGGTTCAATCCTCTCTAATAGCAAACAATCACATTTCCTTGGCTCAGTTCACTTCAGTTGCTAGGGGTAACGACTGGCAGAACTACGTGAAACAGGTGAATCCCGGATACGAGACCCCAAATGTAGCCAATGGCCCCCTTAGGGGTGGCTTATTGTTGTTGGTCACCTGCTCATACTGCCCCCAATCACACTTTTTCCTCGCATCCGGAGACACAGAACAGGCTGGTACTCTGTTTTGTTGTTTTATTAGAGGATGGGGTAGGGATGATTATGGGATGCCCAAGAATCAAACAGTTCTTTAAACGGGACCTCTATATACAACTCCGTATTTACACTTCTCCTTCTTCACTCCAGCACTGAAACTTGCTACATGTTTCTCTCCTTGTTCCTCACTCCTGCACAATCACTTGATTGACAAAACTCCCTGTTCCTCTCTCCTGCACAATCACTTACTTGGCACTGGTGAGACCTGGAAGGGAATTTACCAGGCCTCCAAACAGTCTTGTTTGGCCTAGCTAGCACATGTGAGACCTGGTGTAGATTTTACCAGGCCTCCGGATCACCAGTTGCAGGCATGGGGTTGAGGTTCCCCTTGTGTAGAAAATTAGTTTGTTGGTGCTAGCTAACCACGATGGACTACAACTCTCAGCCCATCCCTCTTCCAGGCCCTGCAAGCTCTTCTAGCCGCAACAGCCTCCTCTACTGCCACAACAACACCAAAATCCCTTCTGCATCCTTCCCAGACTGTCTCTCACTCCAGTTTGCTCCAGAATGCCTCCTTCAGTCTCCCAGGGTGTGTCACTCACCGACTCCTGGCACTTGTTGTTCCTCACTGAAGATCTCTCCCGATAGTGCTCTCCCCCGCTGTCCTTTCCCCCTGCCTTTTGCCACCCCCCCGCAGACAGGGAGCTCCACAGTATTTAAGGAGGCCTGTCCCCTGCCAGTCCTGGTTGGGGATTGGTCAGGGCTCCTTAACATTCAGAAAGCCTCACCTCCTCTTTCCATCCCCTTTTCCAGAACTTTTTGAAGAAGAGGGGAGGAGTAACCGAGGGGTGTTTCTTCCTGCAGTCTCTAGCTCTCCCTGGGCCACTCCCCTGCCCATAATCAAAACAATCAGGCCTGCATTTAAGTCAGGCCTGACTAAATTTGCCTCACCTAGCAAAAATCTCACTCTAACACCTACCTAGTGTAGAGGTCGCTACATATAAATGGTGTACTACAAGTGAATTAAATTGTTACCAAACCCAAGACCCTGTATTCACTATATCTGGTCTCCCACAGTACACAGAACATGGAAATGCAATTATTTTAGTAAATATAAACTGCTAAATACCTTTTCTCATCTGCAGTATATAGCAGTTTTATGACTTCTATCAATGTCTGGTTAAAGCTTGCATGAGGAGTTTTCATTCTACTCTGACTGTCCTATAAAGCTGCAGGACCCCTGACCCCATGTCTGGATAGTGCAGATCACATGCACCCTCCAAAAAAGAAAACCTCTCTAGCAATACGCACCAAGCTGAGCATGTGCAGAGTGCGCATAAAGCTCTGTACTATCTGCAGATGGATTGGGGACTGTGGAAGAAGGGGAAGATCATGGAAGACAGGATCGAACAGCCTTTTTACTCAATGCACAGGTTTAATCCTTTAGGCTCCACAGTGAACAGTGCATTACTGCATATACAGACTGATTTTACTGTTGTGGGTTTAGTAACACTTGAAAGGGAAATTATGGACACAAATTATTCGGTGAGTATCACAATGGCCCCAGTGAAGATAATCTGTTATAATGTTAGGGGATTAAATAAACCCACTAAGAGACATCAAATATATTGTGAATTAAAGAGGTACACCGTAAATATAATTTTCCTGCAGGGAACTCATCCGACCTGGTAATCTAAAATAAGCTACAGCTCTAAAATTATCCTACTTGGTATTATGGGAGTTCCCCCAGCAAAAGGGCAAAGGGAGTTGCTATAGGGTTTAAGAGGAGCACATCACTTGTAATGAAAACAGTAAGGTCGGATCCAGATGGACAGTATCTGTTACAGTTAAGGGAATGTTATACAATGTTAAATGCACGTTAGTTAACTTATATAACCAACCAATTACCTTCATGAAGCATGTTCTCAGTAAGGTAGAGGATTTCAAAGAAGGTAAAGTAAATATGGCAGGATAGGTTAACTCTGTAATTGATCCAGCATTGGACACCCACCTGTTTTCTCTGTGGTCAGGGAAAGGACAAATGGGAGTAATATAACCGAGGTTAAACCAGCAACATTCAGTGGATGCTTGGCAAATATTACATTCAAAAGGAAAAATACTTCACTTATTACTCATAGGTACATGCTCCATAGGATTGATTGCATCTTAGATGATCAATTAGTAGAAATAAAAGCAATTACCCTATCAGACCATGTTCCAATGCAAGCAACCTTAGAACTCTCAGGAATCCCAGTGAGACAATTTACGTTGTACATGGAAGTTACCGTAGGTGAGTCTCTTTTATGTGATCCCAGAGTATTAAAAGAATTGGAGTTAGAAATAGAACCTTTTTTTTTGTAGAAAATGTTTTTCCAGTATTATTATACCCATAAAACATATATAGGAGGGGAACTTGTAGCACTAGGAGTAAAAAAAAAAAAAAAAAGAAATGGTGATCTGCTACAGGAGATCCCAAAGCTGGAGCAATTGCAATTAATAACAAGTGACAGGCAAAGTTTGGCAATGTTAGAAGATAACTTTGTTGGAGCAAAAAGTTAAACATGCATTCAATTACTGACAATATTACAAGAGTTGATTGGCAAATATGCAAGGAAAGCTTTAGGTAGGAGCATTGCGGTCCAGAAGCCCAGAAAATGAGTGAATTATATAGGAAAAATGAAAGATAGAAAAGGGGATATAAAAAACACTACTAAAGATATAACGCAGGTGTATTTTGTGAATACAACAACTTTATCATGTAGGAGCAAGCACAACATTTCTCAATCGTTCATTGACAGACGCAGCCTCTATTATTGACATGTGGGTTATGCACCTTTCACGAGGAGTGGACTAGGCAGAACGTAGTTCAGCTAAAAGCAGACACATCCCCTCCCAGGGGGCAGTCCTCACTTGGCATAACCCCTCCTGCCCTGCTTAGCAACTCAGTTTTTTCTGCCTAGTGCAAGGAGTAGGACCTGGCTCCCTGCTGGGATCTGCGGTTCCCCATTTTTTTTTTCTTCCAAGACTTCTGATGAAGAATGCAATCAAGTAGCCGGCTGGGTGACAGGCTGGATATCCTAGATCCAGGGAGTCTCCCCAGTGTGGCCGACGGACGCGAGCCGACCCTTAGCTGTACGCGGGGTCGGCCGCGTCGAGCCTCATTCCATGCGGGGCAGCTGGCGGGTTAAACGTCCCGCCAGCACACCTAGGACTGGGCCCCGGGGTCCGCATTATGGGTGCTGCATGGCCAGCAGCTCCCCCCGAGCCGGCGGGTTGGCAGGTCTGCCTCGGGTGGCTACCCGCTGCGTCTGTCCAGAGTGGTGAGTACGCTTCTCCTTCCCCCCCCGCAGGGGGAGGGGGGCGGCGGGTAGTGTCCCCCGTCTGCGTGTATAGGTGGCTCATCCTTCCTACCCTCTAGTATTCCCAGCCAGGTGTCTCCGGTGGGGACCAGGGAGCGCTGGGACCTGTGGTTCCGCTGGACAGATTGATGGCCATCCTGGAGAGATTCTTCTCCCGGGTGGAGCCGATCCATGACCGTGGGGTGGCGAGAAAACGGCCACCCCCTCCCTGTCCTCTGGTGAGGACTTGGAGCCTCCCCGTCCTCTGGTGAGGACTCGGAGCCTGAGGAGGGCTCCGTGGTGTCGGGGACCCCCCTGGAGCTGTCGGAAGGAGAGCTCGGGGACCCCTCTGATGAAGAGGATGAGCCTTCGGGGGCCACCGCGGCTCGTGAACAGGCTCTCATGGGCTCATGGGTCTCAGCGGTCCATGAGACGCTGACGCTGGGCCCGGCTGCGACACAGGGGGCTCCGTACCCTTTTGGGTCGCATAGGCTGGCCCGGACGCCTAAGGTATTCCCTTATTTGTCGTACTTTGATCAGTTTGTTTACAAGGAGTGGCAACAACCTCAGGGTTCATTCGCCATGCCTAAATGTTTTTCTGTGCGTTATCCCTTTGAGGATACCCTGTTGCAGAAGTGGAAGTCTCCGACGGTGGACCCACCTGTGGCCCGCCTGAACAAGGCGACCACTATTCCAATGGAGGGCTCTCCATCATTTAAGGACCCGGCCGACAGGAGAACTGAGGCGGTGTCAGAGGCAATGTTCCTGGTCACGGGGTCGGCTATGCGGCCGGCGCTGGTTTCGGCTCTGGTGGCACAGGCACTTACAGAATGGGCGGCCATTGTGCACCAGGCTTTGGTGACTCTCCAGGCCCCTCCGGAACCTGTGCAGATGGCGGACCAGCTGATTCAGGGTCTTAAGTACCGCTGTGATGCGGCCCTCGACATGGCTCCCATGCTGTCAAAACTGTCCATGTTCGCAGTCATCATTAGACATCTGCTCTGGCTTAGATGTTGGTCGGGGGACCAGGCGTCAAAGAAGGGCCTGACGGACCTGCCATTTGAGGGTGGTCGTCTCTTTGGGGCCTCCCTGGATGAGATAATCAAGGATTACACTGGGCGGAAGAGTACCTTCCTCCCGGAGCCTAGAAGGGGCAAGGAGCCCCAGAGCAGGGTGGGCCCTTCCTTCGCTACTCAAAAGAGGTTTTTTTCATGCTCCACGTCCCTGGCAGCATAAGGCAGAGAAGGCGGAGGAGAAGTCCCCCTCCGCATGATGGGTCTCCCCCGCCCGTGACTCGGGTGGGGGGGGCGGCATTTGCGGTTCGCGGACCGGTGGACAACTTGCATCTCGGATCTCTGGGTGTGCGAGGTGGTTTCGTCCGGGTACAAGATAGAGTTCCGTACCCAGCCCCCGGACAGGTTCTTCGCCTCCAATCTGAGGTTTCCCCCGGTACGACGGCAGGCCCTGTTTGGGGCCATGCAAGTCCTGCTCCATCAGGGGGTGATTGTTCCGGTCCCCTCTGCGGAACGTTTCTGCGGTTTTTATTCAAATCTTTTTGTGGTTCCAAAAAAAGATGGGGTCAGGCCTGTCTTGGACCTGAAGGCTCTCAACCTCTTTGTGAGGGCGCGGAAATTCAGAATGGAATCTGTCCGCTCTGTGGTGGCGGCGCTTTGTCAGGGAGACTTCTTGGCCTCCTTGGACATCAAGGACGCGTATCTGCACGTGCCCATATGTGCGTGCCACCAGCGCTTTCTGCGCTTTGCGGTAGGGGATCTCCACTACCAGTTTGTGGCTCTTCCGTTCGGTCTGGCCTCAGCCCCACGGGTCTTCACCGAGCTCTTAGCCCCAGTGCTGGCTCTGCTGCGGCAGAGGGGCATAGCAGTGGTGGCATATCTCGACGACCTCCTCCTGCGGGCGGAGTCGGCCTCAGCCTTGAAAGTGACCTTGTTTTTTGTGTAGTTACCACTTTTGGTACCATACCAGCGCCGCAGCCGCCATGGGGCCAAGGCCGGGTGTCTGTTCATGTACCTTTAAGGAGGGTTGGGCTCCTCCAGTCACCTGTCCTTCATCTATCCATTCAATTGTATGTGCTTCCACTGTGAAGCCTCTTATATAGAGTTAGGTCTGCAGTATACAGGGAGCCTTGTCGTGGCCCGCAGCTTACACATACACTTGCAAATGTGTGTGTCTTTTAAACGCTGGACTGTTAGACAGGTGAATTTGGCTTGGTGGCAGACTGGTCCGCAAGTTGAGCTCGGAACCTTTTTTTGTTTTTTTGCTTTTGTCTGTATCCGCCTTTCCAGAGCTCCTTGCTGTAGTGGCCAGTTATAGATGGGGGACAGTGACCTTGTTTTTTGTGTAGATCCCAACCATTCTGGTTGCGCCAGATTGGCCTCGGCGTCCTTGGTACGCCGACGTGGTGCGGATGGTGGTCGATGTTCCTTGGCGGCCTCGCGAGGACCTACTTTCACAGGGACCCATCTTGCACCCTGCTTTACCCTCGCTGGCTTTAACGGCCTGTCTATTGCGTTCCAGGTGTTAAAAGATAGGAGACTCTCTGAGTCGGTAATTCCCACTATGCTCAAAGCACGTAAGGCCACTTCACGTAAGATCTATCACCGCACCTGGAAGGCTTACATTGCCTGGTGCGAGACGGGGGAATGGAACCCCCATTCTTTCTCAGTGGCTCGGGTGCTGGCCTTTCTTCAGCAAGGCCTAGATCACAAGTTGGCATTGAGCGCGCTTAAGGGGCAGATTTCTGCCCTGGCGATTCTTTTTCAGCGTCCTGGCCTTGATTCGTACCTTTGTCCTGGGGGTTCGTCATGTTGCTCCCCAGGTATGGTTGCCTTTGGCACCTTGGGACCTTAATCTGGTCCTTTCAGTGCTTCAGAAGCCGACTTTCGAAAATATCAGGAAAATTTCCCTGCAGCAGCTCTCGCAGAAAGTGGCCTTTCTGGTGGCGATTACATCCGCTAGGCGGGTGTCTGTGCTGGCGGCTGTCCTGTAGGTCCCTGTACTTGGTCCTACATAGGGACAAGGCGGTTTTGCTCCCCTCTCCTTCCTTCTTACCGAAGGTGGTCTCTTCTTTTCACATCAATGTGGACATTGTCCTCCCTTCGCTGTGTCCGCACCCGTCTCATCCTAAGGAGGTGGCTTTGCACTACCTGGATGTGGCTAGAGCTTTACAGGTGTATCTGGCAGCCACGGCCTCCTTTCAGAGGTCCGATGCGCTTTTTGTCGCGGTGGATGGTCCGCGCAAGGGGATGGCGGCCTCGTTGGCCACCATTTCCCGTTGGATACGACAGACGGTGACCCATGCGTATGCCGTTCGTGGGCCAGGAGCCCCCCTTTCGGTTCACTCTACCAGGCGATTAGTACTTCCTGGGCTTTCCTACACCAGGCGTCAGTTTCTCAGGTGTGCAAGGCGGCCACTTGGACCACGGTGCACACGTTTTACAGAGTTGATGTTGCAGCGTCTTCAGATGCTGCTTTTGGACGCAAAGTTTTGCAGGCGGTGGTGTGAGACGCGTCTGGCACCTCCTGGAGAACTCTTTCGTTGGGTACTGTTGTTGTTGTTGCCCACCCCTCATTGTGACACTGCTTTGGGACATCCCCACATGTCAAGAATAGAGGCTGCTTCCGTCAATGAACGATTGAGAAAATAGGATTTTTTGACTTACCGTAAAATCCTTTTCTCTGAGTTCATTGATGGACGCAGCACCCACCCCTCTTTTGTTGAGTTTGTACTGCTTATTACAGACTGAGTTGCTGAGCAGGGCAGGAGGGGTTATGCCCAGTGAGGACTGCCCCCTGGGAGGGGCTGTGTCTGCTTTTAGCTGAACTACGTTCTGCCTAGTCCACTCCAAGTGAAAGGTGCATAAACCCCACATGTCAAGAATAGAGGTGTGTCCATCAATGAACTCAGAGAAAAGGATTTTACGGTAAGTCAAAAAATCCTATTTTTAAAGACAGTCAAAAAGAAAGGCTAATACATATGCATATTTGAACAAGGTTAAATTCCCTCTGTTATCTGAGGAAGTTGTAAATGGTTTGGACAGGGAAATAACCAAGAAGGAAATAGAAGCAGCAATGAAATGTTCTAAAGTGGGGCCCAGGGTCAGACAGATATAGGTCCTTATACTACAAGAAGTTTTAGGAATATCTGACCCCTTATTTTCAGATGTATATGGATGCCATTGGGAAGGGTATAGAGATGCAACCAGAATCCTTATTAGCTTATATAAAAATTCTCACCAAAGAAGGGAAGGATCCAACTTTTTTTCTAGTACAATATCAGAACAAATGATTTTCATTTAATCAGTACAGTATTCATCCTATAAAAAATCAGAAGACCAAGACCACGCATGCTCGGAGACGAAAGGGTACATTACAATACAATACAACACCTTACATTACTTCTAAAGTGGTATTCTGTCGTACGAGAATTTTTGTAACTTCATTTTTGATATGAGACTAGCATGCAAAAAAAAAAGTGGACAATCATTCGTCCGGTATTCTCATCGTGTGTACAGGGCTTAAGCCACCTAACATTTTATCAGACGCACTTACTGTCCCAATAGATAAAATAAGAAATACGCCATTTAGGTCTATTATCAGCTTCTGCAGCAAACTCTCCTGGCTAGTTCCTTCTGCATATGTGTAGAAAAATTCTATTAATTCCAACAGAGAGTCCATCTATTATGCATCCCGAGAATAGAAATGAATGAGTTTTCCATGCATGCGCAGAAGTAGTAAGGGAGCAGCCAGGAGAGTCTTCAGTGGCGGCTCTGAGACCCGTATTTGATCTTGCAAAAACTTGAACAAGTGTGTTAATTAAAGAATAAGAATTCAGTTAGTTCAAGAATAACTAACTATACAATAGTTTTCCTTCGAAGCAGTACAAATACTCTTAAAATAAAATGCTTAGAGATTTTTGACAGAAGAGATTTTGCATATCAAAAAAAATCTTTCTTTTTTCTCATAGTTTTTCTTCCTGCGTGCTTGCATGTACTCTGTATTACACACTGTGCCTTATACCTCTGTATTAGAAGCAGTATTTCATCTGTATTACAAACAATACCTCATACCGAGCTACACACGTTTTGTCATTCTTCTGTATTATATGCACTGCCTTATATCTACTGTATGTATAGTACACAACGTTTCATACCTCTATTGCACATAATTACATATGTACAAGATTGCGGCACGGTGATGCAGGATTTTCAGGGGGTAAAACAGGTTGTGAGAAGGCAACGTATCGTCTCCCAGCTACCTATCAACAGATCTCTGAAAAGTGCTTCACCTTCTCATTTTCAGGGAGACGGCAAGGGCTGCCACTAGTGTAAATAATCCCTAAAAGGAAAAAAAAGACTTAAAATGGACCATCATCCTAAATAAAAACTTTATTTTCCTCTGCCCTCTCCCCACTTCCTCTCTCACATTCGGATATATTTTTTAGATTCTGCATGTTCAAAGATGTGTCACAAGACTTTGGGTCCTGGCAGATTCCTGTGGCACATCTACACATGCATCAGGTTTCCCGGCTGGAAGTTTGGCCCCCACAGAGCCCTGATCTCAACAATATTGAGTATGTACTAGATGGACTTTTTTGAACCAGATTAACTATGTACTGTAACTATGTTACATGAAGAAGCAGGATTTGAGGCAGCCTACAACCACAGAAGATGTGTGGTTGGTTCTCCAAGATGTTTGGGACATCGGGCCGATATTTGGCATTTTTTAATTAATCAGCCAATTGTGCTGCAAATTTGGCCGATTAATTTATGCACTACAGGGGCGATCAAACTTGCATGGCGACTCAGCGCAACCCCACACAGTGCGACTTCAACGAGATGTGCAAACCACTTCTGTTATAGAAGTTAATGCAAGTCGCCTGAAGGAACCTTTTTGTAAGTCGGAGTGACTTGAGTTGAGAAAGACAAAAATCCTGGCAGCCACTGTTGCTTATAAGTAAAACTGTATTTTCTGCTAGAAAATCACATAGAACCCCCAAACATTCTATATATTTTTTTATAGCAGAGACACTAGAGAATAAAATGGTGGTTGTTGCAATATTTTATGTCACACAATGTTTGCGCAGTGGTCTTTCAAACTAAATTTTTTTTAAAAAAATACACTTTAACCACTTCCAGATCGTGTCACGTACATTTACAGCTGCAAGATGGCAGCATAACACGCATCGGCCTCTATAAACAGCGATTTGCACACGCGCGTCTAAGGGCTGCCCGCCACGAGCTCCAAGAGTGTGGCCGTGGGTTGGGCGGACTCAATGTCCGCCGGTAACCCGCAATCGCTTACAATAGGAGAAAAGCGGGGAACCGCCAATGTAAACATGGCAGTTCCCCGCTCTGACAGAGGATATAACACTGATCTACTGGTCCCTGTCACCAGCATCAGTTAGATCTCTTATGTCCCTGCCAGCCCAGCCCCCACACAGTTAGGGAACACAGTTAACCCCTTCATTGCCCCCTGCAGGTTAACCCCCTCCCTGCCAATGACATTTACAGTTGTATGCAAAAGTTTAGGAACCCCTGACAATTTCCATGATAGTAATTTATAAATATTTGGGTGTTTGGATCAGCAATTTCATTTTGATCTATCAAATAACTGAAGGACACAGTAATATTTCAGTAGTGAAATGAGGTTTATTGAATTAACAGAAAATGTGCAATATGCATCAAAACAAAATTAGACAGGTGCATAAATTTGGGCACCCCAACAGAAAAATCACATCAATATTTAGTAGAGCCTCTTTTAGCAGAAATAGCAGCCTCTAGTCACTTCCTATAGCCTGTAATGAGTGTCTTTTTTTCTGGATGAATGTATTTTGGACCATTCCTCCTTACAAAACATCTCCAGTTCAGTTAGGTTTGATGGTTGCCGAGCATGGACAGCCCGCTTCAAATCACCCCACAGATGTTCAATGATATTCAGGTCTGGGGACTGGGATGGCCATTCCAGAACATTGTACTTGTTCCTCTGCATAAATGCACGAGCAGATTTTGGGCAGTGTTTTAGGTCATTGTCTTGTTGAAATATCCAGCCCTGGCGTAACTTCAACTTTGTGACCGATTCCTCAACATTATTCTCAAGAATCTGCTGATATTGAGTGGAATCCATGCGACCCTCAACTTTAACCAGATTCCCAGTACCGGCACCGGCCACACAGCCCCACAGCATGATGGAACCTCCACCAAATTTTACTGTGGGTAGCAAGTGTTTTACTTGGAACGCTGTGTTCTTTTGCCGCCATACATAATGCCATTTGTTATGACCAAAATGAAGCTGGCTTATCCAAATGTGTGTTTGCATACCTCAAGGGACTCCGTTTGTGACGTGTGTGCAGAAAAAGGCTTCTTTCGCATCACTCTCCCATATAGCTTCTCTCTGTGCAAAGTGCGCTGAATTATTGAACGATGCACAGTGACCCCATCTGCAGCAAGTTGATGTTGTAGGTCTTTGGAGGTGGTCTGTGGGCTGTTTTTGACCGTTTTCACCATCCTTCGCCTTTGCCTCTCCAATATTTTATGTGGCTGCCACTTCTGGCCTTAACAAGAACTGTGCCTGTGGTCTTATATAAGCGATAACTTTTTGTAGCCTTCCCCTAAACCATAATGTAGAACAATCTTTGTTTTCAGGTCATTTGAGAGTTGTTTTGAGGCCCCCAAGTTGCCACTCTTCAGAGGAGAGTAAAAGAGAACAACAACTTGCAATTGGCCACCTTAAATACCTTTTCTCATGATTGGATGCACCTGTCTATAACGTTCAAGGCTTAATGAGCTCACCAAACCAATTGTTTGTTCCAATTAATCAGTGCTAAGTAGTTACAGGTATTCAAATCAACAAAATGACAAGGGGGCCCCATTTATGCACCTGTCTAATTTTGTTTTGATGCATATTGCACATTTTCTGTTAATCCAATAAACCTCATTTCACTACTGAAATATTACTGTGTCCTTCAGTTATTTGATAGATCAAAATGAAACTGCTGATCCAAACACCCAAATATTTATAAGTGACAATCATGGAAATGGTCAGGGGTTCCTAAACTTTTGCATACAACTGTACATAGTTTTTTTAAATTATACATACAAGTGCACTGATTGGAGGCTTGTTGTGTTGTTTAACCACTTCAATACTATGCACTTAGAACCCTTTACTACCAGACCCATTTTCAGTTTTCAGTGCTGTTGCGCTTTGAATGACAATTGCGCGGTCATGCGATGCTGTACCCAAACAAAGTTTTTATCATTTTGTTCCCACAAATAGAGCTTTCTTTTGGTGGTATTTGATCACCCCTGTGGTTTTTATTTTTTGCGCTACAAATAAAAAAAGACCGAAAATTTTGAAAAAAAAAATCTCTATTTTTGTCACAAAACTTTGTAAATAAGTAAATTTTCTCCATCACTGGTGGGCACTGATGAGGCTACACTGACGGGCACTGATGTGGCAGTACTGATTGGCACTGATGAGGCGGCACTGATGAGGTGGCACTGATGATGAGGCACTTATATGCAGCGATGATGAGCACTGTTAGGCGGCACTGATAAGCAGCATTGACGGGTACTGAGAGGTGGCACTGATATAGAGCACTGATGGGCACTGATATGCAGCAATGACGGACACTGCTAAGTGGCACTGATGGGCACTAATGGACAGCACTGATTGGCACTCATAGGCGGCACTGGGCACTGATAGGTGGCACTGATGGGCACTGATAGGTGGGCACTGGTAGGTGGCAATGGTGGGCACTGATGTGTGGCACTGGTACACACTGATAGGGGCACTGATTGGCACTGATAGGGGCACTGGTGGGCACTGATAGGGGCACTGGTGGGCACTGGTGGGCATATACATTAATAGGGGCTCATTCCCTGGTGGTCTAGGTTGGCATCTGAAGGTGGCACTGAGTGAAGGTGGACCTGAGCACTTAGTCACTTACCTGGTGGTCTAGGGGGGTCTCCCTGGTGGTCCAGATCGCTCCCTGGTGGTCCCTGGTCAGCTCCCTGGTGGTCCTGGGTGGGCACATCACTGGGCAGGCTCCCTGGTGGTCTAGGGTGGCGATCCGAGGGAGGGCTGTGCTGATAAATCATCAGCACAAACCCTCCTTGTCAGGGATGCAGCCGATCGGCTCTCCCCTCATCAGGTCTGCAGACCTGAGTACAGGAAAGCCTATAAACGGCTTTCCTGTATTACACTGTGACCAGCCGTGATTGGTCACGGCTGGTCACATGGTAAAGTGCTTCGGATCGAAGCACTTTACTGAGATCGGCATTGCGGGGGGTCAGACTGACCCCCCACACCACCGATCGCCGCGATGCGCGCCCCCCCGGGCGCGCGGCGGCTTGTTATCCTGAGGACGTCATATGACGTCCAGTACGTAGGGACTGTTCCTCCCAAACACGACTAC